>OZ026597.1:19729020-19874020 GCA_964020085.1 Micromussa lordhowensis | reverse complement strand
TTTTGTTTAGAGTTTATAAAACTTTAGAAATTGTTGAAACACCTGCCATGAAGTTTTGGAATTTTAAAGAATCGTTGCTATTAAATCTGCAGAGAATTAAATAAACATTTGAAACTCTTGTTCTGTAAATTTTCATCAGGGTTAAATTTTCTTAAGGTGGCTGACAACAATAAATCGTTGCCAACTCTCTCCATTACTTATCCTCTTATAGTCTCTAGACAGTTTGTTACTGTCTATAGGTGTTAAATCCTGCTTGTTTTGGTTGAAATGGTAATACTCATTTAGACATTGAAATCAAATTTAGTCCTTTGTTATTTTCAGAGCATTGAACAAGCTGACGAAATGGATGAGGTGCCCAGGAACAATGACCAGGTGGCAGAATATGAAAAAGAAATCAGGGAACTTAGATGGCAACTCCAAAAGTTGCAGGAAGCTGGAAATCTAATGGATTACTCAGGCAAGAATCACTGTGTATTTTGTTATAATCTATAAAATACTTTGAGGTTTCAGTTTAGGTCATTCCTTTACCAATATAGTGTAATTTTTATGAAGGCAAGATTCCCCTTACCACACCTCACCTGTTCTTTAAGCTCTGTTGCATTTAGGGTCTTCTCTTCTGCCATCAAACTTTGCCTGCCACCTGCAGTTGGACCTTAACTCACCATTTTCAGCTGGCTGCATATCTCTCTCTCTCCACTGTTCTTGGCTACTGTTCATGAATCTTCCTGTTTCCTTTTGGTGTTCCGGCATCCTGAGTATATGTTCTATTGAGAAGGAAAGATAATGTGCGACTATAATTTGAATAATTCAGTTATTGACCATTTAAGGTGGCTTGAAACAGTTTCCAGTACTTTCCAAGACTTAGAGTTTGATGGGTCATTATAACCACTCTGTATCAGTTGATACCAAAATCATGGTATCAAAAAAACTGTCCAATCATTGGTGAACAAGTTGCTGTCAATTTTATGGTGCAGTAGATTACCACAGCAACAATATGACCTGCTAAAAACACCCTTAATTTTATCTTTAAGCACTTATAACTCGAAAACGAGCTTGGTGACCCCAATTTTTTGTTATCGAATTGTAATCAGCATGATAAGATGCAACTTTAAGATGCAAAGTTTAAAAAATTGTACAGAGGGGGTTCAGAGCCACCTTAATTTTCGAAAATTTAAGGTGGCTATGAACCCCTCCCCCCTGATTACAATTCGATAATAAAAAATTGGGGTCACCGAGCTCGTTTTAGAGTTATAAGCACTTAAAGCTAAAATTAAGGGTGCTTTTAATGGGTCATATTGTTGCTATGGTAACCTATTGTGCCACCAATAAAGAGTGGTTATAATGACCCATCAAGCTCTAAGTCTTGGAAAGTAGTGGAAACTGTTTCGAGCCACCCTAATTGAAAGATTCTGTTATGATTAAAGTGATATCATTATTTACAACATACAGTAGTATACTACTTAAATTTACTGTTTTCCACACAAGTCAAGTTTTTTTAAAAATACATTCAAAGCTATTTAAGAGATTCTACATGTATATTTTGGTTTAGATTCTAATGAGCTGAGGCGAAAACTTGCTCGAGGTGAAGAAGAGCAGGCAGACAAAATCAGAGAATTTAATGAAGAGGTACTGTTGCTATTAGAAAAAGCTTAGAGTGATGTACATGTAAGCTTGAATACATGTATACAATGAATGGAAACAAAACTCTTCTTGTGAGCAAAGAGTTATATGTAGGGCTCTTGGAGAAATTTGGCCAAGTACTGTACATTATACCATTCTGTCTGATTACATTGTATGTTGGACTGCGCTTATAATTGAAGGGGTGAGTGCAAAACCATGCTAAGTGACTATTTGGCTGAAAAAAAAAAATGTTCGCGAAAGGGCCTGAATTTTGGCATATGGGTTTCGTTTTACCTGAGAAACATTGCTCTGAATTTTTTTCGCTGGGTTGCTCTTCGTTGTCAAGATATTACGTATGCAAACAACCCTCAGTTTTCCAAGCGGTATCTTTTGGAGATCTATTGTTAAATGAAAAACAAAAGAAACCTTTTGTTTCGCTAAAGGATGAAGTCACTATAACGCAATCACTTCTCACCTCTGTTTCGTTAGCTCAAGTGAATAACGCGCCGAACGGAGATGATTCGAATTTGTTTTGTCGTGACACTCGAGGGTTCAATTCGAGGTCGGTGAAATCTTTCTTTTTTTTGTTCTGTTTTTGTTCTTCTTTCAAAAACCTTCGTGTCTTTGTAATTGAAGACTTCGGTGGAAAAAGGGCGGAAGGTGTTTACTCAAAATTTAACTTTGTCAGAAACGCTCCAAATTTCGCATGTAGTTTTGATTAGGTGCGTTAAAGAATGTTCTGCATGTTTTCTTGCTGAAGTTTGCTTAGTTTTCGAAATGTTACGTATGCAAAAAACTGTAGTTTGTGGTCACGTCAGCACGTGACCGCAAAGACGGTAATTTCACTTAAAATCAAGCAAAATATTGATCTTTTACAACGCGCAACCTTAAAAAGTGTTCATTTCAGGTAGAAAAAGCGTTAAAACTTTGATTTCTTGTTAACGTGCGGCCGCAAAGACGTTAATTTCACTCAAATTACCGCTTGAAACTAGGGTTAACGTTGAAGGTTAGCGTTTGGGGTCCGCAGATTATGGGTCGAGCGTAGAGTTAACATTCAGGCCTAGGGTTATTGTTTAGGGTTAGGGCTAGTGCTCAGGATTAGGGTTGTTGCTTAGGGTTAGCGCTAGCGCTTCGGTTTAGGTGAGAGTTAAGGTCAGGACACGTTAGAGTTAGCAGTGTTAGGCCGCGGGAAACAATCTCGACTTGCACGAATCAATACCTAAATAAAGTCAATGAATAGTGGCTAGAGAGAGAGGTTGAACGTTTTGCAAATCTACGCGAAATTACTTTTTTGGTACAAAACTAATGCAGTGAAAATGGAATAAATAAATAAATAGAGAAATAAATAAATACAATAAAAACTCAGCTCGTTCCGGGAAATGATTATATCTGACAACACAGAAAGAGCAAGCCTTAAGCTAACACGCTGCTCATGCAGAAAAAAAGCCCATGAAACATAAAATTTATCAGCAAAGGAAGGCTGAAATACAAAGCAAAACTCACATTTGAGCTGAAGTTTTCTTCTTGCTATAGTTAAACCTGCGATCAGGCGTTGTCTGTCTTTTTTCTTCGCGGCGGGATCGATTCTATTGCAATTCAAAGTACATCTGCTTGGAAAACCACGATACACACTCACGGAACGCTTGCTTGCGAATTTAACCGACCTGCGATTTCTCTTTGGCCCGTAAAAATGGCTTAGATCGAAGGTCTTCGACTTTGCTGCCTAGCCTCTCTCGCCAG
Organism: Micromussa lordhowensis; assembly: GCA_964020085.1. Taxonomy (NCBI): domain Eukaryota; kingdom Metazoa; phylum Cnidaria; class Anthozoa; order Scleractinia; family Lobophylliidae; genus Micromussa; species Micromussa lordhowensis. The sequence goes on along the minus strand of OZ026597.1, from coordinate 19,870,660 downwards.
TTCCCTCCCGGCCGTGCCTGAGTCACGCATCACGCAAGCACACACGATACGTATACGTCTGAAAGATTATTATGGGATATCCCAGGAATTTTTGCAGCGGAGGATGTTAAGGCCGCCCATTTCAAGAAAATATTAAGAGTCTAGAAAGCAGTTCTAATTTCCAATACTGACACATGCCGAAGTTTAGCAAATGAGCTTTAAGTCCGCGACGGATGCTTTGTTTTGGAAGAAGAATCCTTTCTAGACTCTACCACCTGGCTCACTTGTTCTTCAGTGGCTAAGTTTACGGCGGACTTTAGCCATCTCGGAACAAAAACACACCTCGGTTCTTTGAGGCATGCTGGTGACTTTCATCGAGGATCAAAGGCTTAATGATGCCAAATCTCCTACCAGGCGGTCGCAAATATTCCTCAAATAAGCTTCGAATATCGGTGGAAATAACCAGCAAACACTGCTTAATTAACAGGTAAGCTCTGAATTTGTGTTATCAAAGTAATCGATGCTTTGCGCGCCAAAAGCCAACGTCACAATGGCAGCTAAAAAAACATATCCAGATCCTTACCGGTCAAAACGGCAATTCAATTACAAAGACACGAAGAAGGGTTTTGAAAGAAGAAGAAAAACAGAACAAAAAAGAGAACATTTCAGCGACCTCGAATTGAACCCTCGAGTGTCACGACAAAACAAATTCGAATCAGCTCCGTTCAGCGCGTTATCCACTTGAGCTAACGAAGCAGCAGTGAAAAACGATTGTGTTATAGTTACTTGATCTGTTAGCGAAACAAAAGGTTTCTTTTGTTTTTCCTTTAACAATAGATCTCCAAAAGATGCCGCTTGGAAAACTGAGGGTTGTTTGCATATGTAATATCTCAACAACGAAGAGCAACCCAGCGAAAAAAAATTCAGAGCAATGTTTCTCAGGTGAAACGGAACCCACATGCCAAAATTCAGGCCCTTTCGCGAACATTTTTTCAGCCAAATAGTCACTTAGCATGGTTTTGCACTCACCCCTTCAATTAATAATCATTATTTTATGTCCAAGCTTGTCGTCGCAGCTAGTGCATGTACATGTAACTGTAAATGAATATCAAGATAGAGGAGAATCAGGTTTGGAAACCCTGTTATACAGCTGTTATACAACTTGAAGCCGTCATGAAATGTTGTCAATGACAATATCAACAACATTAAATTAGTTGTTTTGTATATTTGACCTCTATGGACACCTCTTACAAAATAATTTATATGGCCACTCTTTTTTGCATGTATTTTTGATACCCAAAGTAGAAAGGTCTGACTGTATAGTATACCTAGTAGCGTGCCACTGTTATCTTGGCAACTGTGTAAAAAACTTCAACTCTACAGAGTGGATGAACAAGAAGTTGTTCTACTGCTCAAAGGGATAAAAAATAATGTTGTCTGTGGTTATAGATTATGGGGCTGCAAGGCCAAGTGGCCAAACTCCGATCCACTGTGGAGAAGGGAGAGGCAAACAGACAGAAGCTGGAGTATGATCTTACCATTGCAAACAGAGTAGCCCATCAGGAAAAGAGGGCGGCAACAGAGAGGGAGAGTGCTCTTCAGAAGACAAATGCAAGTCTCAAGGGTATGCCACACAAATGTTTACATGTTAACCAAATAGTAATTTTATCAACTACACTGTAAACTGTGAATCTTAAAAAGAGTGACCTATGATGTTCATGTACTGTAATTAAAGCACTGTCATACAACATCGTGCATTGTTGGTGTACACCAAGAAGGAAATGTAAGCAATTAAAGGGCTGTTACTGGTTACATTTACATGTGGTGTGATTACAGTTTACACTCTTAACTGATTGAAAAAAAAAGGAACAAAAGATCAATGTGGGAAGTTTAAGTTTTTCTCACTTTTTCTACTCTCAACTTGCACTACTGTAAGGCCAGGGATCTATAAATGTGTTAAATGGATACATGTGCAGTGTTCCACAGATTGGTTAAAAAATCAGCCAGGATTGTGCAGTTTGGATTACAGTAATGCATACCAAATGTTTTTTCCTTTCACATGCATAAAAACAAAGAAAATGTCAGTCAGCTCAAGAAACAGTTACAAAATGTTGAAGAAGCTTTCGAAGCAACAAGGCTATCCAGCAAAAATGAAGAACACAAATCTAATCAGCTACTTGCAGAAAAGGTATAATGTAAGACGTATTGTCATGTGCATTGTTGTGGCACTGTTTAGTTGCCTATGTTGCTGCAGTGTTAAATTGTGGTTTTCTTTTGTTACATTGATGAACTAGGTTCTTAAAAATTTTCACTCTTGACTGTACTATATTGTAAAAAATACCTGGTATTAAATATTGGTTGTAGATTTCTTCCTGAGGACTATATGAGGAGGCTAGTGGAAAAAGGGGATAAGTGACGATTTTTTTTTTTTTTTAATTTTTTGCTCCAAATAAGCTGAATTTTTGCATGTGGCATTTATTTCATTTGAAAAACATTGCTCGGTATTTTTTTTCGCTGCGTTTCTCTTCGTTTTCGAGAAATAACGTTTGCAAATAACAATAATAATAATAGCAAACAAGGCACGCAGGTTGCCTTTAGGAGTTTATTTGTTGAACAGGAAACAGGCAGACTGTTTATAGTGTATGAAGTCAAAATCAAATCCTACAGCATTTAGAGCGAAAGTCTGGGAACAGGTTGTTGAAACACAACACGTGAATCGATCGAGCGTCAAACGAAATACCATCGAAGAAAAAAGAGATGTGATGCATTAGAGCTCTGTCAACTGATATCTTTAGCATTATTTTAAAGTACCTTGTATAGCTGCTGCCTGGTGGTTGAGAGGCATCATAAAGTCTTGATAAACCCGTACAGTAAGTCATCAACACGTTTTAAAGAAGCAAAATGTGTTCTACAACTTCGAACGCAACTGCCGATTAAAATCGAGTTATCGGCGTTTGAAGTCAGGTCGATCCAGGCAGCGAAGTCCAAGAGCAGTTCTTGCCCAAGACAAAAGCCCTCTCGTGAGTTGTGGCCCATTTGCCAAGCGTTGCTAGCGTCCAAGTTTGGAAAGCGAGGACTGGTTTTAGACTTATAAAATTTGTCTCGTATCCGAGCTCCATGTTTCCCTGGTGTATGAGTGGAAACTGTCAGATTAAATGCTAGGGGTAACCCTTTCATGGACTAAGATCTCATCTAGGGGGAGAAGAAAAACTTGTAATTGTTTCATGCAGTAGAAACTGGACTTAATTGCCAGGCTAAGTAGCACCTAGGTTTGAAGACTGACTTTACCTTACTGCCTATTACAGTGCGACGCGCCTTACCGTGGCCACCCAACCAACATTTTTACAAGTTAGCCAATCAGGATACGCGAATTTGGTTAATGGTCACGCCTCCTTGCAAAGTCCAAAGCAAGTGACGCAACAACGAATTACTGAAAACATGTAGTTTTGTATGTTATGAACAAGGATGAAGATATTTGTTATAGGACTCAGTAGCTTTGTACACGAGTAAAATTAAGTGTTATATATATCCACAATTGCGAAAAAATTAAGTGTTATATATATATCCACAATTGCAAAAATAGTTATGTGAATTAGTTGTTGATATCGACGAAACACCCTCAGATATGGCAATTTTCGTCTCTTCCATCGCTAAGATCTGACATCTTTGCAGGAATTCCTTCAGTTGATGAAAACAATATTCACAGGTATTTAGATGTGGACAATACGGGGACTGATAAACGAGTTGGACGCCAAGGAAGTAAAAACTCTTTCAATGCCCGATAATTTTGGAAAACAGTACTGCCGTGACAAAATTATATGGCATGACATTTGCGTGTATGCCTGTTATGTTGTTCGTTAATACTTCTTCGTCCCCGGAAATTTTATACCTGAACAAATTATATAAAACTAAACAAACGAAAACAAAGAATTCAGTAGACTGAATCAGTGAGTGTATGCCATTTGGAAATGTATTTTAGCAGATAATTCCAGATTCTTACTGCGAACTAAAAGCGAGCAAACATTGCAAGACATTGAAATGAAAACCGAACTTTATTGCAGAATTACACGTGTAAGTTCTATTCAATGTTACATGTAAATACACGAGCAACAAACTTATCGGAGTAAAGTCTCGGTTGTGTACGTTTATGCTACTTACAAATAATCTGAAAAAAAACTCAACGGCAATCGCTCAAGTTTTCTTTCATCCAACGAACAGCAACCGTGCTGGAACTTGATTCCATCAGTTGTATCTACCCGTGAATGCACTCGTAACATGATTTCACATGATGTCAAACGTCAGTGAAAGTTTTCCCACCCTAATGTGAAGTTCCCTCGATAGTTGTTTGCTGTCATCACAGTCTGAGTGAGTCAAAAATATGCGCCAAATTTGCGAAAATCCCTTCACTGACATATTGAGTGCAGCAAAGCATCGAGGACTTTCAGAGAAGTAGATAAATAATAATCACGCGCCAACTTTGTAAGGAGGCGTGACCGTTAATCACATTCGAGTATCTTGATTGGCTAACTTGTAAAAATGTTATTTGGGTGGCCACGGTAAGGCGTGTCGCACTGTAATATTACAAGAAATGCACAGAAATAAGAAACAAGAGGTGAAAGCAACAGAAATAAAGGAAAGGATGCAGTGGTGGAATCCTGTGGCTAAGGAAATGTTTTGTTATATATACATGGCAAATAATGAAGTGAGGCAGCTAACAAATTTTACTATAATGGTAGTGTATCTGGTACTTAACTATAATACTTAACATTGTATATAGCTCTGTAGGGTTGGTGGGTGAATGTATATAAGATAGGTGAGATCATGTATATAGAGTAAACGAAAATATAGAAGATACACTATCAGCGTTTCTGTGGTATTTGTGCAGGAAAATATGATTATCCAGCTCACAAACCAACTTCAAATTGAGGAAGGAGAAAAAAGGAAGCTGCATGTCGTGATTGAGGAACAAGAGAGGTAAAAATTCCTTACATCAGTAAATGTTTTTTCTTCTGTTATATTTCAGGCTGTAACATTACATTGTATTTTCATAGCTTATTCAATAATTAAATAACAGATGAACTGTATGGTGGTCATATTTAATATCTTAATCCGCAGTTTGTATGCTGAGCTGCAAGAAAAGTGCTCTTCCCTTGAAAGTAAGTTAGCATGTGGTTCATGAACAAGTCAATATTTAGTTTCCTGTTTGTACCAGGGGTGTTGATAGCTGGGTGATGTATCTAGCTGTTTTGGGGCACAAACCTTGACTCATAAATCAGGGATTATGGTGAAGTGAGTGGCGGGGGCTGGGCATTGAGCTGGGAACAGCAGGAATTGCCTCATGCTTTCCTTACAATGTACAATGTAGTTCATAGACCTTTGAATGCTAATCATTCAATAGTTTAATTATTTCAGAATTAAACTGCACTTGTTAATATTATGAATAATAGTGTTTTTAATATCTAAGCTCACAATTTCCTTCAGCCCAAAGATCAAGTCAAGGAGAGACTTTACAAAAGCAGCAAAGAGACTTGGAGTTTTGTTCTGAGAAGGAAGAAAGATTAAAGAAAGAAATTGAGGTATCTTTGCTCTGAAATGTATGGGTTGAAATTGATTACATTCGAAGCTTTTCACCTTTGTTAATCAATAACTCTCTTATGCAAATAATGTTTGCATTCTTCTAAGCCATTCATATGCTATTGATCTTTAAAGAAAAATCACATTCAACAAGTCAAAAATGTTAGCATCGTAGATCAAGGTTTTGTACTGTCTACTGCATGACAAATCATAATTATTACTCCTTACACAACAACAAGTGAACAACTCAAAATGCATTATGCATTATAAAACTTCGTTTTCCATGAATTGAAATTTTGTTTATGAAGTAAAACTGTAGCTCACTTTTTTTCAACCCAACAACACAATAAACACTTGACTGAAGCCCAACGTAAAAAAAAAACTGCCTATCACACAAGACCTCTCCTTTGAAGACCTCTCTCAGGACACAACTCTTCAGTTGATATACATATATGCCTATACTTCCTAACCTGGGAGAAATGCCTTGTGAATAATAGCTATTCCCTAGCTCTAATATTCATCATCTCCAGTGGCTTTTCCTCACTAGCAATATCAAGAACGCATGAAGTCCTTGGAAGAAAGCATTGAAGCTGAGAGGGCTGCGCACTTAGAGACAAAGTTTAACTCTGAGATCACTCAGGTGGGCATAACACTGAAGATGATTTATTTTTTTTCTTTTGTGTGCATTTACTCTGCCTGATCAATTGACTGGTGCTGTCCTTGGACAGACTGTGTGTAACTTACACATGCTCAGTCATTACAATTGATTTGTGGTCCCAGACTTAGCTCAGGGTATTAGTCAACACTCAGTCAGTCTGTTGTATTAGCCTATGTAGGATCAAAGGGACTGCGCAGGGGGATGGGCTAGGGGGTTTTCCCACTTTTTCACAGTTAAACTCATCAACAATAGATGAGCTTGGGAGCTGGTGCCTTAGGAGGGCTGGTGGAGCCGGGCAACAGTTCTGGCAGAGGGAAGGAGGTATCCATCGTAACCCTGCAAGCGGCCACCGCCCAGGCACCGTCACACTGATCGAGTCAGTGGAATACTTACCCGCACCCAATACTTACCCAAGGGAGGGAGGAGTGGGAAAGAAAAGCTCTGCAAAATGACAGCAATTAAACCGCAAAACAATAATGACCTGAAAAGGTCGGCAAGCAAGCAAGCGAAATGCACGAGGTGCCCCTGCTATGCTGAAGAGGCCGCCCTGAGCCGTGCTAAAGGAGACGACCGCTGGACGGCATTGACTCGAGATTAACCTTGCCTAAATTTCATTTAGCCACATTTAAACTCATCAACAATAGATGAGCTTGGGAGCTGGTGCCTTAGGAGGGCTGGTGGAGCCGGGCAACAGTTCTGGCAGAGGGAAGGAGGTATCCATCGTAACCCTGCAAGCGGCCACCGCCCAAACCTCTCCTGAAGGTGCTTGAACAAGGAGGGGGCCGAGACACAGGGGGAGAGGGGACCTCCGACTCCAATACCCACAAGCACCAGAGTTCCCAAGTCCAACTATGCTGCGAACAAAAAACTTAAAAGGGAAAGACAAACCTTGTGCAGTGCAAGACAATTAAAGAGTGAACCAGAAGAGGGACCAGTGTTAAGCTAGGGAACTGGACAGGCCGGCCAAGGATTCCGAGGGAGTCCTGATGTAGAGTTGATAAGCATTGTTTGTCCAACGCCCAAGAGCCTGAATGAGGTGGTCGGGAACACCATTGCGGGCGGCAACTGTTGCAGCGCCAATCCGGAAACTATGGCTTGAGAAGTTGTCATCGATGCCAGCCGCGGATAAGATCTGTCTAAGCCGGTTGGTCAGGAGAGGACGAGACAGAGGCTACCCGTTCTTGAGCAGGAACAAGGGGCCAGGTGCATTGCCCCGCATAGAGAGATAAGCCAGCATAGCAAGGAGAGCGCACAAGGGAGCCTTTCCCCGTCCAATATGCACAAGGGCACCCTTGCAAAATGGGTCAGTTTTGGAAGCCTTGATTCGAACGCGCAAGCAGGTGGGAGAGCTGCTGGAGTCCACTGCTAAATCAGCGACGAACAGGTGGATAGCTGGTGTGAAGCTGGCTAAGTTGGGCACAGTAAATTCCGCAGAACGAAGAAATCCAAAGTAGCCGAGGGTGCAAGCTGCCCAGAACATGCAATCGTGATGCGAACTGACGTCCAGGGATTGCCAAATGATCAGCATGATGCTATCGGTGACCGGAAGGCGATGAGCCTCTGAAGAGCCCTGGGAGTGTTTGATTCCTCTCATCACTCGTCGGAGGCGAAGGCAATTGAGGAGCGGGTCTGGAAAACCTTGCTCGATGTGAAGGGATCGGACAGCGGATAAGTAAACTTTGATGGAAGAATGCTGGATGGAATCCGCAAAGGAAGGCGACAAACAAACAAAGCGTCCACTCGTCAGTGGGGCAGGGAGAGCCGGTAGGGTGGAGTTTGCCTGCTTGGAGGCAGAAGTTGTAGAATCTTCTCTGACCTGAAGCGTAAGACTTCTGCGTTGACTGGGTCAAGCCTTGGATGAGGAAGAAACGGCAGCGCTCCTCTAGGAGGGAGGTATCAAGTTGTCCAGAAGGAGCTGAGGGATGGGGCATGGAGTAGAATGAGCCTCTGGAGCTAGGCGCCGAAATTCCTGCCAACGAAAGCGAGAGATTGCGTCAGCCACTTTATTGTCAATTCCAGGTACATGGATAACAGTGAAAGTAAAGTCGCAGCGAGCCGCAGAAAGGAGTAAGTTACGAAGAAGATGCATTAAGACAGGGACCTTAGACGTTCTGGATGAGAGGATAGCAACGACAGCTTCGTTATCGGAACGAAAGAGCACATGCCTCTTGGACCACAGAGAACCCCATAAGTTAGCAGCGATCACGACTGGAAAAAGCTCTTTATAAGCAATTGACTGATGGACCTGAGATGGTGCCCAGGGGCCAAAGAACCACTGGCCTTGGGAGTAGGCACCAAACCCCACTGATCCGGCTGCATTGGACGTGACTTCTAGATCCGTGGCTGCTGACATGCCGAGAAAGAGCCAGAATCCCACACCATGCCAAGAGGACAAGAACTGCTGCCACCACTGGAGGTCTAATTTGAACTCATGGTTAAGGCGAATAGGGTGATCTCTTCTTCGGAAGCAACACAATAAATCAATCATCCTGCGGAGAAAGGTTCTGCCAGGCCATACCACTTTGGCTGCGTGGTGCAGGTGGCCAATGAGAGATTCCAATTCATGCCTGTTGCACCAACGACGCGGGAGCCAGGATTGGATCAAGTCCCTTAGTGCAAGCAGCTTTTGCTCAGGGAGACGGGCTATTTGCTGGATGGAGTCCAATTCAATGCCAAGAACCGTAAGCGATGTGGCTGGACCCACACATTTGCCGGGGTGAAGAGGCAACCCCAGCCTTTTGCACACTGATGGCAGTGTTAAGATGTGCAGCACATTGAGACGACTGAGGAGGGCCAGCGGTAATGAAATCATCAAGGTAATGAAGCAAGTCAGGTACTCGATGTCGATTTACCAGGATCCATTCGACCATGTCAGCAACGGAGTTGAAGATGAAAGGGGCAGAGCGGAGACCGAAGGGGAGAGTAAGATCTATGAAAAATTGACCCCGCCATTTCATGCCTAGCAACGAGCGGTCGTCCGGATGGACAGCAATGTTCCGATAGGCTGCTTCAACGTCGAACTTAGCTATGAGAGCTCCTGGGCCGTGGTGGGCAACCATCCGAATAATCCGATCAACGGTGATGTACTGGAGGGTAAAATCTTGAGGGTCAATACCATTGTTTACGCTAGCACCCCAGGGGGAGGATAAGTCAACAATCAAACGCCACTTGCCTGGCTGCCCTCTTTTTGGAATTACGCCAAAGCTGCTGATATGCAGATGGGGAAGTGGGGGAGAAATAAAGGGGCCCGCAACCCTGCCCAGTGCTACCTCGTTGGCTAAGTTCTTGTCAATGACATGTTGATGCTGGAAGGCTGAGAGTTTGTTCTTTTTGGCTGGCCTAAGTCTATGGGAGGCCTGGAAACCCAATTTGAAGCCATGACGGAGGCCCTCAATGATGTAGGAAACCTTCTGTTGGTCAGGATGGCTGGCCAATTCCTGGGAAAATTCATCCACTTTGAGAGGGCTAACTGCCGAAATGGGCGGGAACACTGTACTGGCTGGGGGAGAGAGGAAAGAAGAACCAAATGAACAACAATGCAAAGCAAGTTTTAATAACCGCTAACGGATTGCAAAAGTTGGAATAACGGCAAGGATGTTCGGGAAGGGAACTAAGACTAACTGAAAGTAAAAGAGGTAATCGAGCTGCGAACCTCAGCGCGAGAGGCCATAGGACTTAATAAGAGCAGAACTAGAACCATGGAAATGGCAAACAACCAACAAAACAAAACAAAAAAAAAACAAAAAAAACAACAACAACAACAGAAAGGCTTAGGGCACGATGGGGTATAACAACAAGTAAGAACAAGTGTTAACTAAGCAATCGGTCGCGAACAGTAGGTAAGCAGTACACATTAACAGTCAATACACAGGAACAGCGGTCAATGGCGCCTGGATTTGGTACTGGAGGACGAAACAGGAGGCGAAGGCGACCGGCGGGTGCGGGCGGTCTTGGTTGAGGTTTCTGTGCGGATAGAACAGCCGTGAGCACGGTGAGGCCCACCACAGTTGCTGCAACGATGAGCGAAGCGGCAGGAAACCGATTGGGCGGAACATCTGCCTCTGTTCCACGATCGGCAGATGATCTGCGAAGAAGTGGCTCCAAATGGTTCAGGTAAATCGCTAAACAGACCATTGGGTCCACCACGCACCGAGGCCCCGGTGGTAGAAAGGCTGTACAATTGTACATTGAGCGACGACCAGTCAACCAGTTTCGTCGCGGATGTGTGCTCGCGAAACGCTTTATCGTATGCTAGCCAAACTCGCCCTGTATATTGCTGGTGTGTACATAGAATGAGCAACTTGCAAGACATCAGATCTCTCCAGCGATGAGGAAAGTGCGAGGTCAGAATCATCGAAAAAATCGTGAAGGCTTCTGACCAAGTGCCAATATCCTCGATCCGTCGCCGATTTTTTTTCGTAGAAGGCGCGAATACCAAACGCCCGTCCAGGAGCACTGTAGATTCTGAATGATGTCATGTTGGCTGATAGCAGATCGCACAGATCGACGTATTTCCCGGCCAAGATCTGGCTGACTGTTTTGGCAGGGATCGGCGAGAAGCCAGGGCCTACCACGAAAGGGCTGCTGCAAAGTCGCTGCCGACGGCAGGCTGGAAAGCGAGGTATTAACTCCAACATGCGTGGAATAAGGCAGCGAAGAAACAACTGATATCAGAGAGTTCGTGGGAACGGCCGGGCGCGGGGCCGCAAAGGTAGAAATAAACGACGGCACAACATAATTCGGCCTACCTTGTGAGAACGAAGGAAGCGTGTTGGGAGGAGACGAAGGAAAACCTGTTCCAGGAGCCAAAAACGTCTCTGTGCGAGCGCCTAGGTCTTGCGAAGGAACGCCTCCTGGTACAGAAATTGGCATGGGCGAAGAACTTGCCGGCCCAGCGATGGACGTCGAAACTGCGGCCTGTTCAGCGGCCAGAGCAACCTTTACAGCATTGACAACCGCAGCCAAAAAGGCCGGGTCAGGAGCGACCGAGGCAGAAACGGAGGAACCCGCTACAGGAGTCGACACGGGAGGCGCTCGTCGACGAAGAATCAACGTCCGACGATTCCCGGATCCAGCGAAGAGTCACCAAAGAAGCCGGCCGACATGCTATTGTTGGTTTGGCGTGGAGTAGTCATTACAGGAGAAGAAAAGCTCTGCAAAATGACGGCAAGCAAACCGCAAAACAATAATGACCTGAAAAGGTCAGCAAGCAAGCAAGCGAAACGCACGAGGTGCCCTTGCTAAGCTGAAGAGGCCGCCCCGAGCTGTGCTAAAGGAGACGACAGCTGGACGGCATTGTCTCGAGATTAACCTTGCCTAAATTTCATTTAGCCACATTAAAAATAAATAAGTAAAGCAAAACATTATGTTAATAATATATTATAACAAAGTATTAAGAAAATCAATGGAATATCATTGGATTATAGGCCGTAATGCAAAACTCCGTGGTCAGATATACTTAGACGAAAACGCAAATATTCACCTCTGATCTTTGTCTTCAAGTTAAGTTTAGAACAGCAGCAGTTTTAGCATGCACATAATTTTTCAGAATCCTTGTATAGAGGACAAGGATGTCAGCTGTGAGGTGCAAACAAGTAGTTTATGTCCTGAAGAAAATGTGAACCTTCAAAACATTCTATGATGCAATTTTACATCTACCAATAACCTTACTGACAGAGGTAATTTGCCAAGGTGAACGCATGTACCAAGGAGAATTGAGATGCTCCATCCACCCTAATATGTTTTAGAATCAATTTTTTTTGGAAAACTCATCAAACGCTTTGTGTCCATACCACCATGTTTTGCCATCCACACCAAAATGATCAAAAATACTGATACCCAGTTCAAGCGTCACTTGCAAATGTCATGCATGTAAATGACTTCAGCGTTTTCTAAGGCCTCTGTTTTTGCTGTTCCCTTTAATACGATCAGGCTCCATTTTCAACTGTATCCTGACTGTGGACAGGACTTTCAAATGATCAAGTTTTCACTGAAAATGATGAGGTAAAAACATGTAAAGCTGTGTTTCCACAGGAAACAGTTTGGACAGGGCCTGAGGCTTCAGAACAAACATATCCCACAAAAACACAGAACTATTGAATTTACTGACTACAGTGTTTTTAGGACCAAAAATTTGCTGCATTTTCAAAGTTCCTTTTTGATTGATACACCATTTACATTAGTTGAATCACACATTAGTTGAATCACACATTAGCTGAATCACACTTAAGGACAGCCATTGGGTCCCTGGTTTATTACAAGGTTTTTATTACTACTTGTCTACTCGTCTTATGAGCAAGGCTCGGAGGGAGTTTTACAGTAACTTTATAGATGAAAATAGTGGTGATCAAAATAAATTATTCTGTGCAAGTCAGCGCTTATTTAACCGCACAATGGATGATGGTCTCCCTCCTAATCTGGACAGTAGAACTTCCTTAAACGATTTGGGAAAAATCTTTGTTCAGAAGATAGATACTATCCGCACGCAGCTTGACACTGATCAGCAGACTGATTCGTATCCAGAAGATGACACTTCGTCTGCTGATGAAACTGTGCCACCATTTCCTAATTTTACAATGCTATCAGTTGGAGATGTTAAAGAGCTCATCTGGAATTGCTCATGAATGATTCTAAAACGGAACTTCTCTTAATCGGTACTAGAGAGCAACTCGCTAAAATCACAATTGATGGCATAACTGTTGGACACTCTGTTATTGTTCCACAATCTCCTGTTCGGAATTTTGGTGTGTGGTTGGATTCTAACCTATCAATGGGTGATCACATAACGAAAACAAGCTCTGCAGCATTCTATTATCTGTACAATATTAGGAGGATAAGGAAATATCTTAGCAAAGAATGTACTACTACTCTGATACATGCTTTTATCTCTAGCCGCCTTGATTACTGTAATAGCCTCTTATACAGCTTACCCGCGTATCAGATTAAAAAACTGCAAAGACTCCAGAACTCTGCCGCACGTCTTGTATTCGACGAAAGTAAATTTTGTCATATTACCGTTTCTGAGAGTTCTACACTGGTTACCTGTAAAATATTGAGTTGTTTTTAAAATTCTATTGTTAACTTTTAAAACCATTCATAAACTTGCTCCGACCTACATTTCCGATCTTGTATCTCTGAAAGTCACTGGGGGTAGGTACCATCTTAGATCAAATAACAGCAAACTTCTCAACATTCCGCCATACAAGTCTTTTTCCACGCTTGCTGATCGATCTTTTTGTATGGCTGCCCCTAAATTATGGAACAACCTTCCCCTTTTTATTAGAAATATATCCTCAGTTAAAGCTTTCAAGAAGGCTCTTAAAACTTACTTATCTCAGAAGGCGTTTCCTAGCTAATTTATTTATTGTTTCTTTTTATAAAGAAGGATTAAGATTTATTAGAATTTTAGACTTTTTATTAGGAATGTTCTGTAAATAAGACTTTTAGGAGTTTGTTGAGTCAGTGTAATGCGCAGATGAAAATTTCTTCTCTGGATTGATATTTGTGCAATACAAATCAATAAATTATTAATTATTATTATTATTAGCAGGGGTGTTACAGTGAAGTAAATTGCATTGTCCGAAGTCAGATTTGATATTGAATGTAAAGGCCAGATAATAATTTTTACTCTTGTAATATCTTTGAGGAAAAGTAAAAATACAAGGTTTAGAAAAAAAACTACATGGCTAAACAATTATTTCTATATAACATTACCTAATGATTGTTCATAGAATATGATAACCTACATAAAATTATATATAAATAAAGGGGATAGGTTTCTAATGAAACTGTGGTGTGGTGGGGAGTATTACAAAATAATTTGGTTTTATCAACTGAGTTGATAATGTGAATTAGCCACCGTAATTGTGCATGAAGTGCCCTTCACAAACACAATTGAAGCAACAAAAAGATAGAGAGACTGAACAGACAACGGCAAATGTACAAATGTACAAATGTCATGAACCGTAGGGGTCATGTAGGCTAGTCAACCTCATTTTACACTGAACTGGGTAGGGGTTCTGGGACCTACCATGCCAGAGCTATCAATTGCATTCTGCACTATCTGAGTTTGTCTCACTAGTGGTATTATTGAAAAAGACATTGACTGACACACTTTCTTTCCTCCAAGGAGCATAAATAAGTACCAGCAAATTGTTGGGGCAACCTAAACAGAATGCACAGGAGTTTGGGAGCAACTAGCATTCCCTCTTGTGGAGTAACAACATCTGTGGATGAGTCATGATACAGAATCTAGAGTTAAATGTTAGGGCTTACGAGCCAGGCATAAAAGGGTTTTCTTTTTTACTTAACATATTTATTTTTTTGCAGTTAAGGGTAAGAGATCTTGAAGGTGCCTTGGAGGTTGAAAAATCAGCAGTAGAGGAAGCTCAACACAACTTAGACACACTGACAAAACAACACAGGTTTGTAACAAGGATGTATGATTATGCCTTAAGTTCTGTCATTCTTCTCTCTTGCATTTCATACTTGTAATATAATGGTACTCTTTGATCAAATTTATTAAATTCTCTGAATAGTAATCACTCATATCAGTCTAGGAGAGATGTGTAAACCCTAGGTTCTGGTATTGTTTTAGGTAAACTTTTGCATTTTCCTAGACTGATCACCATGTTTGTATCCGGCTATGTAATACTGTGAAAATCACCAAACTTTGGAATGGGCTCGTATTTTTGTACAATGACCACTCCCACTTTCTTTTGCTGACATGCTCGCATTCCTTTGTGTTATTGTGAGTTGACTGCAAGCAAGTTGTAGCAATAGATTCAAGATACAAAAGTAAAGGTGAGAAAGGGGGAAAAAAGCGGATATACGTGTTAAAATATTTTTAAATTTGATGGAGGTAAAGACACTTGACTTTGTCATACTCTGCTTCCAGTCAACTCACAACAACATGAAGGAATGTGAGTGGGTCAGCCAAAAAAGTGAGAGTGGTTGATGTACAAATATTCAAGTCCATTGTGCAGTTCCAGAAAATATCAATACTCTCCTCCTCCCCCCCTCCTCCCCCCCCCCCCCCCCATAGACGGGATTGGTATTTCCTGGAAGGTTTCTTGTTAGACTGAAAATTTAAAGAAATGTATGAAGTTTAAATGGAATTTCCAGAGAGATGCTCTTAGAAAGAATCGCTTTGGTATGGATATATTCTGGAACTACACATTCCACGGTTTGGTGATGTTCGCAGTATCTATCTATTTCAAGCTGCTCAAATTTTCCTCTGTTCAGGGAGCTTGAAACAGCTTTTGAAGAAGGAAGAGACACCTGTAAAGCAGAGAAATCAAAAGTGGCTAGTTTAGAGGAGAGTCTTTCTACAGAAAGAAAGAAATTGCAGGAAGAAATTGATGAAAAACTGAAGATCATTATGGACTTGTCTAAACAGTTAGAAGTACATCAGAAGAACTTCGATGCCTTGAAAAGTGAACTCGGCCAGGTAGTTTGAGCTGTACTCGTGCCACTTTACCAGCATTTCCTTTTTTTAACTTTTCATGTGTTGGTTTTTTACAGGCGAAGAAACGGCAAATTCAACTGGACACAACTTATGGAAGTAGCATGCGTGAGCTTGAACTGCTCCTGGACAATTTTCAGATTGAAAAACCAGAAGAACGCAAACGGCAAGGTGATCCTTCATGTATTCTGATATAACGAATTGATTCTATTCAGTAGCACTGTACGAACGAACGGTAAATTCTGACCTGAAAACGACAATAGAGTTATTCACTATTCCTTGCAGGTCACAAGAAAGAGAAACAGAAGGCCCTTTCACCAGCTGCTGTGCTGGAGAATCTGCGTCACACGCTGGTTGATTATCAGAACAGATGCTCTAATGCCTCAGTTGAGGTCAGTGTTAAACTTATCAAACTTCGTACGCTGTCTTATGAATTTTTTAAACCATCGCATACAAAGTTTTGGAAAATTTGTAGCCACTCTGTGACCCTCTGTTCATCCTTGATGGAAGAAGCGCATTCAGCTTGTGGTGCAGTCAACACCTTATTTTAGCAATTTTGAAAACATGCTTGAGTTAAACTTTTAAGCTTGTATGGTTTAGTTGCGTGCTGTTATTAGAGAAACTGAAGTCAAATTTTTGAACACTCTAGAATCCTTAGGATTTCGTTGGAAGTGGGAGAAAAACGGCCAGAAAATTGTCAATTAACGAGTTAATTAACGAGATTTAGTAGCTTGAGATTACACTGCTTCATCCTGAATCTTTTCCTCCTCTTGTAGCCTGTTCCAATTTGAGAGCGACTTGGGGAGGTGGTGCATTTTAGGCTTAGATGACCTGTTTTATTTTTCCTCTGAAACTTTTAGTTAAAAAGGATGAGAGAGGTTGTAGAGAAACTGTCAGCGGACTGTGAACATTACAGACAAATGGTGACCAGCAGAGAAAGGGCTATGAAGGTAAGAAGATTATAATACTCTTCTGTAGTCGACTTGGTAAAACAGGCTGGTTCTTTTTTTTAAGCGCATAACTTAGTTTAACCCCCATTAAGGTAACCGTTCACGTAGTAGAAGTGTCGAGTGTTGATCCTTCAAATGATATGGTCGAAGGAAATCTTAGATCAACTGTTCTGGAATGGTCAGCCTTGTCAGCGACGTTTCTTGGTCTTCGCTGATCACCTGTAATGTTTTTCTGTGCTAATTTTTGCCAGGAGGCGGAGAATACGGTGGCCTCTAAAGTTAAAGAGCTGGCGAAGTCACGCACTGAATGCGCAGAGAAGGAAGCCACAATAGCAGCCATGAAGATTGACATGCAAACATTGAACAAGGCCATAGAAGACGCGAAAAACAAAGTTCAAAACTCAGAGGAAGAGGTTGGTATACGTCGATTGCAAGTTGCAATTCACGCTTATCAGCTATATACGTTATCCGAATATAAAAGGCCAATTTCGATATATTAAAATTCTAACTTGTCTCCGAGGCTTGCGGGAATGAAGCAGAAAAAATCGCATCGAGGATGAGAGATGAATAATTCATTCAGTTTGTTTTATTCCCCTAAGCCTCTAAACCAGGCAAGTTTTAATAAGGGGGTAGGTTTCTAAAGAAACTGTGGTGCTGCGTCGGTGGGGAGTATTACAAGATAATCAACTGAGTTAATAATGTGAATTGGCCACCGTAAAGAGATTAGCTTTCGAATCTCTTTACGGTGGCCGATTCACATTCTCACCTCAGTTGATAAAACCAAATTATCTCAAGTGTAAGAGTTTTGATATATCGAAATTGGTCTATTATTGTTTTCTTTATGGG
This sequence comes from Micromussa lordhowensis, assembly GCA_964020085.1. Lineage (NCBI taxonomy): Eukaryota > Metazoa > Cnidaria > Anthozoa > Scleractinia > Lobophylliidae > Micromussa > Micromussa lordhowensis. The sequence continues at coordinate 19,853,190 of OZ026597.1, read as the reverse complement.
TAGTTGTCCTGATTCAGTTCTGAGCGTCATGAAAGCGTGAATAAATCAATGATGATACCTATTATTTTGTTCCTTTTAGAACGTTAAAGTGAAGAGCGTCTTAAATCGTGAAGATGAGGTAAGACTAAATGATTGTTCAGTTCATGTTTCCTAGGAGACAGCTTCTTCAGCGAAGCTCTCCTTTGAATTGCAAGCCCTGGCATACTCTACTACTGAATCTTTAGGTATTGCGGGACGACGGCGAGCCGGGGGCTTAGAAAAGTTACAGCCTTTATAGGGGTCGAGCAAATAAAATTACTCTATGATAACTTAACAAGCAAGCTCTATATTTGGGGTTTAGAATTAGCGGGAATTTTAAGATCGTCATGTGCTTCTATTGATGTCACTTGGGAAAGGAGCAGAAGGTTATTATGAAAGGGCATTGCGTTGAAGATTAGTTTTGACTGGGTGGGACCATGCTTATTTCAGCTAGTCTACAAAAGCAGTATTCCCCACTCAATTGTTAGGCAATAACGTATTACTGTCCTCTACTTAGTGAAACACGTGTCCACATTGATCACTGCTAAAACTAGACGTATGATAATTGATCAGTTGTCTGGTTGTTTCAGACTCATCGCATGTTCCTGCATTCCCTGTACCAGCGGATGATCACCGGACAGGTGTATGTCTCATCACCAGACTCCTCTGCTCTGTCCCGATATTCCTGGTCAGACATGTGTAACCTGGTGTCAGAGCAACTGTCAGCTCAACTCGGCGAGCTAAACAGAGCTAACGAGAGGGTAAGCCACTCATACTTACGGACCTTGCAATTTTAAGTTTCAGGTTTGACTATGAGGTGTAAGGTAAGGCTTCCGTTTGCACAGTTCATTGTTGTCATGTGTATGTTTTCCTTGAAAGGTACCGACGTCAATATTTAACTTAGTCTGATCAGACGTTTTGTGTATCGCACATTGACCGTGCAGTCTGCACATCAGGCGCTTGATACGACCGTCCATACCAAACTGAAACAGTTGTTATTGAACTATTTTAATATCTAGTTAGTACTTTTAATCTTAGCTCTTAGTCTTTAGCCTTAGTTTGTAGTCTTGGTTCTTAGTCCTTATGTTTTTATTTTAATGTATTGAGATTTTTTTCGAGAAGACTCTCCTGAAAACCATCTTCGGGTGATTGGAGAGGATTCCTCTTAAAATATTATTATTTATTATTATTATTATTATTATTATTATTATTATTATTATTATTATCATTAAAAACTTCAAATGTGTATACCAATTTTGTTTTCATTTCAGATTCAGCACCTTGAGAGCGTGTTGTTGAGCAAAGAGGAGTCACTTCGACATGCACAGGAGGCACACGAACAGACAGTGACCAAAGTAAGATTTATCATGAAAATACAAACTACTGTAAGTTGTTGTTAGAACAAGGAACTTCATTTCTGGTTTAGGATCAATAAAAAAATCAATCAATACTGGTTCATTTATTTATGATGCTGACATAATAAATAATTATACATAAATAAAAACATCATGAAAAGGGGAACTCGAGGTGGACCATATAATGTTTCAACAAATAAATAAATGAAAGCAAAGTAGTAAAAATGCCTCAATCAACAACTATAGCTTAAATACTATTGCCATTTAAACATTTAAAAAAGACTTCAGTCTCGCTAGAAAAAAGTTTAAAAGATTTCAGTTCAAACCATGATATGGTAAATTATTCCATTCTTTCCATTATGCGGACAAATAATGAGTATTTATAAGAATTCACCCTTGCTTTTTTCACGCCTAGTTTACGAGAGTGGTTAGCGCGTGTCCTGCTATCTCGAGTAAGCTCGAAAAAGCCACTAAACTTCAAATTGTTTAGAAACAAACTTAGCTTTTTTATGATGATAGGTAAGGAAAGAACTACCTTGAGGTCAACTTATCAGAGTGGGCAACCGAAGAGCCGTGGAATCTGCTTCAATGTTTCGTAAACCGTTAGGCCTGCCGTCCACACTAATCAGTCACGAAAACGCTCTTCAAACCGGTGACCTCACAATTATCATGTGATTTCCCTGTGCGAGGTTTTTCAAACACAAATCCAAAACGACCGGTGATTGCTGCGCGTTTTGAAATTCCTCCGGTGTTGTGCGGACGGAAAACATTTGATGCGTTTTCAGAGTCAAACCTCCGTTTTGAAATTCCTCCAGGGTAGTGAGTGTGGACGAGGCCTTTAGGACATATTTGAACAACTGTCTCTTTTGTTATGTATATAGGCATGTAGTAATGTTTGCACGATAAATACGAGACAAATGCATAATAATTAAGAACAGAGGTAGGTTAACATCACTAAACCACCAATAATAAACCGTTTATTATACTCAAGCTGAGGCCCAGCTTGATTTTAAACTATGTTATTTGCTTAAATACCTGACTAAGTAATTCTTTCTTTCTTCACGTGCTCTGTTTGCTGATACCTGAAGTTTAGATTTCCTTTCCTCTTTGTCTGTTTGCATTTTCTTCTCCATCTACGATATTCCGAAGAAGGAAGCCGTGTTCTGCGTATTATAAGGTTCGGGATGTTAACGTTTCTGTAAAAATTGCCGAAAATGTCGGATAGATTGTGAAACATGTGCTTTAATTTACTGAGCTTGTTTCTCTCCTTGGCGTCACAGTCTTTCTTGTTTTGACGTAAACAACTCAAGGCACGTGCGGTGGCCGCCGCAATACTCAATCTGATTGGTTAGCGCTAAAGGGCGGGAATTTTGTACTGCTCCAAAGTTAGTTTGTATACTAAAAGGTTATCAATCGAAGCTCAAGGTACGGTAAAACGGGCAACATTTTTCTTCAACTTGCCTCGCAACATTGTTGCATTGCAAGTTGAAACCCTCTGTTGCGCGTATTACCACGTTTGGGACCAACTTGTCTCGCAACAAAATACAGTGTTACAAGTTGAGGCAACATGTTGCACAAAGTAGACTCGAGTTTCTGAAACAAATTTTAGTTTTGCTGCTCGTTTTACCACTGAAGCTTCAACTTGTCTCGCAACAAATTTGAATTCGACGCTTTTGATTGGCTTTCGCGAAGCCCAACAACACGGCAAATAATAATAATAATAAAACATGGCGGACCGTGAAGACAGTACAGCCTATATTCGAAGAACACCAGTAGTTAACTCTCAGAAATTAAAATCATCACTTTGCTCTGTACAAAGTCGTCGAGGGTTATCATAGTCTTGTGGACACCTCGCCTAAAACAAGCAGCAAAAAAGGAAAGAGGGTTGGAAGAACTGCCGCAAAAATACAACTTTTCGTCTAGCTATCTGAAACGAAACTGAGCTTCATACTGAGTGAACATTGCTGGCAAGGAAAATTAAGAAAAAAATGAAGGCCAGAAGTCGAAGTGGAAGTTCTTCGAAACGCTAAATTATATGAAAGAAGGAGCCATCTTTAATTACACACGATTGACCAATTGTACGTGTAAATTCCGCAGACTTGCAACACTGTATTTTGTTGCGAGACAGGTTGGCCACAAACGTGGTAATACGTGCAACAGAGGGTTTAACTTGCAATGCAACAATGTTGCGAGACAAGTTGAAGAAAAATGTTGCCCGTATTACCGTACCTTCAAGATAACTGTTAAGGAAATTTATAACATAGATAGGACCCTGCGCGCGCTCTGATTGGTCACAAAACCCATGTTTTATCAGAGTATAAAACATAGAAAAACCGTGTTTTATTGTTTTGCGCGCGTAAAATCTAGATCATAAAGCAAACGAAGAAGCCTAATCCGTGTATTACACTGTGGTAAAACACTCCGGACATTTGAGAACACTCGAGTTCTCAAATGTCCGTCATGTTTTTTCACACGGCTTAGGCTTTATTTGTTAACTAAAGCGCGCTTTTAAACGACGAATAACACGAGGCTAACGAGTAAGCCGGGCTGGCTATGAATTTGGTTTTAGTGATGTTCTCTTCTGCGTTTGTTTTACACCTCTGAAATAACGTGTCCCGTTGAAAAAATGATTAATCTTTCGCTAGGGTTAAAGTTAATTGAGGCTTTTTCCTCTCGTGTAAAAGTGTTTTCACTTTCGAGGAAGTTGGAATTATACGAAGTCAAAATGGACAGAAAATGTTATTGAAAAGTTGCGAAACTTAAGTTAACTTCACTTTAATAACCTTGCTCTTAGTCAAACAATGAAAACTACAAAACAATTGAAGAACAGAAAGAACGAAAAAAGCCCTTAAAACGGAGAAGAAAGAAGTGACGAAAGGAGAAAGAAGTACAGATTGTTGTAAATGAGTGAATCAATTGGGCTTTAGTTTGTACTGTTCTGAATTATTTCAGAGCTGTACCTTTCGGTAACTGTTAATTTGTCTGATGCGGGACCTTCACGGTTCTAAAGTTCTAGTATCTTGTGTTAAATCCCCAGCTCTCCGCCGCCATCAAAGACCGTGAAGTCTCGTGGAAGAAACAAAAGAGTGAAATAGAGGAACATTACAGCAACCTGATCGGAGATCTCCAAACCAGGACCCAGGTATCACTAATGCTTTGCACTTAACAACAACAACAACAACAACAACAACACAGAGATACTAATGTCAACACGTACATTTTTAAACTTAAAGGTGACGAGAATAAACGAAATCATGCACCTGGTGATTTGCTTTGTTGTACTGCCAAGTTTTCAGGACAAGAGTTCATAGTCACAGCTTTAACGGGAGAATTAAGACGAGGAATTGGCTTTCTTTCTTTTAGAAAACACAGTCTTTAGCTGACCAAGCCTGGGAAAGGGCTCAAGAAACAGGACAAGTTAAGGATACCCTGGAAATGGAAAACGCTCGACTTCAACTGTCTTTGGAGCAAAGTCAGAGAAGCGAATCGTCGTTGTTAACTGTTTGTGCGCTACTCGCAGGCGCCTTATGGCCTGCGTTTGGACGAATACGAGCTTTAGCTTCTCAACGGAAGATTTTATCTGAATATTCAAGAACTTTAGAATCTCTCCGGGATCAGTCGAACACTTTAGGTGAAATGTTAAGTAACGAAATGGAAGGTGAGAAGCGGGAAAAAGAGGAATCCCGCACGGCGAAGAAACAGCTTCTGAGGGATGGGCGGAGTCCTGTTTTAGTGTTTAGAGTTGGTGTTATAGCCGTCATTGCAGCCAACAGACTGCGTTACTTTGGATCTTGTAGTCTGAAATTATTCGTGTCCTCTGAGTCTCCGGGTGAGCTTAGTGGAATGTCCATTGTGTGCTGCGGGAAAACATCCAAGAAGACATCAGACTTCAAGGGTGGGTAATAACTGTTGGTATCAGACTTACTAGAAGTGACAACATGTCACGCTTTATGATGATTCTCTACCTGACAAGGTTGAAAAAAGAAATGCTAATGAAATATTCATTGAGTTTAGGGGAATGTTACTCTTCTTAATTTCTTGACTTGCGACTTGTACAATTCGTGTTCATAAACTTGGAGTGAAAAAAAGAAACAAAACGAAACAAAAACAACTTTTAATCCCCTCCGCCAGGTCCTTCTGGTGGCCACAAAGGAGAATCCATTTCCGGAGACACGTCACGTGTAAGTGCCAGGGTGACGTCAGCACAGGCGTGGTTCACAAGCTCTCAGCTACAGAGTCACCTGACCACTGCCGTGAACGAGCTACAGTCTGCTCTGAATAAGATGAGCGAGGCCTGGGATGGAGATTCGGGGCGCGATGACCGAGGTCAGTTGACGTATGGCTTTATGTCTTTTTAAGGTGGCTCAAAACAGTTTCCAACACTTAAATTTGGATGGGTCATTATAACCATTCTTTATCACTTGATGCTACAATCATGGCATCAAAATACTGCCCAATTATTGGTAAACACATTTGTATCAATAGGTTACCATAGCAACAGGATGACCTCCTAAAAACACCTTTAACTGCGGCTTTAGGGGCTTATATTTCACGGTGAAACTTTTTTATATCATCCACTTTTGATAAGCATGATTAGATGCAACTTTTGGCAGTTTAAAAAAATTCTGTACATGGGGTTCAGAGCCACCTTAATTTTTCGAAAATTTAAGGTGGCTCTGGCATTGGCCGCTTTTACGACTGCTATTTTTTTCGAGTCACCAGAGCATTCATACTCGTCCGATTGTACTTTATTCAATGCTTTATCAAGATTACGTGACCAAGCTTGTTCCCGAGTTTGATAATTAATTTTTCTCCTTCTTCTTTCTCGGAAGACGATTGATTGTTTTAAGGGTCTCAGCATACTTTATCATGAAGTTTATCATGATGAAAATAATCTGTTTTCAAATACGTGATTATTCAACCTTGAGAATTCCAAAGAGTAAAAGAACTACCTCCTTCCCAGGGCTTTTCCCTTTGAGCCCTGGAAACGACGTTGAGTTGTAGAACTCTACCATCGATGAGTTCGCGCATATTTGCGGGTGTTTCCTGTTATATTAGTTATGGTAATAGGACTGAGTGGAGTCCAATTCGGTCTGTAATCATACGAGTGATAACAAAATCGGACGACCGCGCAGCGTTTATCACGAGTATGATTACAGACCGAATAGGACGACACGAAGTCTTATTAGCAATTAATCATAAAAATTACAATTAGAATAGCCAAGTTATGAAAGAAAGGGGAAATTTACATTAAAACACTGACAAAGGAGAAGTAAATTGTTTCATGTCACTCTGAAATTGAGATTGTTTGATTTAAATTACAACTTTGAATGTAATTGGTTGATTTAAACTACAACGTCCAATGTGATTGGCTTATTGAACTGTCCGATAACAAACTGTCCGATAACAACTTGGCAAGTGAATTAGTGGAAAATAGGAGTTTTTTAAACCAATCACAACCGAGGAAATTGTAATTTTTATGATTAATTATTTAAACTCATTTATATTCTTTCTTATGAACTTGAACTGACTTCTTCACAACACTTTACAGATGGCGGAAGCAGGGCGGTTAGTCCTTCATCCGGGAACAGTATAATTGCCGCAGCCAGGAACGCTTATAGTAAAATCATCTCCGGTCTTCAAACGGAATTTTCTGGTCGGGTGATAGGCGAAGAAGCTTGGCATGAGAGATACTCTGGGTTCAGAGGAGAGCTGATGGCGCTGTTAGGCCTGGGACTACAGCAGTGGCTATCCAAGGGTCCTGCTACTGGATTAGCTTATATCTCGAGTCAGGTAAGCAACAAAGAGTTAATAAGTTTCCTCGTACTGCTTAAATTCTGCGTGCATGCGCTACAGTCTTGGGGAACTGAGTAGATTTTGCGGTCGGTGTCACACAGAAATGAAAGTAAGTTTTGTTGTTGAAATCAGAAACGAGTGATGGGGACGTGACTTCCATAAAAAAAAGGACGAGGATGCTCTTCATACCTTTTGGGAGTTAAAAAAGCGGTTTTGGTAATGACCTCTTTTTCTCGAAACGTCCACAGCCAGAGCTATCGCAGTGCCTTTTAGGGTGTTGAACAGAAAAAAATATGACAGGAGATGTGTTGTTTTAGAATAGCTACCTCTTAGGGGTGAAGAAGATTTCAAGCCAGACCCACAAAACAGAATCTTGGTACCTCTTAAGGCCGATTTACACGGTACGACTTTGTCGCATACGACAAGTTTACGAAAGGCCTACGACATGAATTGTTTCGTGTAAATCAAACCTATATCTCGCTTACGACTGTTGTGTGCGTCAAAAAAATTGTCGTAGGATTTTAAAACATGTTTTAAAACGCTGCGACAATCGTAGCCGACCTATATAGAGCATACGTATTTTGTGACAAATTTCTACTCAGTAGGGGACGAAAGAGAAGTTTTCTTCCGTCAAAATGGCGGACGAAGTTGTTGACTGGTTCACATGAAGTCGTTTCTCGAAAAGTACGGAACGGATTAAAGCGAAAAACATCTCGTTAGAAAGATTTTTCAAAGGGCAGGACAGCTAAAATATTTTATTACGTTTGTTAGAACTTTTTCGCTCCGTAAATCCCGGTGAAAACTTTTGCATATTTAATTTTGTAAGTGAAAATGTCGTACCTGTGTAAATGGTCCCAAGTCATGTCGTAGGCCTGTCGTAAGCCTGTCGCATGCGTCAAAGTCGTACCGTGTAAATCGGCCCTTAGGGGTCCTTTACAAAATTTTCCACGAGCACCGTCATCCCTTTTATATGGGAGTCACCTCACTTGGTGTCTGATGATGTGCCATATTCGCCACCATTCCTTCCTTTCTTACCCACAGCGAACAGTTAGTGCTCTTCAGAATCACATCCTGGGCTTTACTCAGCGCCTTCATTCAGCCGAGGTGGACAGACGGTCATTACGTCTTGAACTCTCAAAAAGCAAGCAAGAATCTTCTGAGTTGAAGAGTGCCCAGTCTTCCGCTGATTCACAGCATCGTAAGGCGAAGGACGAAGCGCGAAGTCTGGAGGAGAGACTTCAGGAGATGAAGGAAGAGGTTCGTTCGTTAAAATCAATTGTTGAAAAGAAGTATTAGTAATTAACACCAAATTTCCCAGAGTCAATAGGCCATTTCCGAGTTTCCTTGTGCCTCGTGCAAAACATTTCTCTTTTTTTTTTATGAAAATGAGTTTGTTTTTCCTGAAAATGAGGCTGTAGGCGGAACACATTCTCATATGAATGGTTTCGCACGAAGACTCGTTTTGACGCAGAGGCAAAAGACAACTCGAAAATGGTCTATTTACATGCATCAAATCTTTTTAAGCCCGAGCGTGAATAATGTGTCCGAAAAATGTCATGCCTCGCCTTTTTTCTTTACTTGATGATTGTCATAAAAAATTTGAATTGTGGTTTCGTTATTGCCCAGTAGAGATGTACTTCTTAATCTACTTTGACCAATCTGTGCGTTGGACAAAAAATTCCTGGTGGACTATAGCAGGGTAAAAGTTAGAGGCAAGATGACACGGTTTCTTTGTAAGTTGTTTTTTATCGCATCTAGATGTTGTCCATGGTCCCTGTGGCTCGTTTTGAAAATGTGTGCGAGGAGCTCAACAATGCCTTGAAACGGGAACAACAGGCCCAGGCCCTGCTAAACGAGCAGACGGCACAGATGCAGGAGATGGGCGAGCGCCTAGAACTTCATGCCAATCAGGGCGAAGAAAAAGACGTCACGCTCGCAGAAGCTGTCAAGGTACTTTACAAGAGCTTGTCTGTCAAGGCAATTCTGCATGTGATTGTGCTACTAATGTTAAGACATTTTTCTTTCGTTTGCGGTCACTAAAAACCAATATGCTGGTAATCATTTCACTAAGGAAGACACTCTTTTGGTTTTGTCACGCAGTTTTTCCCCTCGGATATTGCGTGACGAACCATTAGAGCTTTCCTGAGGGGGCTACCAATAGTAGCTGATTCTAAGGAATTACTTGTGAGTTCAGCCGTTGTCATTGTGTCGTGTTCTTGGTCAAGACTAGACTATGAACAGTCTCTCTTTTGCTCAAAAATCCGCGGCGAGGAAGAACGCAAACAAAGTCTGTTATTTACCTACTCGGTTTCTTCGATTCCTTAACTACTTCTCCATACATTGTACTAGTAACCTCAATAACTCAGTGTTTACTGGAAACGACCATACAAATGAAGCTTGGGTGGTTTGTAGGGGTGATGTAGCAGCTGTCGTAAGGTCTCACATGAGTAGCTCGATACCCTTAGAGCGAACAATACAACAAACAACAGAAACAATGCCCCTAGCCCTAAAACAATAACAGCTGCTACAATGACCAAACAATAGCAGCTTACGAGAGCTGCTACACTTCTGGTTTGTAGGGTCTCACTGAAGCCAAGATGGAGCTTCGTCGTAAAGAACACGCCGTCCGCCAGGTCTCGAAACAGATGAGCTACATGGAGAACGAGAAGAACGCTTTAGTAGACAGACTGAACGATGCTGAAAAAACCATGACGGCTGCAGCTAGGTAAGAGCTAATTAGTTAGATGTTATTTCATGGTATCAACGATCGAGGGAACAAGTACCGTTTTGGAAAATCTTCGTTGAAACGCTTGACGAGTTCCCGACTCTTATCATCCAATCAAAAGCTAGAACGGGCCCTCACGAGTACTCCGAACACAGTCACGTGTAATGAGGGTCACGTGTAATAAGGATCACGCGTAATGAGAAGAACGTTATGTTGAAGAACGTTGTTAGGAAAAGGTGGCTCACCTCGTGCCAAGGCACTGCTGGTTAGGAGGAATAGGCGGGCCTGGGTACGATGGTACCGATTGTTGGCCCATTTAACCGACATTTGCCTTATCTCTTCACAAGTGTGTCTCCCCCCCCCCCCCCCCTTCGTTTTCCAGGAGAAAATGTCATCGCCAATTGCGTGGGTAGTAACCTAAGTGTGCAATGCAGGCAAATCAAAAGCCAAAACAGTCTGTTTTCGTTTCTGAAAGAAAAACGAAACAAAAAGACAACCAACCAAACAGTCAGGCAGACGGGCAAACAGACAGACTGATAGACATAGATAAACAGACAGTCAGACGGACAAAACACATCTTTTTCTGGTACCAGCTGTTTTTCTTCGCTGCAGGGAAAAAGAAGCCTTGATGGGTTATTTGAAATCGGTCGACCGGGCCCTGGAACAGAGTAAAGATCAAGTTCGGCTCTCCAAGGGTGCACTGGGACCGTACGAACAATCTCTTCCCCAGATTATTCTTCCGGACAAGCGGTTAGCCATGGACGGGTTAAGCCTGAGCCCCGAACTACTCTCTTGCCAGGTACCGAATATTCAGTTGACAAATCTCTGACTCGATGTATGTATTTCAGAGACTCGTGAATAAAAATCCAAGCGCGCTTGAGTTGTTAAACAGCTATTTCGTGATTGTAGAAGCATGAGCTTAGCTTCTTTTCAAAAATTTGTTTAGGTGCTATCGCCAGTACATTTTCGCAAACCGAATGAACAACTCGTAAATAAAATGGCGACAGCTTGAGCTACCACGTTCCCCTGCCAAAATGATATAGAATGCGGCATCACGAAAAGTATGCCGTCAAAACATGTCTTTTAACCAATCAATTGTCTTCTATTTCTTGGTGTCAGCACGTAGTGACGTCATTTATCGAGTGTCAGCAGCAGGCATTGGATCGTATTTCTGAACTTGAAGTGGACAAGCAGCAGGCCATGTCACGCGTGACGCACTTGGAAGAGGAAATCATGTCACACAAGGCACACATAGCCACACTGAAGAATGAACTGGCAGCTGCCTGTAGGAGACCCGTGAGTGATGATGGGCTCAGTGATCACGGACATTATATTCCTGGCGTGGTGAGTTGCTTATGCTGTTTGTCTCGGTTAGTATCGGCCCAAGCCAAGTTCTTACCCAACTGATTATGTCACCCTTGATCGCGGTATTTAGGGATTCGATTACCTTCATGACTCTGTTGCGTGATTCTGTTATCTCATGTCACGCCATTTTAGGCGATTCTGTCACATTTAAACAGGTGTTGAAATCAAGAGATGGTTTAAAACGTTTGAAAACAAAGCAGAGATGTGAGATCGTGTAATATCGAAGCAGTGAGTCAAATCGTGCCCTGACATGATTGATAATACTATACAATTTTTCCCTATTCATTTTAGGAAGGGTGTTCTAGGAAGGACGCATCACTTAATCGCTTTTCAGAATACAGAGATGACGACAACTTCAAGAGCTTCATTCCTTTATCGTAAGTTTGTTAATTTATTTTCCTCGTAGGAATTCATTCAGGGATTGCGCACGCATGTTACTTTTCTCTGCCATAAAATAAGCAGCATAATAAATGAGTTGTGGACGGGGGGAAGTATCAGGCGCAGTCCACACTAAACCGGAGAAATTTGAAACCGTAGCTTTATTTCTACGGTCTTGCCTACCGTCCACACTAATCCGCCACGAAAACAGAGCTTTTCGAAAACGCTCTTCAAACCGGAGGAATTCGAAAACGCCCGCTTTGCATTTTCGTGTGGACGGAAAACATTTCCAAAACGGAAATTTTCGAAAACGATGACCTCACGGTAATCATGTGACTTCCCTGGCCGAGTTTTTCTCAAACACAATTGAAATCCAAAATAACCGGCGATTGCTGCGGTTTTTTAATTCCTCCGGCGCAACCTCGTTCCCAGGGTCCTCTCCTTCCCGTCTCTCGCTCCTGGGGACGGGAAGGAGAGGACCCTGGGAACGAGGTTGCCTCCGGCGTAGTGTGGACGGGGCCTGAAAGCTCGAGCAATTTTTATGGCTTGTTCTTGTAGCCGATATAACGCACGCTCTGATTGGCTAGTTGTAGGGCATTATTCTCCCGTAATGCCCACGGGCCGGAAAGACACATAATAAACAACTTATTAACCTCAAACTGGGGAGAGGAAAGAAGAGAGGTCTACGTCTGTCTGCCCTCAACCTCGTTCCCAGGGTTTCTCTTGTTTGACCGAATAAATTCTCTGTACACTACTGCAGCGCTAATCAAAACAGATGCGCGACAAAAGGTCATTTTGATCTCAGTTCGGCCTCATCAACTATCACCTCCTAGAAACCTCGAACTCATAATCTAATTGTTAAATCAGGCGCTTATAGTACAACTCTCTGATTTTACGTCATCAGGGCTCATCGTGATTCAAGCGCATCTTTCAGACCCTCGTTAGCTTCGACCGGCGGTCACCCGGACAGAAGCAAAGGCAGCTATGGCAGGTATTTCACGTTATGGTTGCAGAGATCGTAGTCAAGTCAGCCTCGAAATTGAAGCTTTTTCACTCGGTTATGAACAGGAACTACCACTGTTTGTCAAAATCACTTATATTAGCTGTTTATGAACTTGCAAATAGGCTATTTCCGAGTTGCCTTTTACTTCTGTGTCGAAACGAGCCTTCGTCCAAAACCATTCATGTGAAAATGGGTTCCTCCTACAGAGGCACGAGGTAACTCGGAAATGGCCTATTAACCGCGGTAGCCAGTCTCCAGACAAAAGTGGGAGATTGTGGGTTGTATACCGATTCGCCCCCAGTCATCCCCCGCGCTGTATGAAGATGATTGAGACGAGTCAGGGTTGTATGTGTGTATTCATAAAATATTTAAGATAGTACGCGCGCTCTCATTTGTCGAAAGGTGTGTTAAGACGAGAGTATGTAGACACAGTTCTGACCAGAAATATTTTATAAAGGCAAAACACTCGCAGGGTCGGGATAATTCTCGAAAGTTATGCAAACCTGAGACGCAGTTAAGGTTTTTCATAACCGTCTGGAATTCTCAGAAAATACAAAAATACATGAAAGATACGTTCGATCATTTAATCCCTCATAACAGAAAACGAACTAATTAATTGCAACAAATTTCCTTCATTGTTTGTTCCGAGAATTTCGGGGTAAATCAAAACGAGATCCGTTATTTGACGACTTTCCTTCCTTCGGATTACCTATCTATTGACAATGTATTACTATTGAAAGGAGAATTTAGGTTTAATTTCTCTTACCTCGTATCACGATCAGGTTGCACTACGACGGTCTTGGACTTGTCATGTGTTTTGTTCTCACGGTTACACGTTTGCATTTCTTTCAGTCCAAAGAGACGCTTGACATCAAGCTACAGAAAACAGGGAAAACAACTGGGACAAGACTTTTCTAAATTACTCGATCAAGGACTGTGACGTCTCAGGGAAAGAGCATCTCTCTCCGTTCAGCAGCCCATACAGTCAGCGTGGTCTTTTAGAGAGCTCTTAGGCTGATACGGTCAAATATCAACATCTCAGTGCGCATAGTTGTAATTTGTTGCCAGGTTTTCTGTCTATCCATCATGTCTCCTTCTCTCAGATATGTCCAGGAATGCACGCGAATGAGACGCATGCTCTTTATGATAAGCATCACAAAGTGTCCTCATTTGTAAAACAAAGTCACCAAAACACATATAATAATGTGAAATATGAAGTAATACGAAAATGACACTTTGTGATGCTTCTCATAAAGAGCATGCATCTCGTAAGTGTTCTATCCTGGACATGAGTGCCTTAACTGCCATGATGTAGCCGTCCGAGAGTTTTTTTAAAAGCAAACGTATTTAATTTGTACTCCTGGGCCGGGTTGCTCAAAGCCCGATTAAGCCAACCCAGGGTTAGCGAGAATTTTGATTCTAGTTTTGCAGCTTTTCGGAGAGGTTTTCTGCTTATACTTTTGGCCTTCCCTTTTAAATTTCAATAATCTCAAACTAAATGAAAAAAATAGGAAGGGAAAAACATTATACAAGAAAAATCAATGCTTCGGTTAACTTTTAATCCTGGGTTAGCGTTAACCGGCTTTCGAACAACTCGGCCCAGATTCTGGAAATGTTCTCACTAAAATCTCCAGCGCTTAAAATTGTTCAGCACTTAACCTTATGTTCACATAGAAATAGGAAAAATAATTCTCAAATTCATTAATAATTCATCAAGCTAAAACAAAGAAAATCACAAACCGTGAAGGAGGTTTTGATACCCGGTCTTAATTAGCATAGATTTTGACGATTTTACCTCTCGATTTTCTCCTTAGTTTTTGCTTCGATTGAGAAGATATATCAAACACTCGAGACAGTGTTTCATCGGCTATCCAAACACCTCGAATTTCGTCAAAAATACTCCGCTGCGCGTCGTATTTTCAACTCTCTTTTGGTGTTTGGATATCCCGATGAAACACTGTCGCTCGTGTTTGATATATTACTTACAACACCCCTTTTAAAAAAAACAAAGGTTAATTGTCTCGAACAGACTTGTGCACAAGAACGTAAGAGTATTCATGCATACACAGGGAGTTCTGCTTGCGTTCTTGGCTTGAAAGCAAAAGGGTGTTATGGAATACTCCACCCCTTTAATAAGTTTTAGTTTCTTTCTTCATCAGGATGTTGGAACTTAATATATCAAACTGAAAAAATAGAGTTCGTGTTTGAAAATACGTGCAAGGTGTTTTAACTTATTTTAGTACAAAATAAAGAGTTGTCCTGAGTCGTTGCGCTTTGTTGTTGAAAATGCTTTCTGCTACAATATGGTTTGAATTCGAATTCCCTGTTATACACAAGATGGGGACGGTCCTGGAAAAACGAGGTGGGGTCGTACAACAGGATGGGACATATCCCAGGGACTTGTTCTCCTTGAAGTTTGATTTCTCCATTTACGTACTCGTGGGACGATTCCTTGCAATATAATGAAAAAGAAACCAGAAAAGAATCTACCCTCCCCCCCGCCCCGAACCCAAGACCAATCTTGTTGGAAAGACGAAATTTCCCTTGCAATAGGCCACGTTCATTACATCAATATTTTAACATGATTCTAACATGGCTCAGAAGCTTTTTTCTTTGTATCCAAGTCTCTTGAGAAGCGAGAGACAAAGGAAACTTAGCAAATTTGAAATTTTGTCCTGAAAGCCTCGGAGCCATGTTAGAATAATGTTATCGTGGCCCATTGAAAGTGGTTCGACGGTCTTTGACCCGAGAGGAAAAGTCCTGGAGTAAATTGAATATAAATGTGACTGATCCCTCGTGTCAAGTTAGCGCGACATGACCCTAGCTATATAGTGTGCCAAGTATTGTAACAGAGACGAGAGATTTGCTCTTGTGACAAACATCTTGTGAAGACAGTAAGCTTGTACTGGTCTAATCTATTTCCCTTGTCCACAGAGATCAAAACAATTTCAACGCGACTTCCAGTCGTCATGGCCTCGAAGTTACGAGTTTTCAAGAGAAAGGACTTCTAAGAAAACGTTATAAAACGATCAGTAGTGAACGAAATTATGAACCGACAGACCAGGTGGAAAACAGTCATTAAAATATCTATGCATACGCAACGCAAAGCTTGACGTTTCAGTGACTTAACTTTAGGCTTGACCCTGGAGGACTTCGGAAATTTGAAAACGCTGCATTTTTGGGATGAACTGTGCGTGCGGTGCGTTCGATGTTAGGTGAAAAATACGCCGCTACGCGTCCTATTTTCAACTCGCCTCTCGGTGTTTGGAAATGTGGTCAAACGCGGTCTTTCGTGTTTGATATATTACTTCTCAATGGAAACTAACTGAGGAGAAAACGGAGAAATCAAATGATCGGGATGTTGGAACTTGGAACTCGTGTTTAAAAATACGAGTAAGGTGGCTGCTACCTATACAATTCCATAAAAAATCAACAATCCATTCTCCCTAACAAAATAAATACACTATTAAGTAGGGAGGTAAACGAAAAGCATCAATCGTCAACACGGGGTGATTATTTTCAGTGATAAATTATCAAATTCTCAGTAGGAGTCCAAATAAAAATGGGGAATTTATTAGGGGGAATTTATTAGGGAGAATTCAAATCGTGGGACAAGAATGGTGGAATCAGGAGAACAACTAAATTGCAAATCTCAACTCGGAACTTTCTTTCTTTACAGTAAGACTTTCGTGATTTCGAACAAGTCGTCTTCTACAATGCAATGTGTTCAAACACTGATTTTCTATCTACGGTGTCATTTTATAAATAAGAAAGGTTTGTATACATAGAAATATATAATTAGAAGTTATTTGCATTGTGTAAGTTACAAACCTCAAGACATACAATTAAAACAAATGCTCTATACGTCGCGAGAGTCACAACGCTTGTTTCTTTCCCGCACTTATTTTCCTCCACAATATCGTAACAAGCTCATGTATTTCTCGTAATGCAAGAAAAGTACAAGGTGCAAATTAACTTGTTTGCTTCTGGCCGAGGTTTCTCAGCCTGGGAACAGTTGGGGGAATAAGTACCTCTTTGGCTGAGCCTGCGTTTTTCGTTAGAGACGTTGCTAAGCAATATGACGTCCTACTGACGTACGCATGCTTTTGTGAGCAGTGTAACCTGGCCACTACATTAGCAACTTGGTTAAACGTTTTCGCCTCTTATTTGATTGGATAGCAATGGGCGTTTTGACGAAGAGGCACCTGTTCCCCGGACTGCAATTCAAACTGACTCATTCACGTAGAGTATAAGGGAGTATCTTGGTAGGGAGGTGTAAAATTCAGCCGTTTTTTATGCAATTCAGTTCTTTACAAGTTCTCATAAATATGTACACTGTCAAGCAAAACCTATCCAAAGAAAGGCTAAGAACATCGCTGTTCCTACGAGTGGCCGACTAGAAGAAACCCTTCGATTCTCTGTTTGCCAGTGAAAAGTCTAAGCATGGCGTGAATAGAGATCTAAGTCATGACTCATAGTGGCCACAAGCGAGGTCAATGTGTGTGTCGGTGATTCTCAGTTGTCGTTTGATTCTTGTAGAAACTGCAAATGGTAAGTAACCTTTGTCGCTTCTGGTGTAATCATTCATAGCTGCTTTCCCAGTACCGTATCCGACACGGCCATTGAAAAATAAAAATCCAACCGACTAATTTCATATTTTAAAAATCCGTGACGCCCCTTGAACATAGTCCATAATAATTTATTCATGATTGGTGACGTCACTAAGCCTCACTTGCAAGTGTGTTCAATCCACTCCTTTTTGCACCAATCACACTTGACGTGACAACACCAGATAAAAGTACAGTTACATTTGACGTCGTCCACTTTGTTGGAAGTGTTATATCCTCGGCCGCAGCACAGCTGGCGACAGCCGTCCGTGCCGTCCGATGTCTTATTGCACGTTCTTCCGACCGTGCCCAGAATTCCATACCTGTCGTCGGCTGTGCAAAAGTCCGGTGAGTTGTCGGCGTAGACGAGACTCGAAGGCGAAGGCCGCCGGTTGTTCGTGTTCCTCTTTCGTCCTCGTCGTCCGCGAGAAAGTCTCGTGAGCTTGGTTTTGCCTCTGTTCAGTTTAACCTTCAGTGCGCTATCGAACTTTCGTCGTAGTTCGGAGGCAACTTTCGCCATCTTCGGCATGGTTTTCCAACACACTCGGACAGTACACGAACCAGAAACGCCGTGACATTTGCAACTCTTGTCCATATTGTCTTTTATAGCCTGAAACAAGGAAATAAAAACATGCACATAATCAAACAAGTCCAAGAGTCTTTATCCTGTTCAGACATGTGCAAAAACCAAAACCAAAAACAAAAACAAAAACCACTGAAACAATGCAGTCTTAGAAAAGAGTAGTCTGTTGACATTCGTCGGCCGTCTTCCTCCAGGAAAAGGGAGAGGGGACAGGAGGGGTGGAAATACACAGGCTACGAAACTAATCCCATTCCTGTTTGTCGCAGCACAAGCGCTCTACGTGCACAAGGACATTTTCGTTCCCAGAGCCCTCGAGGGGCTTATTTGTTCGCATGATTGTACTGGCCTGTTGTGAAAAGCCTTAGCCCCTAGGCTTGACTTATCATTTGATTAATTATATTACATATTGAGAAAGATACAAAACAAACCCAAAACAAACATCTTTATCTAAATCACGTTTAATGCTAATGGAAAAATGTTACCCTTCGGCGCTAAAACCATTTACTTCACGATCACTGATTCTAATAAACAATAAATCAAACAAGGTAAAATATCTCAAACACAATCATCTCCTTCTTTCCTTTTTGCACAAATCAACACAGTGTTATACACACAGATGACGAAAGAAATAAAACCAACAGCTAATTGATATCAAATCTAGAAGCGTAAAACAATCAAGAACGATGATTAAATCGTCGGCGTTGAACCGGTTCAAATCGCCTCTTCCAGAGAATAGATGAGGCGTTCTCCACAGGGGGTAAAACTACGATTTACTGCAATTGTTTCAAGAGGTCATTTCATCTTAATTAAATTTTGAAACTCGAATTCTCTTCGTCAAAACATGGATTACAGCCTGAGGGGGCTGGGCAAGGTGGCGACTAACAAAATAAACATACAGCCCCATAGCTATTTAGCAAAATGAAAATTTGGTTCAAATTGGACGAGGTATGATTTGAGGATTTCCTCGATTCGCAACAAAAAATAATCAAAGAGATTAAACGAAAGTTTGACAACTTGTTCCAAACATTTACTGATATACAGAACACAGTGCTGTAAATGTTAATGCTAATAACGTTTGACAAAAACACACACATTGTCAAAGACACCCGCTGAGGTTAATTCCAAAGCAAACAATGAAATAAGGAATATGTGATAAGCTTGTTCGTTTAACATACAAGGCGGGCTTGAAGTGATAGATAATCGATTGCGTCGGTGCCAAGTCACATTTTGGAATGTTAGTCTATGAAGACACTGTTGAATAGTGCAGTGAGCCGTATCGTCCGACCCTTGCTGGAAGACATTTTGTACAACAACTTGACGCATTTCTGCACGTGCGATTGCTGCGTTTGATCTGATTGACTGGGGGGCCGCACACTTAGAAAAAGGCCGGGGTGCACGCCGTACCTTTTAGGGAGGGGTGGGCTGGTTGGCTGAGAAGTTTGGACAAGAAACAGAGGATCACTCCCTGATGAAGTGTTAACGATTGGGAGCTGAAAATATCTGGAAAAAAATCAAAATCTCAGGTGTTTCGAAGGAAAAGTAGATTTAAAACCATCCCGGATAACAGTTTAAAATCCTCTAATCCGTTAATTAAGTAAAGGAATGCTTTTAAGACTAAAGAAGATTATCTTTGATGAACTGCAAGATGGATAAGAATAATTTACGGCTATTTCAAGATGTTCTTTGAATAATCTCCTCCAAGGATTAAGGGCTATTTAGGGATAGGAAACTTGACTATTGTCGCTTTGATACCGAGATAATTCTGTCGAAACTTCCATGATCTTCTACTTAACCTTAATATCGAAAATAGTTGTTGAAACCTCACGCTCATTTGTTAAGCTTATACGTTCAGAAAATCCTCTCTCGCTACACCTGATGCCAGTCTATTGCATAACGATATATATGAAAGTTCTCTTTACTAATTGTCCAACTTTTTCATGTCAGGACAATTTTGATAATTTGCTGTTAAATTGAAACAACATTCCTAAATTGAGCGAGAACAATACGGTATGCATGAAATAATAAATTCCTCACATATTCCTTTTTAGGGAGAAAGGAATACATAATTTCCTCGTTTAGCTCGTACATAAATAAATCATGAATTTCATTACTCCATTCAATCTGCCCAGTTTGAGCCATCCATATTGTTTTGAGCTTTCGTGTCGGTATTTTGAGCATCTCGTCGGTATTCTACTACCTTAATGAAGTTTTCCTACCCTGAATTTGAGATTAGTTTACTGGAAATTAAGCGACTGTTCCTTCTACAGTTTGCTCTTGTATCAGTGAACATCGTGATCTCTCTCATCGTAATCTCTCGTGAAGAAAACTCCCTGCTGTTAAAATAAATACCAAAATATCCGGATCACAATGAATACTTTATCACCAAGAAATCATGTTCCTCTCTAGCCTCGAGATATAAATATTATTTCTTTTGTCATTTATTATGCAAGCAAAACCCGCAGGAATTTTCATTACGTTTGCAAAGGAGGATCAACAATAATTCTTACACCTTTCGAATAAACTTCTTAAAGGAAGGGTGTGTAATGGATCTTCATCACGTTTTATCGCAAAACACCGAAAACAAAGTTCAGAAAGCGGTTATGAGGTAAACCAAGGAAACCCACGAGGCTGGCGGAGTTTCCGCGCGGGAGTCAGTTTGCGCGCGCGACAGTCACGCACGGGACAAGAGGTCAAACCGTCACTTCTTGTTCAAATTTGTTTCGATTTTCGTCAGTCGGAAGCCACAAAATTCGCAATTTACGACCCACGCAACGGAGCGGACATCTGAAAATAATACAAAAGTCATTAAATATAGCTTGGAAGTTTGCGAACAACCGCATGTCGAGGGATTTACATAACTGATGTTCAAAAATTTAGATTTCCATTAAATTGCGGGATGGCTTGTCTCGTGTGATTTCAAGCAATCCACATTGCGGTTTTTTTGTTTTTTGGACGAGGAAAGGCAGAGTTTTAATGGGAAACGAAGGCTATAACTTTCATAATTACGGACATACTTTCACGCACATGAAATGACATGCATGATGAAGGAGAATAATGCATCTTTAATACGTTTAAATTATTTTCTGTAACTGGTTTTAAATATTTATTTAAATGCCACGCTGAATTTTTTTTCAATAAAGTGGGAAAACTTGGAAAACCTCAGAGAAGCGAAATAAAGGCGAAAACGAGGCGAAATTTCAGGCTATTCATCGAGTGGTATTTGTAGGTAAACTGAATTTTTGGGCCATGGATGGAGTTGGTTGACCGGCTGACTCGTGGTATCGTTTCACTCATCTCTACAAACGTCCGAAACCGATTGCAACAGGGCCAATGGGTCAGATGTTCGAACTTCCTAGTTCAAGAAAGTGCAGTGTCAAATGACATATGGAAAAATGCTAAAATGAGACTTTTCAGAGGTAATAAGATAAGATTCACCCACGGGCTCACAGCTTGAGCCGCATCGCACGACGCAAGGTTTGCTTTTAGGAGGTGACAGAGTTAAGAGGAAAGGCACAATAAACTTGAAATTAGTATTTTTATTTGCAGGGGTTTTGAGAAGATTATTCTTCAGATTATCGCATCAAATACTATAACAAACAAAATGAGATTTTGTAGGGGTTAGTTCTTTAGCATTCCTTTGTATTCGGAATGTTCTTTTAGTGTCCACAACTAGCTAATACCAAGCTAAACACTCTGACACTTAAAGTTCATTCATTTATTCATTAGAACTGAATTCCCCGGTTATAGAATAATGCCGTTTCACGAACTCTCAGAAAATTCTACTAAAGTAGAAATTGAAGCGACTCTTAGGAAGTCCTAGCCTCAACAGCACTTTTACCAAATTTTAAAGGAATTTGAACTTATTACCCAGGCAGTTCTCTCTTCGTCAACGCTAATGAGCTGAACTTCCTATAATGGTTTCCTGTTGTATGTCGAGTACTGCTCTTGAAAATTAAGCCTCCATTATTATTGAATCACGTCCCGATTCACGCACGGTTTTAAGCTTTCTCAAGATCAGCCAAAAATAGATGGCCGCGTCTCTAAACAGATTGAAAGTGTTTATCCGCGACTTTACAAACAACCTGTATAAAAAGGATGCCTTTGTTTAACGAGGTTACGGTGCAAGTTTGTTTGTCAGGAAGCTGCGTCATGTTTGGCATTTTAAATCTAAAAAACCATTAATTGCTCTACTCAGAAAACAGAATATAAGATAACGAAGCAGACAATATTTGTGGATTTAACGAGCACGTTTCCATGAAAGCTGGTCCTAAATTCCACAAGAGAATTTCTGTGAAACATCAGTTAAGCTTTATCGAATCCAATAAGCATTGATCAGGCTACAATTTTTCAACCTAAGGAATGAGAAAAACACGAGAACATTGAAAATCCAACTGAAATACGTGCCCCACGTTGGTGTCCACAAGTTAAAAGCGACAAACCGCAAAACTGTTAGGAAAAACTGCTTCGGAAAGTACAAAGGAATTATATTCATTTTTCAACACACGGAGAAAAACTGCCGTGCCGAAAAGCCAACGATCTACTACAGATTAGATTTCTAAACAGCGGTTTGTAGGGCGAGGACCGTGGGGAAAATCTTGGTTGGGGAAGAAAGGAAGCCGTAACTACGGAAAGTACACATGTCCTGTCTGTAAACATGAGTGACGACGCCCAAATAACACGCGCAACGAACACAGCGCTTCACACTTCATAAGGAAACACTTGAGATGCCGTCAGATCCGCCATTGTGGGATACTCGCAACAGTGAAGCTTTAACACCTTGGTTTCCAAATGTCATGGCATCGTTTCAGTTTGCTACAATTTATACATATGCGCACTTTGGTAGACATTTCATCTTCGCATGCTACATGTGACACTTTGGCATTTCTTACTGATGTGTCAGTCAAGGCTACACACTAACTTAAGTAAAATAACTGTTCTTGATAGTTCTTTCTCCCTTATTTCGCCAAAAAGGAGTGTTTAACTGCTAAACCCGAAAGAGAGACTAATTACTACTTTGGTCTTTCTGACGGTTTGTATCTGCTTGCCTGCCCCTTGCGCGTTTGCTAAGCCATTTTAACACCTCGTCACCAGTTCCAAACTGCTTAATTTTCAACCTCACTCTTAATCGCCGCAATCCGCACCATGTTCTCAAGTATTTGGTAGTTTATTAGCCGACACGAAAATGATGACATTGCCAGCCTGGTGGAGGGCTTTGGTGGAAGCCCTATATGCCTCACAAGGGGCAAAGAGGATTAAGTGAAGTAAGTCAAAACCAGTTGCTTTTCTATGCGGTTGTGCTTTTAAACGCCACAAAAAAATAAAGCGCAATTAAAAGATCATAAAAACGAAAACATCCTGTTCCATACAAAACCTGATCAGTCCCTTCCTACCACCCCTCTCTTCCCGCTCCTTTCAGTCCACCCCCCCCCCCCAAAAAAAAATATTCTGAGCATACCTTTCTTCCAGCTTCATTGTTGTGCTGTATGATAAACTTTGATAAGTTTTTCTCAGGATTTTTTTGCGGGTCCATGAACTCTTTAGAGTATCTGCTGCCAAATCCAAAGTCCTCGGAGCATCCGCCCCATTCCCAGCTCGCTTCGCCAGCTTTCTGTCCCCTTTTTTGAGGCTGAGTAGCACAGCTACAGACATCCCAGTTTCCTAGACTGCAGCCCTTGGTTATCTGGTAGGCCACCCCTGCAGCGGCAATAGCGTTTAGGTATGAACTCTCTTTGGTATCTAAAAAAAACGAGAAGTAAGAAAAAAAAAATACATTGAGTGGAAAGACAAGAAACTAGAATTCGAGTAATAAATGAAGGTCTTCGCCGGAAAATCTTGTGAAATTCTATTATCTCTTGGTTTAGTCACTGCAGTTACTACGCAAACAGGCACGTCATTCACGACAACTGCATTTGAACAATTACAGAAGTGGGCAGGAAAATGACACACGGTGCTATGCAAGACAACAAATATTAGACGGCAAAGGGGGAATCGTTGCTTAAAATTATGAGAAAAAGAAACGAGAAAGTTAAATCCTAGTGAACTGAAAGCCTGGCAGTAACCCTTTATTTCCGTTCTCAGTGTGCGCAAGAAAGCAAGGTTGCCACTTTGCATGTGCTTGACAAAGAAGGCAATGATTTGTATTTCCATCGTCAAGTCTTTATATCGCCGGTTTCTCCAAGAGATATATTATCGTTATGTCATCGTTTGCCCCTGCTTCCTAAAAGCTGTGTGGCAGTTGGCACTTGTCCTGGGAAATGAGACGAGAAAAGACTTCAAGGCGCCTCAGAAGCTCTTATTTACACTCCAAAGTTGCATAACATCATAAGTTATTTTAAAGATGTCCACGCAATTTTTTTTTCCACCGAATCCAACTTGTCTAGTTTCCGAACCTTGCGATGCAATATACGGTGCGTTCGCTAAGCTAATTTACGAACTGAGTAAGGGAAACGTGACAAGATACCCAACAGTTGAACAGTTTCTAAGTTTAGAACTGTTTACATATACGTGAAAATTTATGATCAACTTGAGGTCACCTTGCTAATGTTCAATGATTCACTTAGCACCATACTGCATTTTAAAGAGTTTTGCATGGTCCGCTGTATTTGACGATAAAACTTGATTTCATCCGCCTCCCGTGTGATTTTCCACTTACGTTTGGCATCCTTGGATGTGTGAACTCAAGACTTGCAAGGCTAATGCATGTACCGTGAAAACGAACATACAAGGCAGAATGCAAGAGCTTCCTTGATTCTCTGGTTCTTAAGCTAACGAACGTCCAAATTTTAATTCCTAATTTTCTATCTCTGCGAGAGTTTTTTGCAATGAACGTGCACGCTCGAAAGAGCCATGTTGTTGTGTATAAAGACGGCCTTACCTGTACCTATCCTCACAGATGTTAAATCGTTTAGTAACTAATTAACTATTTTGGAGCTGAATTCAAAGCTGTACCGTTTTTTTGTAATCCGATGCCTAGACCATAGCTATTAGATTTTCGGCCAGTTCTTCTCTCTGACGGCATTGAAACTCTAGAATCTTGCCTCCAATATGGATATTACGAGGCAGTTAACTGAAATATATACTGTATATGAGAATACGATGTAGAAGAGTATTATATTCTGACCGATCAGTTTACAATCACGTACACATGAAGTCTACAAAGCCAGTCAGTGTTACAAGAAAAGCCAAGTATTCAGGCAGAATGTTCACATTTTTTATGCTAGTAAATCAGTTATGTTATACAAAAGGCGACTAAGTAGTAAAATCAAACTGTATTAAGTTTAGAAGCTAGTATAAAAAGGTTCTGCAAGGAATGCAAAACTGCTTTACGGAAAACTCGCTGGTGCTAGCCTTAAGTAGTAAAACGTGCAAGAAATTAATTAGGAATTAAGCAGGAATTCACTGAGCAGTGAAATTAATTTGGAATTCTCGGCTCTCAAGAATTCTTAACTGTCACATTTGATCTACATTACCGATCAAATCTTTGCAAAAGCTCTCCTGTTGCTTTGCGCCAAGTGCGACCGGCTACCACTGAACTGCATTGACGTCAAAATGCCAGGCCACTCAAAAGAACCCCGACTGTCTTTTCAGTTCAACAAAAGAAACAGCCAATAACATCGCCCATGGAACAATCTTTAATCCGAAGCTCGCCTTCAGAAAATTCCATTAAAGAATGGAAGAATATTAAAACGGAAAAAGTTTCATAAAGGATCTTTCCGAATAGCCCGCGGGCAGATGATGACGCTAAATCCACGGAAAATATTGCTACGCTTGAGAGCGTGCGGCTCGCTATGAAAAATCCAGAGGGCTTTAATAAGTTCAGCAAAAACGCGATGTTTAGGCGATGAGATCATTTTCCGTCCACTTTTCCTGTGCCTTTGTTAACAGGAGAGAACTTAGTTTACTGTTGGTTCTTCTACCCGTTTCATACAGTGCTTTCAAGTAGCAATCCTTCGCAGTGGGGCATTTTTAGAACGACCAAGTTTGCATCCCGGGTTTGCATAGAAAGGGGCGGGGAAATAGGCTTGTTTTGAAACATAAACTGTCCTTGAACTTTTCAGTTGATGATTTTTTTTATTCTCTTCGCCTTGCTACATGGCAATGTGGTGATACTGTTTGGAAAAATTAAGCGACGATCACAGAGTTGAAGAGAAGCAGACGAAGCTTCGAGACTAGAAGAGTTGGACAACTAGAGTAGAAGCTAGTACCAATTTAAACAGAATAAACATTTTTCGATTTTAGAACAAACAGTTCTATCAGCACCTTTAAACACCTTTCAAATTGGCGTGTTTACTAAAGTACAAAAAAATGTCAGGTTCATTCGGATTGTATTCTTTTCCAGAGCTCACGTCACGCTTTTAAAATAGCAAAATCAAAGGTATTCAAATGCTACTCTTTTAGAACAACACCAAGCAAAGGAGCACACGTCTGATTCTGACAAAGCTATTGTTCAAAAGCCAATTTAAAAGAAAATTACCAAACCTTGTTTGAAGTTGCGATGGACCGAACAACCCACAATTACCTTCATTCTTTATAATTACCGCCCGAAGTGTTGTCTTTTTCTATTTCCCATTTCACGATGGCTAATTTTCGCAAGCGATAATTTCACGCAAGACAAAGGTTCTGAAAAGACATTAATGCCTTAAGGGTATCCAGGAGTATAATGGCGAGCAGGCACTGTAATTATTTGCTAAAAGATTAATGATAACTTTACGCAATAAATCTCTTTCGGGATTATTTTTTGCCAGTATTGAGAGAGCTTTACCCATGAAGGGAAAAGTTGATCATCGGCGAGCGTTTAGCGACACCTAAAGTTGAGTGATTCAAACAAGCCGACCAAAAGCAACGAAACTTAAGTTGAAAGGTTTTGCTTGGACAATGCTTTAATCTATAAATCAACAGACATTTCGGCTCCTGATTTCTTCGAGCAATGATGTAAAGGAAAAGAGTGTTCCGTGTTACGATGTTTACAAAGGCAAAAGCCAGTCAGACTAATGCGTGTGATGTCAATTACTTTTTTGTTGTGGTGAATTCCACAGGAAACCAAAAACATTGACGCAAGTGCAGTTGATTTCTATTCTCTCGCTGCTTCTTCCCTGCGATAAGCCGGCCCACGCTTGTGTGGAGCGCTACACGGGTCAAGGAAATTTCATAGTGATCGTTGAAAAAAGAAACGGAAATTAAAAGCCTACCCGAGATCACAGCGAGGCGCGCCGGTTGACGGGCGCGTGTGAAATCGAGTGTATTGGACACCCTTAATAACAGCAAAGTTGTAATGTGTTTGTTTTGAAAATGTCTTCGACTCCTTCCTAGATGATTGTTGAAAAGGCCGGAAAACAAAAGAAAACCGCTCGCTAGAGTTACGCTGATATTCAATTACTCTAATGAAAAGCGGCCATTATGGCTGAGAGTTTGATACGGGTCCGCGAGATTAGCGATACAACACACGTCGTAAACAAATTGACACTTCACGTCAGAGTTTTCCATGAGAAGCATTAAGTTATCTAGGCTGTGTACACATAAGAGGACATATTTCAACGTCTGTGTGGCCCCAGATAACGTGGATCAAAGAGAAGAGGTATTAATTGAGCCTGGTGCAGGCCTGCTGGCCAATAATCACACAAACAGCCGTTTTTCGCATAGGAAGTCATCGCGAATATGCTTTCTTGAGGTGACTTCAGGGACAGTCCGGTATAGTTTTCAAAGAAAACACTGTAGACGTCTTGATCATATTTATCTAGCAAAGGCCGCCAAATCCACGAATGATCTCCCTCATACGGCGTTTAGCTTTTTTATGGTACTTTGGTATGCAAACACTATAGCTGCTTGAATCCTTCTTACGTATTAACAGATAAAAGGAATAATTTCGTGCCTGGGAACGCGAAATATTGCCGATGACTTTTCGCCTTAAAAGGGATGGGGGAGGAACTAGCTTTCTAAAAATGTGTTTGAACTTTGGATCAGCGTTTGCTTGGATGCAAATTTCCGATACATTTCCTAAGCCTGGTAGATTCGTTTCACATGTGTAACAAAAGTGTCGGCCGATTCGTTAGGGACAAGTTGTCGCGACTGCAAAAAAGGAGTTGAACTGAAAAAAAAAAAAAAAAAAAAACCGCCCGAAATGTTTAGCGAGACAAGAACTTTCAGCGTGGCAACAAGACGACATTCGTCGTCGAAAACTGTTGTTGATAGGTTGTTTGAAACTGTTTAGAAACACAGACGAATAGAGGAGGGTGTTGAGATGTCCAAAAAACGAACAAAACCAATAACTACTCTCAAAGGAGCACCCTGCAGGTAAAAAATGCCCGCACTGAGAAACATTACCAATCTAGCACTAGGCGGTGAGCAGCCTTAGGGCTTGATTGAACTCAGCAAATGCCACGCAACATTTCCAGCGCCTATTAAACTTATTCCAGACCGACAGATTGCTTGAAAGACAGGGCCTGCCAAGGTCCTCTGAAGTGGGAATTAAGCGGATTTCTGAAACAAAATATTTCCTCATGTGTTCTTCATGAAGGCACATATGCTTTCCAGTTGGTATACAGATCGCAACAGAGGCGCGATCCGCACTGTAAGCACCACATCAGAACTTACTCTGAAGCGAATCAACGCTATAAGGCCAGCTTCTCTTTTCCCTCGGTTCTCAAAATATCGGTGAAAGATAAGGACAGTTCAGGAAATGTACGATAATAATATCGTAGGTAGGACGTGGGACGGAAGCAAGGTTGGAACGCTACATTGATGAATGTTAAAGGAAAGGAAATAAAAGTTTAGATTATGCGCAACTTACCCGTCTTGAGCATTCTTTCTCTTCGAAAAATGTCTGCGATCGTAACGCCGGAGCAGTTCCATCGGCGATCAGTAAATTGACTCCTGCACTCTTTTAGCCCCAGTTCGACACCGTCCCGAGCGGTCAAGCCAAGCAACGGTTTCTCTTTACACTTCTTTAGTTGATGATCCTTGAGCCAAGAACAAAATCCCAAGGCAGCTTCGTTGCGAGGTTGCCTGCAGAGAGAAGAGGAAAACAAGTGAGTCCGGGTGCCGTGTGTAGACTGTAACTGTTCGTATCGAGACCACCCTGGCACAAACAAGACCCCTAATAACCTTGCACGCGCTAGATGAAACATCGCAGTTCGCTTCAACTCAGCGATCTCTCCTCGGCGCCTCAATTACCATCCAAGCAGTTCTCGCTTCATGGTGAAATTTTCACACTTCGGAACAATTATTAAACAATAATCTGACTCACCTGGGTTTTTTGCGCCCGTCTATCGCAGCAAGAACGACGAAAGAGACAAAAGAGAGGAGCCAGACGCGCGCTCTCATCGTGTGTTTTTTTTCTCTGTTTCCCGTTTGTCGTAGGCGGCTTAAAAGTGTCTCGCTGAAAAGCTCCGAGATGAACGGACTCGTGTGATTGCTTAATGGCTTGTATCTGTCAATCTAAGAAGTCGCTTGAAGTTTTCACTTGAATTAGTACAAGTCGCGGTCTCCCCTTCTCTCCCGCGGTCTTATTAACAGGTTTTCAAGTAGCGTTGATTTAGCTATTCGGGCAAACACTTCTCGTATACTTGTGTAGCGCTTGAGGTCAAGAACGTACTTAATAAACAACGGCTCTCATCGCTTGAACGCCTTCGCAAGTCAGTAATCTTGGCAATTTCGCGATTAAAATGAACCGAAACAAGGCAATCGGCCGGAAGAATGGGTCTTGAAAAAATGCGCGCTCTGATTGGCCACAGCTCCCTTTGTCCTAGATCGCCTCTATTTTTCTAATAAATCATCTAATAACATCGAGACAAAACGCTTGTCAAAACAAAACCCGACTTAAGACCGAATTCAAATTTATAAGGGCCGGAAACCACGGAATGGTTCGAGGCAATACGCTCAACGAACAGACAGTCCCGGTTAATTTGATCAATAAACTCCAACTGTCCTGAGGAATGACTGTTGCTAATTTCGGCAAATCCGTCTTGATGAGGAAAAAGTTACGCCGACCCCGTATAAATTCCAGCACAATTACCCACTCAAACCTTCACTAATTAAACGTTTCTTTGTTGTTTATTAAAGTTGAAACGTGCGACCCTCTATTATGCCCGATTCCAATAGCAATTTTCTTGTTTGCGCTCCCCAAATCGCAGTGTACTGCACGTCCGAGTCTCCCAGACGGCCACTGGCATTTGATATGCCCTTGTTTTCACAGTGATAGATCGTTATATAAAATGAAAAGCTATCATTCTCTGTCGATAGCAATACCCAGCCATGCCGAAAATAACTTTGGTGTAGATGCAAAGGGTTCTTTTGTCAATCGGCACCTCTTTGAGATCGTTTTGAGCACAAGAAGAAAAGAATTGAGCTATTTCTTATCTAGCGCGGAAAATGCTAGTCTATATTGCCGAACAAGCTTGCTATTTGTCGTGGAAATGACTTTATCGAATCTATCTTGCTCTCTTTTTTAGATGAATCAATAATGCTCAGGTCAACAGTTCAGAATGATTCAGATGTAATTAAAGCAATCTTCGCTCGATAAAATTAATCACAGGCAAGATAATTTTCTCTATTGAGGCCTGCCATCATTTATTACTTCAACTTGATTGTTCGGAAAACACATCAGGGCCACTAAACAGCGCCGGTTTTCTTTGCATTTCGCTATTTTGTTGAGCAAGCATTTACGGAATTCCATCAAAAACGAATCAACGGCACAATTTAAGAGATTCATGTGTTTTTAAAACGCCTGTTAAGAGGGCGAAAAGATTGCGGAAAGAACATGATAGAGATAACGACCCAATTGACAACAAAATTCAAGAATCATGGACGAGTGAACGAATTATGACAGACAAATATATGGACGAGTCGCTAACATAGAAATGGTGCGGAGATTCCATTAGAGCCGAAATTCAATATCCGGCGAGTGTTAAACCTTAATGATTGTTTTTTTGTTTTTCAGCCCGACTCGTTAAAACGGATAAATTGCCGAAACGCCTCCGATTACCGCAGAAATAAGGCGAAAAATATTGAAAATTTGTCCGTTCAAGCGTGCGTGCCAAGCCTACCTCTGAATGTCGCTCTAGACAATGTCATTATGAAGTACTTTATTGTTTACTAAATTTGGCAAATGCTCGAAAAGTTTCTTTAATTCTAATATAGGGAAGGTTAGTTTTTGTTGACAAAAGAGACAGGAAATCTGGAAATAACACAATATTAATAATTTTGTAAATGTAGAAATCGGTTGCCCCCAAAGTAACAATGCACCTTTTTTTGTTGCGCGCGGAAATATTGAAAAGACGCTAATCCAGTACCTTTATAAATTAGTATTTTGTTTGGCCATCTTGTTCTTTAGTCTCGCCGAGTCGCGGCATTTTCAAGTCTCTTTGTGCGGATCAGGAAAAAAAAAATGTAATTATAGTTCCAAAACAGTGGCAACTTAAAATAAATATCGGATATAAAGGATGTTTGCCAACAATGTTTTACTAGGCTTCGTCAGATTAATGTCAGTAAAAATCAACAAATCGCCCACTATTGAGTCTGAGAGTTCACTTTGGTTATTTGATGAGGTTCAGAAGGCCAGATGCTTAAAACGAATTGCTTTATCTAGTTATGAAAGCAAACGAAAAGCATTGGACTTCATAACGCCCCTTTTTATTCCAAAGGATTTATTTTTGTATTAACCAAACCCAAAATCGGGGCATTGTGACAAATATTTGCCTAGTTTTGCCTGATACGCCTCAAACACGTAAAAGCGACTGAAAGATAACAAACTTGGCGCTATCTGTATCACTCTGTCATGAAAGGCCAATCAGATAAATTTATCTCCAGAATGAAACGATAGATCTTCTTAGGGGTTAAGTGCCGGATTAACGCAAACTGTTGAATAAACAAAAAAAGACTTTAATACGGTCAATGTGGTAATGGTTAATTCTCGCAGGGAGTTAGCTTTGATATTGACAGGTGTTTTTCCCATTTGAAAGTGCCTGCGAGTCCCAATTAAATTCTACGTAAAATATCATTATGTGTATTTGTTTCTCCCAAGTTAAATAAAGCAAAATTGGGTCGAGACCAATCTATATAGGGAACCTTACCAAATCAACGGGATTCAGCGAAGATTCTGGATAAGGTTTTGATTTTTCCTTTCCAACTCGCGTGTCAGTGACGGAATTTTTTTTTCACAAAGGACTTTCAATAGAAGGACCGTCCCTTTCAGCAGGGTGCCATCGAATTGTTTCTTAAGAAATATTTGGCCTTACAAGTGAAGGATTTTTAAACACTTCGTTATAATACATCTGCACGGCGACTTGTACAATATAGGGACACGGCAAGACTATTGAAAACAGATTTCCCTGGCGAATTGCACGGTATCAGCTGCTTTCAATTG
Source organism: Micromussa lordhowensis (assembly GCA_964020085.1). Classification (NCBI taxonomy): domain Eukaryota; kingdom Metazoa; phylum Cnidaria; class Anthozoa; order Scleractinia; family Lobophylliidae; genus Micromussa; species Micromussa lordhowensis. The sequence goes on along the minus strand of OZ026597.1, from coordinate 19,821,001 downwards.
ATTTTTTTTATGCAAACACAACGTTGGTTTTTTTCTTCTACACGTCTTTCGCTTTTGCAAACAGAGCAATTTTTTCCACAGGAAATTGAAAAAGAAGACTAAAAGAACACTGAGCATTTCCATCTAAACGCTACAAGGGACACTGACTGTAGACAAACTGAAAACTTGCGAAATTGTAAAAAATCTTTGGTAACCCCGCAGTTCGAATGATTCAAAGAAAGGAAAGCCGAAATGCTTTTGCAGTGTTCCTAATAAATCTGGCAATGTAAATAACTAATCTCCGCATCAAAAAAAGATCAGAAAAATAATACAAATTAAAACACAATGTTGGAGGCCATCTATGTGAATCTCTGTTTAAGACGAAGAAGATCTCAAGATGTTCAGAATTAAAAACACATTTTGAAAATAACACAGTAAACGTGCAGGTTTTAACACGCGCGTGAAACATACTTGCGTAAAGATAATAAATCTGACCGCTAGAAATCAAACTCGTCAAAAGTACTATTTTCGGACGAGAAGAATGCGTCCCTTGATGAAGATAGAAAGTGCCTTGTAGCATGGTTAGCCGGACCGGAGATGACTTTCGGAAGACTTGAAATGCATGTCTGATGCATTTTTCTGAATAAAAAGATACCTGATTCTTGTACACGCACGATAAACCTTTTCAAAACATACACTTGTTTTGGAAACCCCTTTGAATTCGCAGGCTTAAGGCACAGCACGCTTGCGACGTGTGGTTATAAACCGTGCGTCTTTCGTATCAATGGCAACAGTGATGTAAACAAGGTCCAAAGCTAAAACATAAAACATTTACAGGTGTTAACAGAGCCAGAGCCAGTACCCTTTAATCTATACTAAAGATTCCCAAAGATATATCAAGCAATCAAAGTGAGATTTCGTATTATTAAAAAATAATCATCGATCTCTGACGTGCGAGTAAACGGAGTTGTCAGATTGTTTTAATTCATTTTCTCAGTCATCTGGACTTGTCGAAAATTGATCCAGGGTGTTTATCGCGCTTTTGGCACAGGCTAGCTGAGGAGAGGAAATAAGCCAAGAAAAAGCAACGCAACAGATGGTAAAATGAGAATATGTGCAATATTACCACAGGGAGGAGAATCAAGGCTGACGGTATGATAAACACAAACTTCATTCATGTGGCTCACAGATGCTTGCGTTTTTCTCGGTCATGCACGCAAACAGATTATTTCCATTGAAAATCGTCTAGAAATTTTTCGGTGAAAAAATGTGCTACCAATTTCGGCGCTCAAGTGAATGCTGTCGAATTCTCTACATTTTCGTTGTATTTTTAGCCGCGGTAAGGAGGCGGTAAGCCGCAAGCAATGACCGAACATTTCTACACATCTATTCAACGGTCACTGATATCTCCTGCACGATGACATTCGAATAGAGATAAATCGAAAAGAACTGTTTGTTTTACGCTCACCAGGCTATCTTTTCGCATTCAAAAAGTAATCAGAAATTAATATTGTTTTTATAACACTTCCATTTCAAAATTGAAGCTGACTTGAAAGGTAGCAGGGAACAATCTTTCAACCAAGTGCACGGGAAGTCTTGATAAACGTTGTTCTGTGCGGGTTGTAATCCATTGTCTGGAGAGCAAGAAGCTGTTCACATGTGTAATCTCTTAACAGCTGGTGAGTGACAAATATTAGTTTTCTTTAGAAAAACCGGAACTTTTCACTAACTCTGTAGAGTCTTCGTAACAGATCGCGCTTTCTTTTCCTTTTCATATGTTTGCAATCAAGTTTCTTCAAGTCTGCATCACTATGCCGGAGTGTTTCAATTAGACCTAGCTATTTTCACAGGCAATTCAAATCATCGCCCGAAGCCTTTTGCAGAAAAACAAAACGCGTTTTTGGGGATACGCTCTATAGGGGAATCCTTGTTTACAATATTTGCCTCATTAGCATAAGCAATTCAGTTTCTGATGGAGCTACAAATAAATCAGTTCTGAATATTGAAAGGTCATAGTACGATTAACTCTCCCAGTGAATATGGGCCTGAAGTATTGAATACTTTTTGTGCAACACGGGTTTAAAAACTCAAAATTTAACAAAGAATGTATGAGCTCATTAGCGCTTTTGCCACCCAGAAATTTTGCAGTTTTTGAAAGACAATTTCTCCTTGAATATTACACCAAAAGAGCTAAACATTTCACCAGGTACTAAGTTTCACTAGTTCTTTAGCTGCCTGAAGTCAATTCATATCTAACATGCTTCCTTCTATACGCAAAGCCGTATGCAAATGAGAAAAAATATAAACAATGACGTCAGCATGAATCCGCCTATAATGACATGTGCCCTAAAGACTCTGTCTACCTTAAAAGTACCCTTTTTAAGCCACTCTCTCTAATGGGCTACTTTTAGAGTTTCGATTTACAAGCCCCCTCCCTCTTGTGTTCTATACAAGGAGATTATTAAGTATCCTTTTCACTCTGTGTTCCATGTAAGTGCATGCCAGCTCCGATGAGCCGTGCGTATGGGTTGTCTGATTTTTACGATTTCCGTGTAGTTGAGGAGTATAGCAGAGTAACATGTAGAGTAGCAAAGACGACTGCAGAAGTATCAGCTTCAAGGGCGTAAGTTATCTCTGAGCATTATCAAGCTCTCCTAGGCACACTTCAACCTCAGTCGCAGTAACGCCGGAACACAGGTTCGCTCACACCAGGACCTTAAAGCTACGTTATGTTGGCGTTCATATTTTGTTGACCACGGATAGTGTCCTCAGCTGCACCACAGCGGATGTACTTGCGTTGGACTCTGTTTTCCACCCAAGATTTACGATGTGGGTTACGCTGACGATAGAGCCCTTCGGTGCCAGTCAGCCTTGCACACAGGCAAGCAAAACGGTCAGGCAACTTAGACTCTTGCCGGCTTGAAACAAATGTGCTTGAAAATCAACAGCGATAACTGCCGATCAGCTCCGCTAACTACAATTGACCCAGCTCCAAACACAGGGGAGCAGGGAAAAACTGCGCAAGAAGTCGTACACCTTGGTGATAATGAAAAGTCTTGAAGACAACAGCAAGAGGCGACATGAACAAAGCAAAAGCTACTTTGGCCGAATTCTATCCATTGTGGCATTCTGGCAAATATAGTAGAAAAAACTGAACCTTCCAGAAGAGAGAAGACAGACCTTCGAAAGGAAGCTGGTGTGATATCAGCACTCTTGCATCGGCTTACACTTCGGCCAACCTGATAAAATGCTAGAAAGGGGGTAACTCTGTGATGAACTAGCCATTTGGGATTTTGAAGCCTGTTATGTTTATTTTAAATATTTACGTCTTTCTCTCAGTTTTAAAACTTAAAAGGCATAGCATGTCTGTTAACTAGCATTAACAACATTTAAACAATTTGATAATGAGCCACTGGGCTCCTCCAGTCCACTGGACTAGAACAGACTTCTTTGCTAACGGGAAAAACGTTTGGAAGTCAGTGCCTCCGCAAGCCTTGCCAGAATGATTAACATTAACTCAACAAAGGTGAAGATAGAACCTCAAAACGATTTCCAGGTAAATTCATGTACGTTTACAGAATGATTTATTACAAAAATCGCATAGTTATAACGGAAATTATTTGACCCCGGATTCTCATACAAAGCACTGCATTTTAAGACTGGTTAGGTTCGCACCAATTGTGCTAAAAAAGGTGACACTGCGAACTGGTCTTTGCTCTAAATAATAAGTCATGGCGGAAGTCAACATCCAATTCTACGCTAAGACGACACTGCATCATTATTCCTATGATACAGGTTAACACGGATTTGGTACCATCAAGCAGTATGCCCAAATGTTAACTTCCACATTAATACACACACATAAAAAAACAGTGAGAACAAAAGTATCCATATTCCGGGTTAGGGATCTACTATTTGTTGTTGTTAGAAACGATATATAGTGCTCCAAGTTTACCTTTACGTATGCCTAAATGAAGTCTTGAAAACATGTGTCCATATCAAGCAATTGTTGAAGACAAGTGTTTTCTGAAAGCATCAGATCAATCTGATATTCAATAAATGGATTCCTACGTGTCCTCTGCACTCAGTTAGGTTAGTCAGTGGTTTTCGTACTTGACTCACTGATGCTCAACGTAGTTTGTTGCTCGGGTTGCGAACCGTCACGTCGCGGCAAACTCCAGTGTCTCTCCAAGGCTGAGAACAAGACGCCTCATCTCGTCATCAGACGCCCAGTCGATGCCACTCCCTACGATGAGGCCCTGAAACAGGACAGGCAGGAGTTACATACAGTAAAAATCCTCGTATAAGAATCTTGTTAGGGTGTGTGTTCGTAAATATGTGGTGCATGCTGAAAGCCGAAGAAGGCTACAGAATCTTGATTTCCCGAACAGTTGAACACTGTAATTTCATCCCCGATTTCACGAACTATCCGATTTTTCAAAACAAATTTCGCTTTTCAATCTTGAATCTTGGTCGCAATAAAACGAGAAATAAAACTTCTCCTCCGAAACGATGATGAGTTGCGGCTAAAACCAAACATGTCACTTATGCCATCGTTAAACTGGCGGGAGAGGCAGTCCTGAGTTTTCACGGATTTATATTTACTCTATGGGTGAGGTCCCTTCCTTACTCGTACGAAACATGAAGACACGGTTGATCATCGCTGTTATACACAACTTAAGCAGCTGTGAAATTATAGCCTGAGGCTTGAATGGGATTCGAATCCATGACCTCTGCGATACTCGTACAGTGCTTTACCAACTGAGCTATCAAGCCAATTGGGAGCTAGTCACGTTGTCAGTTCGTAATATATCAACTTAATACAAATAGCTTAGTATTTCACTTGCCCTCTGATGGAGTCCAACAGTTTCCTTAATTAGAAACTTGCTTATGCAGTAACAAGAACTTGAGCCAATTTGATTTTTTACTGAAAAGGCTGTTTTGACTCCTTGGAAAAAAAAGCAAGCGCCATGTGACCTACCTGAAAAACATTTCTAACGATCTCAATCTTTTCCACTTTCAGTTCTATCTGTTGTTTCAACCTGAAAAAGAAAAAAACTGGACGCGTCCCTTCAACTTATCATTAACGTGTCGAGGAAACATAACTGTGAGGGCCAACTGCCGTGTACGGTTCTCAGATTGTGGTGAGCACCAAAAAAGACGCGTGATGAATGAGGACTGGGCGGCGCACTTGTTCCGGCTCTACTCCGTGCCGTCGACGTTTGAAATCACAACTTGTGAGCTGTGAGCCTGGAAAACTCCTTTTCAGTTCCAGGAACACTGGCAAAATCCAACGAAAGACAATTATTAGTCCGTACTCTACACACGCTTGTTGTTTTGCGACACTCGCACAATGGAATTTTGTTTGAATGTTGCCTCAAACTGATCATGGGGTCTGTGAACAGTTTGACAGATTGTAAGTTGCTTGGAAAGCTATAGAATACAGAAAAGACTTGGAAATGAAACAAATCACGAGTATTGCAATTATATAACAAAAGAAAGAAATCCAACATGTCCTCGCCCCTATACAGACCCTTGATGTCCATTTGCCAGTGATAGCTAATGATATTTCCGGTTTATGTTGATACTTACTTTTGTATTACAGCATCGTCTGTACTCGATGAAGCAACATTCTCCTTTTCCTCCTTCAATTTCTGTCGAATTGGGAAAAGTGAGGTTATAAGAGTCAGGCTACATATCAAATTCAGGATTTAGCAACACATCAGCAATGTAAAACTGGCAGACCTGTAAGTCATGTCGTTACTCCAGGGGTCATTCCGACTACAACAACAACTAGAAAACTACTAAAAACAGCTGATATCTTCGCTTGGTACGTTCAGGGCATAACATAGCAAAAGAACACATCAGATGTTCTTGCACACTATAAACGCTACAAACAGGGGTGGGTGGGTGTTAACAAGGGTGTTAACTCAGAAAAACTACAAAACGAAAAGGGAAGGAGTCATAAATCCAATGGCTGAAGTAATTGGATTTTGACCAAGTATAACTAAATGCTACTCAATTCTTGCATGTAAACATACCCCAACTTTAAAGAATTTCTTTAAACCTTTTCAGGATTGCTCCAATGAACAAAGTCTTTGGGTCTTACTAACTATGGTATTAGTAAGATGAGTTTTATAAATAGTATATAATTGTTTCGGTATTATTGATTTTCTGTAAAAATACTCTCACCTGAATTTGTTTCATAAATCCTCGGTTTTCCTTTTTTATCTCTGTTAAAAGTACATGTAGAAAAGTCTCAAATTGGTGTTCAAGTTCAGTTTTATTTTCTACTTAAAAAAAAAAAGCCTGGCCCTATTCTCCAGGGAGACAAGGAATCAAGTCAAGTACTAAGTAAGAAAAAAAAAAAAGAACAGAAATTCAGCTTATTATTATTATTATTATTATTATTATTATTATTATTATTATTATATTACAAAGATTACAATAGTAGTGGAAGCAAGGGCCCCTACAAAGACACAGAAGGTTTGTAAGTGATGTCGTTAGGCTTCCTTGTTAGAGTATATAATATATAGTGAGCAGGGTCAAAGACTTATCAATGTTTGATGTGCTAGCTGACAGGTCTCCGAGGAGTTCTTTTGGTAGGGACGAAACATACGTATGTAAGGCTAGCCATTGTAAAATTCACACATTTTTTTCTAATTGAATGGCATATTATGCAATTGGGAATCCTTATGTGATATAAGGCCAGGTCATTTTGACGCTAGCGGGACTTCAAATTCGTTGTTTGACGAGTTAGCTGAAAGGTCTCTGATGAGTCACTTGGCAGGGAAAACATACCTATGTAAGGCTAGCCATTGTAAAATTTGCACTTTTTTTCAAAGACCTATCATTGGCTGAAATAAATACACTTTTGACTGACCATAGCTTTGTTGCTTTAGCCTGTCTAAAATAGTTTGAGCTTCTGATAAGGCCTAAGAAAAATAAAATTAATTATATTAGTAGCATAAATAAAAGGAAATAGGTAAAATTTCTTGAGGAGAAAAAGAAGTCATTTCCAATAACTGGATGCTGGTCCAAGATGAACAGTTTTCCTCTTGGTTAATCACTTTACGTTTCAATAATTTGTTTCTTTACTTTTTCTATGTTTGTTTATTTCTTAATTTGTTGTTGTTGGTAAAGGTTTCAAAAACCAAACAACAGCTGTCCTAGACCCTTTCTTTAAAAACATTTGGCCAAACAACTTTCTTCCCCCAACAAACATTTTGTCTGCAATCTTTTACACATGTGCATGAAAGGTGCAAGTCAAAGGAAATATTTAAAGTAAGTGATTCTAACCTCATGTTCCACAAGAATCTCACTACTAAGCTTGTTCTGTTCTTCACATAGTTTGGCATAAGCACTGAAAAAAAAAAAACAGTCAGTCATTAGGTTCTTTGCTAACACCAAATGAATTAACTCTGAAAAAGACAAGTTAAAACCCTTGTTTCTTTTTCAAAAAAAGGCTAAAGGTGAAGCAAAAACAGCATCGTGAACCTGGAAAACATGTTAAAGGATTACACTACAAATCTCTCTAAATGCATTGGACATGCCTACAATAAGAGAGTAATCAATTCACAAAAAGCAAACCTCAAATATTGTACAAAATATGTTAGCTTCTATGTATATAATTATTGCTCAACATTTTGCACAGTTGGAAATATTTAATTGGGATTTGTCTGTGGCAGTAGAGGTGTTAAGTGGGAACTGATTTTGTAAATTCAGTAAAATTACAATTGAAACCAAAAACACAAGTAGGTTCTGCAAACATTTCCATCCGGTATGTGTTTACCTTGCATGTGATGTGAGTCATCATTTTCCAAATAAGAAATTACCAATTCTTCTGAAGTTTTAGTTTCATTAGTTGTAAGACCCTCTAATAACTTGACGTTTTGCAAGGTTTAAGCCCAGGAGGGATCCTCATTACATAATGTAGCATGTCTGAATTTCCAAGTTAATGCATTGCGTGACAATAAAATGGCAGCCCAATAAGACTCTGGAACAGGTCAAAAGGTGAGTCATTGCTCAAATTTTGGCGAACTAAACAGCAGTTTTTGTATTAAGTATTAATTTCAATGTGTCCGAACTCTAGAGTAATGACCTTTCATTTCAATGTCAAAACTCAATGACAGATGTTTCTGTTACTTCACAGCCACCATGTTTGTGTCCCTCTGAGTGACACAAACATGGCATCTCCATCTATAAATTTGAGTGAACCACTTCTCTAAATAACGCGCGAATGAAAAACCGCACAGACCTCAATCTTGTTTATATGACAATCATTTTTCATATGCCAGCTTCTTGACTTAATCTATTGAATGGTTACAATATTTATTTTTGATGGCGTGGCACTGCAAACCAGCCATAGACACCATGGGTAGTATTCACAATGGGGGTGCATTCCAATAAGTATCCTTCCACTCCTACAAACATGTACAGTACAATACAAGCATTTATGCTTAACTTACATCATTTCTTCAGTTTGTTCTTCTGTTGGTGAATCTGTCACAACATCTGGGAACAATTTTTTAATCAACTGGTCACCACACAGAAGCCTATTAGGCAAATAGAAGAGGGCTCCTTTGATAATGCATCATTTTCAGTAACAGACTACTTGAAAAGAATAATTATACTTCATCACACTTCAGGCTTGTAGTTACATGTAGGAGTGTAGAGCAGTATGGGGAGGGGAACTTTTAATAAGAGAAATTTAGTTGTTGTTGTAATTATATTTTGGTCGTTGTAATTATATTTTAGTTGTAAGTTTCGTTATTTTTTCTGTCACTTTTGTTTGTTTTATTTTTGTCATTTTGGTTCCCTGCTCTGTATATTTATCTGACTATTTATCTTGTTTATGTATGTTTGTCTTCAGCTAATTGCTAGTAAAGATGGAAATCTCTTAGTCATGTGGATTTCGATTACAGATGGTATTGTGCATAGGACTAACACCATTGTAGCTGAAAGTCACCACACACTACTCATAACTACAGCTTTCTTCAGCCTTTAAATTGATTTAAAAAGGATGTGCAGCAACTAACCTGTCCAACACCAGCTTCTTGTATGATCGTGCTGTCGAGAGGGAATACAGCTGATCTTGCAACTTGGATATTCTACCATAAATTGATGTTAAAATAAGACATACATGTAAGTTACTAAGTAATTATTATTGATTTGTGAAACAGTTGTGAAACCACTTTATTAAGGAGAGTTGCCTGTTAGCAATTCTCTATTTGGCTCATTAAATAGTTTTTCATCTAGAAATGGTACACTGTAGTGTTTACAGTTTTTGCCCATAAAGACTCGCATCTACAATTATAACATTATAATATTTTCTGCCGCAAATCAATTTTTACATCCCAGCATTATTAGTAGCTTCTTTGAAATATTAAAAACTTTGAGAGAATTTATTTTGACACATAACATGACTTTAACCAGAAAATCAGAATTGATTTTGTTAAGGAAAAAGACCAAAGGGCCAGGCAAAAAAAAAACCATTAAATTATACAGATAAAAAATACAGTGTATGACCCTCACGGGGCACAATAATCCCAGACAAGTGGCGCGGTGGTGGTTTTGGAGACCAACTAACACTTCTACTACACTTTCATAGCCACATTGATGAACGCCACAAAAAGGGCCTCCTTAAAACCATGCTAAATAAAGCCTACAGACTGTTGTCTAACTGGAAACTAATGTTGCTAAGGACAATGTACAGAGTGATGCAGACAGGAACAATGACTCTACCCCAACAGTTAATATGTTTTCAATCCCTTTCATTAGCCAGAGCGTTGCAGATAGCTGCAAGACCTCAGTCCGAAAATGTGTCTCCTTACAACCTATTTTCATGAGCAAGAAAATAGGTGAAATCATCAAAACCCGTGAACCAAAACCGAAGATCATTAATGAACAATGAGTTGTTTATCACTTTAAATGTGGTCTATGCGAAATGGACTATGTTGGTTTTACTACTCGACACTGTTTTCAGCATATCAATGAACACTCCAACTCAATATCTTCAACTGGCAAGCACATGAAGCTACAACACGGAGTCCAACGACCGTCTATTGCAGACGATTTCACTGTCCTAAAAAAGTGCCGGAATAAACCGGACTGCTTGTTCTACGAAACGTTACTCATAAAAGAACTAAAACCATCACTCGATGTATAGTCAGACTCGATCTGCACGAAGTTATTCACCGATGCTTAACTAAAATATTTACATAACATCAAGCACTGTGGAATGTGCTCATTAGATATTCAAAATCTTCAACTCTTATAACCACTTTGACAATAGCATAAACGATCTCAATTTTGAGAATGATGTTTGATACATCGAAACGTCGATTAACCTTAATTCTAATTTTTCTAATAAAATGCTTCAACAGAGAAACTCATAACCCGAAGCAGCTTTTTGGGGGGTAAATTTTTCACTAAGTAAGAAATGTGAGGGGAGTCAAATTTTATGACACAGCAATGGCAGTCTAACAGGTTTTATAACTGAATCCAGCAATCAAAGGAAAATTTCTCGCAGGCAGTTCTTGAAGTGAGAGTACGGATAGAGGCAAGAACAATTCCTCAAGCAGGGAACAAATGTTGCCCAGATTAATTAGCCCACTGTATCAGATGATCAGCGGCCTGGTCACTCAGCAATCCAGCAAGTCAAAATGGCATCCTTTGGAACAAGAGATTATGAAGGGCTCCAGGTGATGAATATAGATGAAGAAATCATGCAAAGAAATGGAAATGATGGTATGTGAAGGAGAGAATTATGGCCTTGTCAGGAGGGGGGTACAATTTTAAGATAAGAATTGGGAAGGGGGGTATAATTTTTATGTGAAAATATTTTTTGGGGGTTCAGTTTTGAAACGCTACACTTTTTTTAAACCACTCCCCCTCCAACCCCCCCCCCCCTCCTCCAGGGCGTAATAACCAATTGGTCCCTTAAATAGAAGTGAGCCAATTGACACATGACAGGTTTCCACACTTTATAAATATAGAGATACCTTTCATATAGGTCTGACTGTGATGACTCACTAGATGAGGACTGTAGGTCCTCATGTTGCTGAAGGCGTCCTGAATAACAAACAAACAACAAGTTTGAGCATTTTTTTAAAGAAAAAACTAATGAGCCTGTGTCATAGACAGTCTAAACTGCCACAGATTGTACACGTCCAAGACTAAAAATAATGTGCAGTTCCAGAAAATGTCAATACTAGGGAACTTTAGCACCGAGAGTTTTCAGGATGGTGATGGCGCCCAGAAGTGAAGTTTCATTTCCGTTCGAGGTTGAACATTTGGCGCAAAGTTGTCTGGGCTTGGCGCCAACCTCAAAAGGCTTGTTTTCACGGTGTGTAGAAAACGTGAGCAGATATAAGTCTTTTGTCTGCTTATACTCGTTTTTTCGTAATTTACTTGACTAGATTTTGGCATAAAACGTATTTTATTCATCGTATTTTAAAAGGGGAGCTGTAGACGCAGACTGAATATGGCAGCATCTGATGATCAAGTGCAAAATTCTAAGTGAGTAGTATTAAGGTACTTGGCCAAGGTTTTAGCTGCTTTGATTCTTCATTCGTATCAAAATTATGCATTATGTTTTACCTCTTGTTTCCCATTGTTTCACTCTAGACCGATGGAGTGGAGTGAAGAATATGATGTGCTTTTTCTGAAAAAAGTGCTAGCAAGAAATAAATTTGGAGTAAAGAAAGGAGGTCCCACTTGTGGACTGGCTTGGGAAGCAATAATGACAGTACAAATCCGCTCTCCAAAGTTCCAACTGAAGGATAAAAACGCTGTACGATAGTGGTGGAACCTTTCCCAAAAAATTATTTTCAGTGAAAAGATGATCCAGGAAGAGAGGGCAAGTTGGATTTCTGTGGAAGAGTTAACAGAGAAGGAATCACTGATCCAGGAGTTAGTCGAGAGAGAAGATACCATACAAGCAAAGGCTGAATCAGCATCAAAACAGCAACTCAAGGACAACGCCACTGCAGAAGATATCAGGAAAAAAGCCATGGAGAGCCTTAAAGAGACCAAGAAACGCAATTCAGATGAAGGTGGAACTTCTCCAAAATGTCGTAAGTCGAGACATGCAGAACCACTGGTCAACTTTTATTAAGAGAAAGCAGCGGCTGACAGCAAAATTAGACAACAGGAGTTACATGCAAAACAACAGGAACAGGAAAGTCAACAGCAAAATAGCAAGTCCTTCAGCAGCAACAAATGATTACTGCATTTTGGACTGCTGTGGAAAAGCTACTTAATAAGTAATCAGCTATCAAAGTGTTTATATTTAAAACATGTTGTTGTTGTTGTTGTTGTATAAGATTTGAGCATGTATCTCAGAACTTTTAAGATTGCATCTTGGACTAAATTGGAACCCCCATGTTCTTATAAAGTATACAGTCATACTTTGAAGAATAAATGTTCTGAATGTTTATTCTGTTTGCTTTTAAATCGATTACTGGAAATATTCCTCTAGATTTGGCGGCTTCAGGTCGATAGACTCAGACGTCTCATTACCATATAAACAAGTTATGACATTTCGCAGCAACGCACATACAATGTACATTTTCCCTACGCTGCTTAGACCTATCTTTAGATTTTTCTTATAATCTAAAAACTTTAAGGAATTAATTATGTCCCCGAAAAGCCATTCCACGGACACTCGCACTTCACTCGTTGCTTTATTATAATCTTCCATTTGTTGGGTTAGATGTCCCTGGCGATATGGCGCCTGAAGATCAATCTGGAGGGGATAAGCCGGATCTCTATAAACGCATGTGGTTAGCCAGGAAAATGGGGAAAATGCTGGGAATATGTAAGGCATCTGCAAGGCAAGGAAGGTCTGCCTTAGCGTTCAGCTCTAAATTTGGCCTTGCAGTCAGCTGAATTCCTGTTTTCCAGAAAACAGTGGTACGATTGATTGCCGATTGGATTTTTTGAACGATTACAGTCGTATAATGGAACAAATTCTTCATCCAAAATGTTGTTGTCTGCATAGCTAAGCAAAATTATCTCTCGAAAAGTGTTAATTTGTTTTCATTTTCAAAGAACTCTGCAAGTTACTGTCAGAAAATGGAGGGTGCTAAAGGTTTATATTTTGGCAGAAACAATGCCGTCCTCGCCCCAGTCTCTTTCATCCACCGACGTTGCAGTCGCTATGAAAACTCTTGGTGCTAAAGGTCTCTACTACCTTCACAGAAGGGATTGGAATTTCCTGGGGGGTGGAGATGTCTTCCGTATGGGGGGGTATGGATGTTTTCTGTAATTGTCTCTATATAAAAGTGCATGTACATTTAATATAGGCCGGGGCGTACTCCCAAAAATTTTCTATAGGGGTGTGCCGCGAAGGTTCTCAAACCCTGACCCTATTTATAAGGGTAAAGGAAGGGAAAACGGATACCTTTTTAAGGATTGAACCGGAAAAATGACACCCTATTGGAGGGACCCATACAACAGCTAATGTGCATGGATAAACACAAATCTCTATGAAAATCGCTTTTCTAACACTTCAGCGGACACTTCAGTTTTAAAAAGCCATTTCTTTTTCGTTAAACGTGGCGCTTACAAGCTTCAATTTAACTGATACAATTTAGGGACCCCATCTAAGGACTGAGAACCTCAAAAACCCTACCCTATCTTGCGGCACATACCTATATAGCCCATATATGGGAGTACCATCCCCGGGCATATTGGTCAATATAGGAGCCATTTTACAACGTGCAGTGTACCCTGCTTAACATCCACCAGATTAAAAAGCAGTTGGAACAAAGTGTAGTATAAACAAACGCAAAAAGAAGCTTAAGTTTCCCCTCTCCCCCGCCAACGGCGCCACACTGTCAAAAGACACATGCAAAATAGCATAAAAATATATAGTTGCTCCTCGTGTAAAAAAGAGAAATTGTACTATTTTGACAGACTTTTCGGAGCTGTAAGACTCCCTATCCATAACTATTAATAATTCATGCGTTAGAATTAGCAACTTACGGACGAGTAGTTCTGCCTCGTGGTTTATCTTCTGTTGTTGAAGCCAGTCTTTGCACTTTTTCAGCTCCAAAAGAGTGTTTCTTTCCTCGTCGTCCTGTTCATCAAGAATATCACCAGAATTTTCATTTTCGTCTTCACTGGCGTCTTCCATAGTTAAACTCCTGGGTGCTACAGGACGCTTGGTTCCTAGCAATTCATCATCCTTCCTTTCTTCAAGCGACTCCTCCGAATTTGCCGCCATTTTGTCCCAAACAAGCCTGTTCTCCTACCCAGATTCCCACAGGATTGAGTTCACCGAAACTTATTTCCCAGTCCGGGGTGGGGAGGGACTTCTGGCAGCGGTTGTCGCGTGTCGAGAAACTTGAGAAGCTATATTTTATACTTTTATTCATTTTTTTAATAAAAAGGTTTCATTGTTTCTAAATTGGGAAAAATTCTTTTAACTGAAGTTTGAAACGAAAATGTTTCATAAACATGATAAATGGTCAAGGAGTTCAGTGATAAATACCTTCCCCTCACCCCTCTACCAGGGATAAAGAAAATTGTTGCCTTGGATTCAAGATGGCGTCCTTGAATGAACACAGTCGAGTGAGGGAATTGTTTGATTCTATGACCTTGGGAGTCATTCGATCACTAGGTGAGTTTGCGATCTTTAAATTTACTTAGCTATTCAAGAAGTAAATGCAAAAGATGCAAAAGGAGGACAAAATGAGCGGACATTTGTGGAGCAAAGCGCACCTCAAAAATCTCGCATCGCAAAGTGAAAATGTTTCATGAAATATTTCCAGTGCTGACCACTGCGGTAAAAATCATTTTCTTAGAGAAAAAGCCTGGTGTAACAGATGTGCGTCTACTGGACAGGCAACCAGCAGAAAGCCATATAATATTCACCTGGGAACAGGTAGGTTCATCAGTACAAATTAATCAATTTAACGTTATCAATCAATCAATCAACCAACCTGACAACCAATCAATCCATCCATCCATCAATCAATCAATCAATCAATCAATCAATCAATCAATCAATCAATCAATCAATCAGTCAGACAGTCAGTCAACCAATCAATTAGTCAGTTAGTTAGTATGTCACCATTTTAAACATGGAAGAGCATCGATAATAATGATAATAAGTAATAGTAATTGGACCGAGTGGAGTACAATTCAGGGAGTAATCAAGCAAGTAATTTCAAAATTGGACGAGCGCAAAGTGCAAGGCGGATTTGAAATTACGAGCATGATTACTCCCTGAATTGTACGACACAAAGTCCAATTACTAATTAATCGTACATGTTTCTATAACAAATTTCAAAATTAAAACTGTCTTTTGAGAACTTCTTTTGAGCAAAAACGTCTGTAGTGCTTCTCCTAAGTTTTGAAAACTGTAGAAAACTTTGCCAAGGAAACCATTAAAGCGTGAGTAATTGACGTGAAAATCATCCAATTACAGGTGTCCGATTACAAAAGGTTCAAATCGGACACCTGTAATTGGACACCCATGTGATCACGCGCCGATTACGTGACAAATAGGCGCGCAGAGGACCAATCACGATCGAGAATTTTGTTATAGATACAATTATAATGATAATGCATAGTAATGACAAAAATAATAATAGTAATGCATTAATAAAGTGTATTATCGTTCGTCTCATGATGCAGTCACTTGAGTTGTAGATTGCAACGTTTCGACTGTTTACCACTAGTCTTCATCATGGCGATGAAGTTAACTGATTACATGTATGCAGCACCTTTTATTCCAATAAATATATTACTATGTCTTTACTATTTGACAGAAAAACATGTGTATCCTGCCAGAAGACTTGAAGAATTTTTTCCTCACAACAAATGGATTGTTGCTTCAGTGGAGCATCAAGTTTGATGGTAATTTAAAGTCGTGGACTTCAAAAATGAAATAGACAATAGTCAGAATAGTACAAAACTAGTCAGGTTGATGCATAGTCTAAGCCAATGCCACAATCATAGACTGTTCACAGCCCCCTATTTTCTTATATTTTTATTTGATGGTTGAATACGCGGATGAAATCGTAAGAGAACTGAACACTAGCACTAAACGGGAGACTTGACAGGGTAGGTGATGGGGATTGAGAGGAAGAAGTCCATAGTTTTACTTCTTGACCTGTGTTGAGCAGTGAGTAAGGTGCTAGAATACTCCATTCATTGTTCTCATTTACTTCAACCAAATCCCAACAGATCTTAGATGTTGTGATGTTTTCATGAAACACAAGTCTAGTTGATGAACTTTTTAGGAGGTGTTTTACCACTGGGAAAGATGGAACTTAATCCTGTGGCAGGACTGGTGTTGCTATCTAAAGCACATTCCATTAGTGATGACAAGCCTTCATTGGCTGACTTAGATTCTGATTCAGATGAAGAGGATGATCAAGGTACAGTTGCAGTACGCCACATCAAAATTGTATTTGACCCAACACATGCGTATAACCACCCAATTAAGTCAAAATTCTAATAAAATTGTTTCATTTGTTATGGAGACAACAGAGATTCAAGTGAAAAGATTCCATGCTGATGACCCAGCACTGTAGATATGTTGGTAATCACTTCACAGAACAATTTACAGGAAAGGCCAAAGGATTGCTTTTCCTCACCATTTGGCTGGGAAATTAAAAGTTTGTCATTCAAGTCTTAATAGTTTTGGGCACAAATGCTCCCAGAATGTAAAGAAAATAGCCCTTGTGTGCAATATGCTATTGATGCCAGACATCTGTTTCCTGTGAGCCGAGGAACTACTTGGCTGTGCCAAAGGAATAGAGACTCTGAGAAGGCATCCACAAAAGTTCAAGACAGCAAGATCTGTGAAATTCGGCTAAAATTCTGTGAGATGTATTGAAGGACCATTCATGAACCCTAAAATATATCTAATCCCATATAATCTCAAAATTATAATTGTCATTGTAAAGGGTGACAAGAATGAAGCAACTTCTCAATTTTCATCTACTACCCTACCTGCAGGATGAACAACCAAATTTTCAGAGCTAGCACTAAGAGAAGGGTATGGAAATCAGTGAAAAATAAATTGAGAATTGACATTGTGAACTCAAGATTGTAAGAACTGAATAGATCTAGAAACAGTTGCTTAGTTTCCAGTTTTAAATATGCCTCTTGACTTTGGTGTAAAACCTCTCTTTCAGGTCATATCAAGCCACACTTTGATAATCGTTGCAAGCTTTTTGAACTTGATCCTTGTGATGGACATGGTAAAGTCTGCCTGGTTTTCAAAGACATTAAAGCTGGTATGTCAAAGTCAAGTACTGTAAACTTATGAATCTAAACTTGTTGGCTCCTGCTGTTGAGAGCAAGCAGGTAGATTTGAAAGCTGGTGGCCTCATGGTAAGTGCTTCTGCCTTCGGATCAAGTGGTCCAGATCGAGCCCTGGCCAGGGATATTGTGTTGTATTCTTGGGAAAGACACTTAACTCTCACAGTGCCTCTCTCCACCCAGGTGTATAAATGGGTACTGGTGAATTTAATGCTGGGGGGTACTGCTGTGATAGACTAGCATCCCATTCAGGGGGTGGGGGGAAATAGAAATACTCCTAACCACTTATGTTGCTGAAAACCAGAGAAAAGACTGACAGGCCACTTGGCCCATATGCTGACTTTGCCTACCTTACCTTCAAAGTTGACACCAACAGTCTTAATTTTTATTTTTTTAGGCGTAACAACCAGCCAACCAGAGATATGGTTTCTTGATCGTTCACTGGAGTGGTGGTATCTTGCCTCCTGTTTCACGGAATACTTTAGAATGATGATAGTACACCTTGGTCTTCCACTCTGGCAATATCTTTTTACTGCAACAGGACTCAGTCCAGAAACAAAGGTTGGTATAACTAATTGTAATTCCTTGATTTTGGTTTTCACCTAAACTGCTTGTATTTCAAATTCATTGACACAATAAGCTTTTGTCTGCCTAGTTCCTGCAGTGAATGCCCCTTAAGGGTTCAACTTTGACACTTTCCATTTTGGATTGACTACATCAAATGTAGGACCTAGGCAACTTCTCTTTAGGCTCAGCATCCACTGCTCTCTTGAATGCAGTCAACGTTCCTCCGAGAAATGCGAGCTCCTTTCCCAACAGCAGCTAGTAATAGCTTTAATTAACAGTATTTTCATGAATTCAAATTCAAAACATTTGAATGGCTATTTCTGCTGTTAGTTAAATTTGTCAAAAAATCAAATACTTAATACTCCAGTATCTGATTTTGAAGCAAATCTTTCCCATCAAGATAACATTTAATACACTCTACACCTCTCATCTTAGAACCCTGGCCTTAGAATGATGGCAGTATTGTTGACTATCTTTCAATTAAAAGGAGAAGAGAACACTGACTGTGAAACGATATCAGCAAGTTAAGTAAAAAATATATAACAAATTGATTTTCTCAACAGCAATGGTTCAATCTTTATGCACCAACGAGATTAGCAATTGATATGGCCAATATGGACCAGCCACCCAAGCAAAAACCAAGTGCAAAAGAAGGAAACCAGTCTGCCACAAATATTCCTTTTAATGCATTAGATGTAAACAGACTCTTCAAGGGTAAATCTAACAAAGGAAAGAGTAAGCAATCACAGGCAAAGAAACCACCGACAGGAAAATCTCAAAACCCAAGCCAAGGTCGACCTGGGCAGTCGGGTCGATCGGCACCAAGATAATGTCACAAGATCTGTGTATTTAATCAGAAGACATCACTTTGCTGTTTCTCAAACAGTTTTCACCACCATGGAATAATGAAAATAATATGAACGTGGTATTTTTATTTTTATTTATTTATTTTGCCACACCACAAATATAATGAAAACAATAAAAAACAGAAAGCATAGATGTAAAGGAAACTATGAAGCTTATATTTATTAGGTCTCCTCAGTTATTGTTTTACAGGATGAAATCAAAAAAGAAGATAAGAACATGACGATGGATACAATTACAAATTTGTACAATTACAATGTCAAATGGAAGGATACAATACAAAAGAAAAGCTGCAGGAAAGTTGATACTTAAACACATTTGTATGAAAACTGTTAATAGTTATTACAAAAAAACGCCTTAAGTGCTTTTTTAAAAGAGACAGAGGAGGATGAGTTGACGATTTCGGGACTCAAGGAGTTGTAAAATTTAGGTCCTTGGTAAAAAAACGGAAACAAAAATTGGTATGAAACATTAGTACTCAAGAGAACATGATGAGGCCGCAAAGGAAGACAACGGCATGCCATTTGACTTACGCAGCTGTTGTAACCTGTAGTGATGTTCTGCTTATGGCTGGTTAGCGGGTTTCAAAAAATCCATCAAATAGTTTACAGGTTGTGTTTATGCAGCCAAAAAGTCTCTGAGCAAGTAACGTTGTAAAAGTATATAATTATATGAAGTCGAGAGTGGCGTGTAGAATTATTACATTTACATCCTACACTAAAAGAATATTGTAAAACATACCACAACATAAAACGAGTTCATACAGCTGTAGTTACATCAAACTCTTTATTTTGCTGGATTACTATACAGTTATGCAACTGGGGCTTTCTAGTAATCACTGTTTTTGAAGCTACATGTATTTTGATACTGTCAAACTCTACCTTTTTGAAAAATGATAAAAATATTATACACATATATGGATGCATAAAATCATATTAACTTCATTAATGACTACCTTCAATATTGTAACATTTAGGATTAAACCATAATATAGAAATTGCAAAATAATGTATCTACCTTGCTCAATGTATGGTATCTTAGTTTGGTTTTCTCCGCAAGCAAATGTTAAAATATAAAAGTGGCCTACATGTGTCTATTATTATTTAATGTAATAATTATTATTAAAACAAATAATTCAACTTGTTAATCTTCAACAAAAGATTCTGTTCAACTGAGACTATAACCTCCATTCTTTTTTTCACAGCAGGGGAAAGTGCTATTGATCTTCTTGTTGTAAATAGGGCTACCAGTACATAAGAAATAAAGTATTAATTATTAAACAAAAAAAAATGCTTCTCTTTTCTCCTTCCCCTTTTCACCAAGAAAAGAAAAATGCCAGATTGCAGGTTAAAAAGACTATGAATCCCAACACCAGCTGTTTTTTATATTTTTAAACACAATATCTGCTCTAACATCAAGAGCACTTACATTGCTAACAAGGTGACATAAAAACTCCCTGTGGAAACAAACAAGTATGCTCCTAAAACTATGACTGTGCAATAATATTTAAAAAAAATATAATGCAGACTTCTGAAGAACAACATATGCTGAGAACTCAAGACTAACTAATAACTTACTGGCCTAGTTACTTCTGACAAGTCAGGCTTTATCAGCCACATAACATTCCATTAGTCAGGTGGTGATGCAGTGGAAAGTGGGTCTCACACAGCAGACAATAACAATAATTATTACTGTTTTATATCTGGAGTTTAGTTGGATCTAATATGCACTCTTATTGGTTGATTTATGGTCCCACGGCAATAGCTAAATCTAAAAGTTGCCCATTCTCCCACTAGCTAACAAGGGGCTACTTTGACTTGGGGATAATTCTTCTTGCCTTTAGTCATTACTTTAAACTAAACTCCATCTATATACTGAAACACTTTTCGTTAATTTATGGTTCCTTGGGAAACAGTTTTGTTTTCCCTCTAATCTCTATGGGTATGTTTCCCTCAACTTTGTATCAGGAAACATCAAGATTCTCAGAAAACAAGCTTACTGTTTTCCTCGGGACCAGTGATTAAGTGATAATTATCACACAAAACATGGCTAATCATAAGTAAGCTGAATGAAATGATCTGCTGAACTGAATGCTTTCCAAATACACTACATTTTTTGTACACTTATCCTGCCTCTGTTTTCCAGTGTGAAGTGTACAATTTTCTCTATGATGACTATGCAGAGGATGCAATACATTGTATCCTACATGACATTGCACTAAGCTGAAATCAAATGACTTGCTGTTTTCTCCCCGATTGCACTCTGAGGATAATCCAAAAACAGGCAGCGAGTGTAAGAAAATCATAAAAAAGAAGATGGAAGCTTCCAGGCAAATTCCTGCTCAAAATACTGTTAGCATTGGAGTTTTTGTTTGGTGTCTATTTACCATAATGATTCCTTCTCTTCTTTTGCACCAGACCTACAGATATGATCCCCCTGTGTTTTTCACTAGGCAAAGCTGCTAGCAAACATACATTCTTTACTACATTTAGTTTTTGGCTAGTTGGCTAATGTTAGTCTCAAGCATGCATTACACCATAGGTAACCCTTGTTTAAATACATTCTCTTAAATAGATATATATTAATTAACTTAAAATAAGTTCATGTAGCTTATTCATAAACAGATACAGTACTTATTTCTGTTTAATCTAATGCAAAGTATGGTGGCAATTTATGTGCAAAAAGAAAGGTGTGATTTCAAGCATAGTCTTAGTAAAGTGTAAACCCTTAAAAGAACCACCCTGTTCACCAGACCATGCTGTTTCCACTCCATTGAGACATTAGTTATATGAAGTGTTCCAAATGGCCTCTTGCTAAAAAAAAACTGACCCATGTGAGCAGCTTGCAGACTTCCCTTTCGTACTGATTTGGAATCTATAGTAACACTGTCTGACAGATACCTACCATGTCACGATATCTTCACTCAGAGAAAAAAAATTAAATAGTATATATATGTGTGTGTGTTGTATCTAAAATATAAATGACAGGCAATTAAAATAATAATCATACTTGCAAATCAACAACAAATCGCTACTCTAATGCATAAATGTGATATGCATTAAGCTTTTTACTCTGAGTATGACGAGTCACTAGATGATGTTGATAACGTATCATCTGACTCAGGTTTACAAAGTTCTGCAATCTTTTCTCTTGACTTGGCTTGGGCTAGTTTCCTGGGACTTTTCCTGATAAAGGAGAAAAAACAAAAACAATCAGTATCAATCTCTCAGAAAATGTGCTCACTGAGTGTTCAGGTAAGAAACCAATGGCTTGACATCTTTAAATATGACTTGCTAAATAGACCATTTTATAGTTGTTGGCTTGGTGACAAGGCCTCTGAAAGGCAGCGAGGCTGGAGTTGACCTTGTTTTGATACAGACCTCTCTGCTTTTATTGTGTAAATCAACTTGTTATGCTAACTAGTTACCATTTACATGTACATGAGAAAAGCTGAGAGGTCTGTATCAAGCAATGTCACCTCCAGCCTCGCTTGCATTCATGGCCAGGTAACTAAGCACACAACTGTAAAATGGTCTATTAGTAGGGCTGGACTGTCATTAAGTTTTGATTCACCTATAGCCTTGATCTTCACACCTGTAATAAACTTGTTACTTTGATGGGTGAATGATATCAACTAGCAGCAAGTTCACCTATAACATCAAGGGCCCATCATCAAGCATGCTTGGCCGTAGTAGGTGCTATGAGCTACAGCCCTTATTGACAGCCCTGGTATAATATCCAATCATGATGCAAACATTGTCTTTACAAATGATAAATTATTTCGCTTCGGCCTTTCGCACTCTTCAAATTGCACATTCTGCAATGAAGAATCAGAATCCTTAGAACATTTACTCTTTCGTTGCAAAGTGTCTTCTGAATTTTGGAAAGAAGTCCTGTCCTGGCTCAAAGATAATGATATCGTTATAGAATCCTTCACTGAAATAGGTTTGTTCTTGGGGTTTTTCGAAGAAATGGAAGATTTTTTTATAATTAATCATGTTCTGCTTTTAGGTAAATATTATATTTATGTAAGGAAATGCCATGGAAGCTTGCCCTCTTTGAGAGGTTTTATTACAAAGATAAGAAGTGTTTATAATATCGAACTTCATATTGCGAGGGAGAGAGATAAACTCGCCATTCATTTTAAAAAATGGGAAAAGTTAGTAGTTGCTATAAACAACCAGTAGAATCTTGCATACCTTGGTCTTTTATAATATTTTTGTTCTTCTCGTGTGTGTATTGTATCCGTGGTGTAAAAAAAGTCCTTGTAAGTAGGTCTTGTAAGTAGATTTTTTTTTTAAGTAAGTCATTCCAAGTAGTGTTTTGTGAGTATTGTTATTTCCTTTTTCCGTCAAATGATTAAGGCATTGTAAATCAAGTATTTTAAGTATTGTAACTTTTTGTAGCAAAATAAAAATAAAAATAAACAAATTACAAAAAAAAAAAAATGATGCAAATTCACAAATTTGGTTGGGCGATGTAGACCTGATGACTCGGTTATTTTCAGCACTGATGCTTGATTCCAAAGACATTACTGTCTCAAGTACTCTGTTTTGGACAAAGATAAATTCCATTCAATAAGATTTGCCATTTATCTCCATATATCTTTAAAACATCCATATTTTTTCAGATGGATTAACCCAGTTAAAACACATTTTATCCCCCTGAAAGTAGTAATGAGGGTTGCTATTTTCTTGTTAGACTGTGCAACAGTTGTTTTCTTCCCAAAAACACAAGAAAAAAAAGGAGGCACCCAAAGGCTTGGAAGTAAAAGTGGTCACTTTTGTGTGCTAAGCCTTGGTTGCCTCTCAAACTTTTTGTTTGCCTCTTGCATACTTTGGAAGGAAATGACTGCTATGCAGGCTACATGTAGTTACGTACTTGTGGAACTCCATACATGGATTGAAAGCACAGAAGGCAGGCATAATGCAACACGTACATTTTACTAGTCCTGTAATGTCTTGATTGTTCACCTACCTTGTGCGCCATCTTAAAACATCCTCACTTGATGATGAATCATCTGAACTGCTTTCAATACCATTCAAACTGTCCGATAGGTCACTTGTTGGTACTGGTGAATCACTCTCTCTCTGTGATGCCGATGATAATGATGATGATGACGTATATCCAGATGCCATGCCTGATTCTGATTTAGAATCAGATGAGCTCTCCTGATCCTCACTCTCAACTTCAGACAGAGTGGAAGATTCATCAGTAAATACTACAGACTTCTTGGCAGTTCTGTAGAAAGGAACAAAAGACACAACAGTTAAGACAATTCACCTTTAAACTCCACACATGCTTATCTCAGAAAACATATATTAATTTTACAAGACCATCCCAACATCAAATTTTTACAACACTTTTCATCATAAATTGAAAATTATACACGGAGAGCGAATGAGTAAAAAATATCAAGCTTAATTTGACAATTGAAAAGTTCTAAAGCTTATGATCACCTTTGTTTCGAAGTAGATTGGGCTTCTTTCCCCTTCCTGCTCATGGACACCCGTTTTCCTGTCTCATTTTTCTTCTGTGTAGCTCTTGTTTTCTAAATAACAAAGTTTGTGTCGTGTTAATGACTCCTCTTTTGACTATTACAACTTGTCAAGTTAATCTACCAAGTTAATAGCAAAGTTTTAACCTCCCGTTCACTACATCAGCTTACTATAGACAAATTCTAAACAAAACGTGACTGAAAAATTGTTGTAAACACGCTTACAGATAGAACTCATAAAAAGGCAAGAACAAATACCTTTGCTCTGCTTTCTTCTTTATCTTTATTTACATCTCCATTGTCCACTCTAGTTCGTTTTCGTGCGAGTGATTGTCTCTTAGCTTTTTCAGTGTTCTTAGTGTTTTCCGACTTCAGTTTTGTATCAGTGGAAGCAGCCTTACTTGAACGAAGGGAACGAGGTTGTGGTTCGTGTGCTAGGTTATCTGTAAGATCATCGGGAGTAGTTGTTTTCTGAGAACGAGTGAAGCGACGCACGGCGGCCATGTTGTTGAAATTTTTCTCCTACTGATAGAGCATTGCGTATTATTAGGGGGAGGGAGAGATTTGAACTTTTTGCCGGATTCAATAGCAGCGGATTCAATCTGCAAACACTGCCACTTTGATACTAAATTGCAAAATAATTTAAAATAAGGGAGGAAATTATTACAACCACTAATTTTGATGAAGCTCCCAACCTCGACTCTTAGTTTAAAAATTGTCAAGATCAGCCTCCCTACCCTGATAAACTTTTTTAAAACAGTTCCAAAACTGTCCGCTGACCAAATACTTCGGCGCAAATGTTTTCACGAAATTTCAGGTTGGTTCGTACTGGACTGGACAGTGGACTGCTTTTGAAATGGTTTTCTTCGGAAATAACTTTTGTACGACAATCGGGTGGAATTTCTTGGTCTAAATCTAACCGCGTACATTGTGTACAAAATTTAAACATTGTTAGTCTTAGAACTAGCACAAGAAACATGCCAAAGAAAGCAAAAGTCACCCGAGGTACGCAACAATCTCATGATCCAGATTTACTGAAACAAGGAGAAGAAGGCGCTAAAGCAGCAATTTCCTTGAACAAAGACGGCCACATCTGCATAAGAATTGTGGCAAAACCTGGCGCAAAGCAAAGCAATATCACAGGTGAGGCTCGGACAAAGGACACGTAAGGATTGACTTTCACCCCCCACCCCCCCCCCCCCCCATCCCCCTCAGACATTCGACTTGTTTTTGCTTCTCATGTCTCTCACATGTCTTTATATGTTCTTACACTTGAATATGTTTATTTATTCGTTTTTATATTTTTTATGCCCGGCTATTTCACCTACATAGTAGTTAGTTACGTGTTAAATTTGGCTGCCACTACTCTCTGGTCTGGGGGAACATACAGGAGATCATGCAGTTGTTTACTGAGGCCCTGCTTGTGATGAGGTTGAGGAATTTTTTTGATATCACAATTACACCAGGCGTAGTCAATCAATAAACCGATAATCAATACATGTATTAATCGATAACAATTGATGTCAATTAATAACATTGATTGCCGATATAGATTGCCAATAGCAATCAATTAAAATTGATAAAGAAAAAAAGTTGCGAGTTTGATTGTTATTGATTGCTGATAGTAATCAATAAGGATTGAATCGATTGGTATTTATTATTAGAAAATAACCCAAAGCAAATACACACGCTGATTGGTTTAAAACTGTGTTTCTATAACTCGATAGAAACACAGAACTAGCACGAGCTGTTGACGTAATGATGGCGCGAACAAAGAGAATTTACATTTTGATGATCGAAGTAAAGTTGTTTTTCTTTTTCTTCGTTGCAGTATTTTCTTAAAGAAATAGAAAACATGTTCTCCGTGTTCCTATCGAGTTATAGAAACACTCGTGAAAGTTTGGGAGAACTCAAAAAGCTGTGGAAACACTCGCCTGCAGCTCGTGTTCCCACAGCATTTCTCGTTCTCCCAAACTTTCACTCGTGTTTCTATAACTCGATAGAAACATGGCACATGTTTTCTATTTCTTAATTATCGATTGTCATGGGAAATTACTTGTCCTTTTCATGGCATTGAGTCATTTTACCATAGCCTGCACATCTTTTATAATCATCTACAAAATAACAAGAAGAGAAACAACTAAAAGACACATTTTGGGCTTATCATCTTTCTTTGCTAGTTTAGTGTAGAACCTCCCAGTCTCTTTGTAGCATTACTATTTAGATAAAGCAAAATAAACAACAGTCGGTGTTCTAGTGATTTCAATTATTTGCATTAGGAAACAAACGTAAGAATACATGTAGAACTCGTAGTAGCTAAGAAGGAAAATATAATCCGTAGTGGCATAGCAGTAATCACTTTGCCGCCATAACACAGTATTGACCAGGAACAATACATGTAAAAGAAGTAGTTTTCCGTGTTTCTCGTCCCCAAAAAAAGGGTTCGCCCTGTGAATAATGGGACCTTGCTATGTGACTGTATGCTTCTAGTTTCCCCCTCTCCCTCCCCTTTGAACACCGACCATGCAGGTAATTCCATTGTGGAAAAAAAGTTTCTGCTGAACCAAGTTTGCCACCCTTTTGCTAAAACATGGCAGCAATTTGTTTATGAAATTGAGGTAGATTCTGATTTACGTGAAATTGCCAGTTAAGATATTCATGATGCAGTTGATAGCTTGGCAGTGGACAAGACGTGCCAAGATCCTGCTTTAGTCCCCAGAAGACCTGGAGATGAGATCACTCCAGGACAGGAACTATTGGTTGTTATCGATTTTTGATATCAATCAACAGCAATGGGTGATTGATCAAATGATTTCCGATATTGATATTTGATTGACCATGCCAGGAATTACAGAAGCAGGGCCTGATTGCAGATTACTTGTACCTATATACTTTTAAGACTTAAAAATGACTTGTACGGTAAGAAGTAAAAATATTATAATTAAATGTTATTACTGAAGGTCAGTCACATGGAGGATATTACATGCAAATGATTTCTGACGTAACCAAGGCACCAGTGATATTTTCACCTGCGAAGAATTCTAGATATTTTTCTATTTGACAGATATTTCTACTGATGGTGTTGGAGTACAGATAGCAGCCCCAGCAAGGGAGGGGGAGGCTAATGAGGAGCATTACTTAGCAGATGTCCTCAATGTAAAGAAAAGAAGCATCTCCCTGGACAAGGGATCAAAGTCAAGACAGAAGATGGTGACAATTGACTCTGCCGAGACCAGTGTGGACCAAGTCAGAGAAAGACTTTCAAGAGAGGCACTACACGAGTAACAACACAGATACAATCCCACATATGGTGTAGTTTAAAACGAGCTTCAAGCTGCTGTTATAGTATTTGTAAGTTTGACAATACAGACACCAAAGGTCCTAGAATGGGAGTCCTTTAGAAGGATGCAATGGCACAAGGGCTTGATGTTTTCTTTGTGATGCCTACAATTCAGTTTTCAAGTTGTGCACACTGCACTTTAAAAGTGCGGAATGGACAACCCGCAAACAGAATTACAAGACAAAAACAAGCATTACAATTGTGGACAGGTGGTTGTTATAGGGAGCTGGATGTGAGTGGACACTTGATTATAGCTATGAGAAAAATCAAGCTAGGACCAAGGGCCTCAAGAACTAAAAGTGGAATTTGTTGGATTTAAATTAGTTAAATGGTACATAAGGAAAGTAAAAAATAGTGATAACTCTTATCCTATGCATGACTAGTTTTCTACACAGCTATTACGTGGGATGTCATGCAACATGTTTAAAGAGAAGCCTTCTACAACATCCCAAATAATGGCTGCAAAGGACTACTCCCAACCATATAGAGGCAAGCTTAACAGATAAGCAATGATCAACAAAATAACAACAAATTGTTGCTACAAATTGTTTTTAATTATTCTAAGATCCTATTTCTTATTTATTCATGTTCCACACATGACATAATAATCCACCCAAAAAAATTTACAAATTAGTTGAAAACATTAAATTTTACAAAAAATACCTATCCTTACAAAAATAGTTTTCACCATCATTCAAACTACCAAAGTTGACATTAAGATTCTTCAAACTCTAAATGAACTCTACTGCAAAAAAGCCACCATTGAGTACAATATTTTTGTCAAAAAAAAGAAACATCAGCTGCTGAGATATATCATGAATGCATTCAGTACAAAAGCTACAATCTTAAAAAAAATAAAAAGAGATGGCTAACACAATCTTAGTTTGCTTTTTTGCAAGGAATGTCAAAATTGAATTGCAGCTCTAGGAGCTTTTCTGTATGTATTAAGAAAACATTCAAGCAGTTAAACCTTTCACATCAACATTCCATTTCTATGCAAGACAGTATTTACACTAAACATTCAATCCTACTTCACCGCTGCCAGGATGAAGTAAAAACAACTAAATGAATTTTAACACTCATAAGTGTTGTCAGGATCTCGGGATAAAATAATTCTTGCCACACTCTCAATTTAAAATTGATGTATGGAAACTGAAACCCCTTATTGAACTATGGGGGTAAAAAAACTACATGTTGAATTAGTAGAAGTAATAATACAGTAGCACCCCGGTAACTCTAACTCTGAAGGGAAACGAAAAACAGTTAGAGTTAACGGGGATTCGAGTTATCCAACTTGCCATGTTAATAATTGATACTTTACTGATTTGTCAGCACTTTAGTATACAGTACAGTGCAGAAACTGCGCTGTAGCACTGTCTTTCTCTTTGTGACAGCTAAAGGCACCGCATCCGAATAAGATCAAGAAATGACGGTCAAATATGTGAATGGTCAGTTGCACTAATTAAAATCAATAGTTTTGAGCATTTTTATCGATTACACGACATGAATAGCTAATGGGTGAGTTACATGAACCAGAATTCAAGTTATTGGGGTAAATTTTGATCAAGGGAAACAAAGTTTAGTTCGAGTTAACCGAGTTAAATGGGTCAAATCCAAGGGAAGTGGGAGTTAGTTTGAGTTAGCAAGGGAGTTTGAGTTATCTGAGTTTGAGTTACCGGGGTTCTACCGTAATATTGCTATGTTGACTAGGAAATCAAACTTCAAAATCAATAATAAAGTGTTAATTAATCACAAAACAAGTGATGTGACTGTTTACTTAATTATTCTCCAGCTGTACAACCACAGGTTAAAAAAATAGTGCCAGAATCTCTAATGCATCCTTGTGATAGCTCATTGCCTGCAAATCAAGAAGACAGAAATCTCAGGTTAAATAAAACTGCTAAGTAAACAAAAAGGCCCCAATGTTCTACTGGTGTGGTGTTGCCATCAGAAGTCTTTTTTTTTTGTACTGCTAGATAGATTCCACCCAAAATATTGCACTTTTTTGTACTGCTAGAAAGATTCCACCCAAAATATTGCATAGTGAAAGTTAAGAACTCTGAAATGAGATGTTAGAAATAAACTGCTACAAATTAGGCACCTTAAGATACCCCGATTTTCACGCACGGGTATGGCTAGCACCATTTTGAATTTATTAAATGACCACGTGATCGTGTCCTTCCTGTAAAACTACACGTTTTCCCGGGGTAATCGGTGGTCTACCCGTATGTTAGCGCTGGGTGAAAATGGAGAAACCGGTAAGTTTTTATGGTCTTTATATTTGCTTATTAGACCAGAATGGTATCCAGATTCTTACATAAACACTTGTTTTTCTGATTTGAAGCGTTGGAAGCGTCCGTACCCGTACCTGGAACCGGGGTATCTTAAGGTCTCTATTATTAAAACCAAACAACAGCCAATCAAGTACAATGTAATAATCCATGCACCTTATCAGCTTCCTTTCAGCACAATTTGAAAATGAAACCTGGTGCAAAATCTTTCATATTAAAATAAAATGACTGTTACCTTTTTGTTATGTAATGCTCCATGCCTCTGCCCATGTGTTGGTGTTGACTAGATTGCATCATGGATGCTGCTGCTGCAAGACACCCAAAACCAAGCAAATGAATATAAAAAAATATTTACTGTGCTCAATGTGCCACAATCTTTAATCCCCAATCGTTTTTTTTAATTTGTTCTTTGATATTATTTTACTGTACGACAGTCAGCCAGACCAGGGATCTATTTTGAGTCCATGACAATAGGGCTGTGACTAAAAGTGGGACGGGGACGTGGGACTTGGGACGCGAGGACTCGGGGACTTAGGGACGTGGGACTCGGGGACGCGGGGACGTGGGGACGTGGGGACGTGGGGACGTGGGGACGTGGGACTTGGGGACGCGGGGACGTGGGACTCGGGAACGCCGGGGACGCCGGGACTTGGGACGCGGGACTCGGGGACGCGGGACTCGAAAACGTTGGGACTCGGGGACGTGGGGCCTACGGGACTCGAAGACGTGATAAACAAACAACACCTGATTTTTTCGCTGAATTTGTTAATTACAATTTTCGGTGCTCTCGAGAAAGGTATTAATTATGCTGGAGAGTTTGTAAGCAGACTAGTAGCTGATGATTTCCAGCGTCCGTGGTTCGGCCTCATATGTTTGCATTGTGAGGGCTCTGGGTGGACGTTTCCACTCTTTTTCTAGCTCGAGATCATTACGAGAAGTATCTGCACATTCTAGGAATGAAACTGAAAGAAATCTTGATTTTCGGACAACGGTTTTCCTGAAGTAAACATCGAGAAAGAAAGAAAACACGGTTACTTACCCGGAAAGTTCTCCATGGCTCCCCACGAGGTTTAAAGCCCCCTGCGTTTAAACTATTATGTACCGGTCGGGGCTTTCACGGTAGCATAGGCAAGCAAACATATCAGGCCGAACCACGGACGCTGGAAATCATCAGCTACTGGACTGCTTACAAACTCTCCAGCATAATTAATACCTTTCTCGAGAGCATCGAAAATTGTAATTAACAAATTCAGCGAAAAAATCAGGTGTTGTTTGTTTATCACGTCCCCGAGTCCCGCGTCCCAAGTCCCGGCGTCCCCGGCGTTCCCGAGTCCCACGTCCCCGCGTCCCCGAGTCCCACGTCCCCACGTCCCCGCGTCCCCGAGTCCCACATCCCTAAGTCCCCGAGTCCCCGAGTCCTCGCGTCCCAAGTCCCACGTCCCCGTCCCACTTTTAGTCACAGCCTGACAATAGCAGCTTTTTAAAACTGGTTAGTTCAAATATTAGGTTGGCAATTCAAAGTGGAGATATACAGTATGTATATACGAACAGATTACTTATAAGTAGCTTGCAATTGATCAGGTACTATATACATGTACTACAAAGGTCTATTCCAGAAATTGTGATTTTAAAAAGACAGCTAGTCTAATGAACTCACCATAGGCAGGATCTAACTGTCCAATTAGACCTGGAGCAACGTAATAACCCATGTGCAAGGCTTGACTAGGGTCACTGTATTCTGCAGCAAATCTCTGTCTTCTAATAATTTCCTCCTCAGTTAGGACGTCCATGGGGCCTGCCATTCTACTGATTGCAAGATTTTTGGAGAGGATACTTGGATGAGCACGCAGAGAGTTGTCCTCCCCTTTAAAATCAGACGCTCTTGAGCCAGACTTGGGAGAAACATTTTGTTCGTTGGCAGTGCTGCGATTCCTGGCCCTTTCTTCCTGGTACATACCTGGTGAATGTCGAGTTTCTTTCTCAGCACTGTCTTCGAGTCTCTGCAGCCTTTCATGGGATTCAGAGGTTGATATTCGGGATTGAGAGTTTGAATGGGATGTAGGTGTCGAGGTTCGGTCCCTCTCTGCACTTCTATAAGGACTTCTTGCTTCTCTCTCCCGACCAGCAGAAGCTGTTGATGTTACTAGACTAGATTCTCCATGGCTGGTTATTGGCATGCTCATGACTAGTCCAGGAGGAAGGGAGAACTGTGCACCCATATAGGGGAGTTGCCCTAAGAACCATGCAGTGAAAAAAAAAAAAAACATGGAACTTGCAGTTCATATAATATAGGTAACATTTTTCCAAGGTGTGTTTAATGAGTCAATAACATTTGAAGTTGGAAGTGTAAATGCTTAAAGCGTATGTTCATGTAATACATCAAACACAAAAGACCGTGTTTGACCACAATCCCAAACACTGAGGATGGAGTTGACAATGTGTAGCATAGCAGAGTAATTTTGACGAACTTCGAGGTGTTTAGAAATGTGGTCAAATACTGTCTTGAGTGTTTGATATGTCTTCTCAATTGAAACTAGGACTAAGGAGAAAAAAGAGTAATAAAATTGTAACAATCTATGCTCATTAAGATGTCATATCCAAACACCGACATGGTCATGATCATGATTTCCTGTTTAAACTTGATCAATAATTAATGAGTTTGGAAAGTAAACAGGAAATGCTGGGAAGCAAGGAAATCAAGATTAGCACAATGTGATGCAACCAGTACAAATTCAAATCAAATCTGTCAACCGTTTTAAGGTGATTCCTTTTGATGAGTTTTGCATTGCGCATTCCTACTGCGCACGAATTTTGCGTCATCAGCGCGCGCACATGAGCGCCCGCGCGTACAAAACATAAGAGATTTCCTTCAAACTAAGCTCGATAGCGAGATAAAAGCTAATTTCCTCTTAAACGAGCACGGTGACCCCCACTTTTTATTTTATAAATTCAATGAGAACAATATCCGCAATAACTGAGAAAAAAATTGGCAGAAATCTATGGCTACTTTTTTGGCAAATGAAATAAATGCTACAGATAGAGACGTAACGGGCCCATTAGAGCAAGTCCAGATTATGTTTCCTTTAAACGATAAAAATAGCAGTTAATAATGCAGGGTATTTGAAGCCATTTCTTCTGGGACGTAGATGAATAAGCAATCAAAGACAGTCGAATTCTGTGTGATATAACACGCCGCATTGAAAAATAATCGAGCTTATTTGTTGCGCACTGAGATAACCAAAAGTCACCAAAATAACCATATTTGTCAGCATCGTGGCATGAAAACAAGCACGGTGACCCCCTCTTTTTATTACGTTTTTAACATCTCCTTGTACTGTAATGACACCATACCAAGTTTCATTGGAAATCTATGGCGGGTTCTTTTACCCGGGAATCACCTTAAGTAAATTCTTTTAGATTCATTAAGCATTCTAAAAAGCATCAGTGTGATGTCTTAATATTTTAGCATCTTAACTTTATGTAGATGTAGATAACAGAAAACACTGAGTGTGCAACTAACCAGTTAACTGATACACCACAACAAAAGGTATTATTATAAACTTTTTAAGATCATTAACAAACAGTGGCCCTTCAAACACACCTGTTGACTGATCAAAGTTGAGCCGTGACAGATATGCTTGAAACTGATTTGCAGGCATGAAGTTGGCAGGAAGTGCGTTTGAGCCATCTCTCTTTTCATCTGCAGCAGATAAGTTTTCTTTGTATCTTGATGTGGGTACAGGTGACCTTGAAGGTCGTGGAGATCTTGGTGCCAAGAGAGATTGAGATTTACCAACATGACCACGGGGTGATGCTTGGGAATTTTCTGCCTCCAAGGAATGGTGTGCTGCCTTTGCAGTGCTTGTTGCTGACTCCTGAAGTTTCAACAACAAAAGTATGAATTAATTAAAATATCAGCTTGTCTTGCAACAAAACCAGTCCAGTTGGGAGAAATAAGTGCAACCTTCTGTAGGCAAACTCTGAATAGAAGTTTCTAATTTTTAGTACCATTTAAAGAACAATAATATTATTATTATAATAACTAAGGTTTTCGATAAGCAATTAAGAATAAAAAGTAGTGATATAAAAGAATGACATTTCGACGGCTCCATGCCATCATTCACAAATTCAAATGAGAAAACATGTGAGTTCTTAATATAGTGAATGTACATGTGAAAGTCTCCGTGCATATGAGAAAAGAAAAGAAAACTGTCAAATAAAAAGTTTTGCTTTAATGGAATCAGATTGAGTGTTAAGTGTTGGTTTTTTCTTCTTGATGAAGAGCATTGCATAAATTAAACAATCCAGTTTCCGATGGCATTTCTTGAGGATTGTAAATTGGCCAGAGATCTTTGTTCCTCGGATTGTGTACATCCGAAGGTGTTTACCAATGACACAATGCTTATGTTCGTTAATGCGCTGAAATAGGTGTCGGCATGTATAGCCAACATAATCTGCAATAATCATTATTAATTATTAATATTAATTATTATTAATTTAATTATTATTTACAAACAAGAGCAGTGGGAAAGTTCTTGTGCCTTCATGACATAATTAGCTGCTTAGAAGCACCCATATAGAGACAAGCAGTCTGGTCTTGGAGCATGGAAATCTCCACCGTATGGTAGTTCTGAGAACAATTATAATAACAAAAAAAGCACAGCAATCAGTAAAGATAAAGTTCAACAAACCTGAGGGCGGTGATAAATCAAATCCCTTGCGCCTCCAGCCACATTTTCCACTCTATCCTCTTCTCTTGTGCTTCCGTGTCTCTCTGAGTTTTCAGGGGTTGCCTGCCGTTTGCGAGGAAAGGTGCCACCCAGCTGTTTGTTTTGCAGATCATTCTCTAATTGCCTTAGGAAAGGAAGCAGGAAATGTAGGACTATAATTATCGGTCAGAGTACATTTTCCAAGTGGTGTGTATGTTGGAGTGTTGACATGCACCCTGCTTGTGCACTGTTCATGTGCAACATTTTTTCATTTCTTTCACTACCGAGAGAATCAATGACATGTACAGTACCGCCTGAAACTATTTACCCTTTTACCGAGGTTTTGCTGCGGCCGATTCGCAGATCAACACCGCGTTCTCGCCTCGGCAATGACGCGGCGTGCCGAAATTTTACTGAGGTTTTACCTAGGTTTGCCGCGACATAAAATACCGCGGTAAATAGTAAGACGCGGCAGAGTTGAATAGGCCAAGAGACCTTTTGTTTTGACTCAATTAAACTTTACAATGCCATCTTCACGCTCCGGTGTGACAAATCATGTATTCGTCATAATACTAAAAGACCCCGCTGAAGCGTTGTTAACTTCACAAGAATCCATTACTACAGTGTCGCTACATTTCATGACTTTCTTGCGGTGAATGGGAAGTGAAATGTAAGGAAATTCGTTTTTTTTTGGTTAAAGATACGTCGCTATCAAGATAAATAGTTTGCTGTCTTTCGCTGTCAGCGCCGCGGTGCGAAATACTGTACTTACATGTAGCTTCAATGCCGCTCTATTTGGTTTGAGTATTTCATCTTTGATACAAAAGTACTTCCAGGGATAAAACTTTCTTCCAAATAAATAGTTTCTTCAGAGTCCGAAAAAAAAACAATCGTTAAGCGACAAGCCACATTACAGTTTAAAGCAAGTTTTTTAATTCACACGCTTGAACTCATGTTGCATGACAAATCACGTTTTTTGTAGTCACGTGCACTTGTGTCGGTATGCGTTGAGAGTTGTTTATGTGAATACTATTGTGAAGCTTCTGAAAGTTTGCATCGATCAACGAACGAATTCCGAAAGCTTGAACATACCATAAAATCACATTGGTAAATTCTCGGTAAATTCGATGAATTACCTAGCTTGTGTGTACGGTGAAATTGCATAATTGACAATCATTTGTGAGACTGCCGGTCACGGTCTCAAATGGGCTAAATGCCCGGCATACATGTAAGTTCGATAAATTCGTCGAATGTAAAACGAAAATAGTATTTAGGATCGCTTGAAATTTGTAAAGAAACAGCAAATAATTTCAATGTAGGTTTGGTTGAGGATTTCAGTCGGAATTCGGTGAATATTTCTGACTGCGGGGCATTTAGTCTATTTGAGACCGTGACACGCAATCCGATAAAGACCAATGTGATTTTATGGTACGGCACAAGCTTGCCGAATTCGTCCACTGCAAATCCATATATAACTTTTAGAATCGCAGTTGTTCGAAAGTTAAAATGATGCCTATGTTTGAAATTTGTAAAAAAGTTAGGATGGAACGAATTATTGTGTTCATGAGAAATTGTGAAGCGGCATTTTGAAAGAAAGGAAATGTTTTGCGATGGCCGTAATTGTGATGACGTCTGTGAAGATCTGTGAGAATTTCTCACGGGCGAAGACTTTGGTTTTCGTTGTTGTGCGATGCTTATAATTATAACATCGATGCCTACGTCTTCAGTGTATAGAGTTATGTCGGAACGAATTATTATGTTCGTGAAAATCATGAATAGGTTTTTCGGCGGCGCCAGTTTCGAGGTTTTGACGGCGGTTCTTTGAGAATCAAGGACGTAAAAACTTTGTAATTGTGAAGACATCTGTGAAAATCTGTGAGAATTTCTCACGGGCGAAGACTTTGGTTTTCGTTGTTGTGCGACGCTTATAATTATATCATCGATGCCTACGTCTGCAGTGTATAGAGTTATGTCGGAACGAATTATTATGTTCGTGAAAATCATGAATAGGTTTTTCGGCGGCGCCAGTTTCGAGGTTTTGACGGAGGTTCTTTGAGAATCAAGGACGCAAAAACTTTGTAATTGTGAAGACATCTGTGAAGATCTGTGAGAATTTCTCACGGGCAAAGACTTTGGTTTTCCTTGTTGTGCGACGCTTATAATTATAACATCGATTTTTTATGTTCGTGAAAATCATGAATAGGTAAAAGTTTTTCGGCGGCGCCAGTTTCGAGGTTTTGACGGCGGTTCTTTGAGAATCAAGGACGCAAAAACTTTGTACGTGTCAGTTCATTCAAAGTATACCGCTAGCTACACAGGCTAGCATTTACTTGACTGGATGCGATGACAGTACAGTATCTGGCAAGTGAAAAATTTGTTTTGGCTAGTGAATTAAACCTGTCACTAGCCCCTGCATCAGCAAGCTGAAAAGTTATATATTTTGTCGCGAGCCCTGTTTAAAACAAGTTACAAGCACGGAAATTTCACGCATAAGAGCAGTCAATAAGGACACACTTTTTGACAAAAGAATTAGCTTCTATTGTTTCTTCGCCGCAGTGTACCGCATCTAGCTTGCCGCGGTGTTCGGTTGCGTCCGTTCAAGACGAGGTTGAGGAATTCGTCCCACTGCGGTGAATTCGCGGCAGAACCCTTCGGCAGAGACGAGGTTTTACCGCGTGCTAATGGGTAAATACTTTCAGGCGGTACTGTACATGTACCTGAAGCTGAAAAACACAACTCCATAAATATACACACAAAAAGCTCCAGCAACTCTCAGGTATATTAAAATATGAACAAACTAAAAATGAATGGACATAAGAAAAAATTGTCTTACTTATACATCGATATCTGCAGCACATGTTTCTGTTTCTGAAGGAGTTCTTCTTCTCGCTTGTACTTTAGACGCTCCATCTCCCTCTCCCGCTCGTATGAATCATCAGCTCTGCTTTTCTTTTCAGGTGGTTCTTCTGATAATTGTTTGCGCTGTACCACTTTAGGTGGCGACCCTCTTGATGATGTATACTGCAAACTCTCACTTTGACTGGGAAATCGACGGAAATCACTGTCATCCTGGTGGGCTTTCCCTTGAGGGGATTTCTTCATGCCGGACTCATCCATTCTTCTGTCTTCCTGCACTCGGTCACTTGGTTTTGGAGTCTCCTTTTTCTCAAAATTTCTCACTTCCTGGTGGCTTGAACTGCTGCTGCGCATTCCCTAGAAAGAAAAATCACATCTCCAATGTGTGCTGACGAGAACATTTTAATTTTACACCGTATAAACCAGATTTTATCTGGAAGTAAAAGTGAAAACCACCTCATGACTTGCTTGCCCTACAATGCAATTCAAACCCTGAAATAATATTGAGGGGGAATGGTACCACAGGTTCCCCAAGCTAGATGCTCAATTTTTGTTGACCTCTGTACTGTC
Organism: Micromussa lordhowensis; assembly: GCA_964020085.1. NCBI lineage: Eukaryota > Metazoa > Cnidaria > Anthozoa > Scleractinia > Lobophylliidae > Micromussa > Micromussa lordhowensis. The sequence continues at coordinate 19,783,048 of OZ026597.1, read as the reverse complement.
ACATACCAGAAACCTCCATGTATAAGCCACATCCATAGATAAGCCGTAACCCCAATTTTGGAAAAAAATAAAAACAATAAATTTTGAAGTTCCAGTAGAGTTGTATTGCTATGAACAAACAAGGACAAACAATCAAGGTTTTGAAACACTGACATAGAAATTGTTGCCATCTTTCACATTTATCAAGTCTAAAGAAAGCGAAATTTCATTTGTTGTATCTTCTTTTTCGTTTGAATTTATGACATCTTTAACTTAAAATGCTCTTTTGATCAGATTTTTCAAGATTTTATCAACTTCGAAACACGCCATAAAGTTGAAATTCCTTCGCCATTGAAACAAAACGAACAAGTGCTTAGTATGCTTTAAATGTGGGGAGGCCTGAGCGTCGTGCAGGTATCAACTGGGCATCACTAACACACGTCAATAGGCGCAATAGGCGAAAAACCCGCAATAGGCAGAACAGAAGCTTGATAATGCAGTCGACAAATTTGCCGTAAAGGTGGTCAAAAACATCAAAACAGTTGGCCATTTATCTCGCGAGTACTTGCAAATTTTTGTGGTATTTTATCGCATGTGGCGGAAAGATATTGCGTGGAAGTGACTGGCCGTAGACATTACTGCAAACAGCTGTGCAGAGGAATGGAGATTCCTTGTTGGTTGGTGTTTAGTTGTTCGAGTAAAGTGAAAATTAACCACTTGAAAGAACTCTTGGAGAGCAAGATTCGTCGATAAACACTCGAAGACACAAACGGCTCCTTTAGGAGCCACCACTCATGGAAAAGTCAATAAACAACAGCAACATGCTCTCAGTTTCTTTTATGTTTAAGCCACACCATTGATTTTTGGCTTCAATTTTGCGAAAGAAAATGTGCGGCTTACACATCAACGTTTACGGTAATTTGCCTAGTTTGCATATTTACAAGGAAGCTAAATGGATAGTAGAACTGTCGTTCATGTTCTAAGTGAAATTTAGAGGGGATTTTACGGGGGAATTTTACGGCCAGTTTCCATCAAGTGGTCCGCTCGGCTTTTGGCGTGAGTACACAACCGTGAGTACCCAACCTTGGTAACATTTTGAAAGAGAGAACTATAACGGTGGAACTATAACTTGATAGAAATGCAACGAATCTGCTAGAAAACCACATAGAACGCTGAAAAACCACCACTGGAGTTCAGGTAAGCAATGTTTATTAAAATTCAACAGTACTTTTTCCGCAAGCTATTCTCTCCCCATACAAACCCTTGCAAATATGCAAATTACTCAGTTAAACTTTGACAACTTTCCAATACGGCAGCAAAAATCACATTGCTGTGTTAACATAAACGTTCTGATTGTTTTTCTGCAACACTGGGGCTAGCAATAAGCAGTGATTACCAAAATTCAGAAGGATATTCCTTCCCATTCAATTGATTATAGTACATTCAAAACCTGGGTGTAAAAATTATTGACGTACTTACCTTGAACACAAGGTATGTATTCGACCAGGATAGAGGACCTGCATGAAAACCAGCTAAGGCTGATGTGGTTTTCTCTCTAATATTATATTATAATTTGTTTATTAATTTAAAGTAAATGCTTCTTGTGAACAGAATTTTGTTAGATCAATCTTGCTGTTTTCAGATATAGGAATTTAGGAGATAAATGAGACATTAAAAAAAATTTCTAACCACAAGCTACATGTATCTCACATATCTACATGTGCCATCTACAGGAGTCACGTCACACACCTTTTTCTCCTGTTCCAACATCATCTGTCTGTGCAGCTGCATCAGTTGCATCTGTTGCTCTGGCTGCATGTTTTGGAGCAACTGTGCCTGGGCTGCAAATGTAGCCTTGGGATCTACAGGTATGTCCTGCATGTATGCTAGTTGACTGAGACTCTTCAGCATCTCCATTGGCATGCCGCCTGCCTGCATGAATGGCTGGTAGTACTGCTGCAGTGTCAACTGCTGCTGAAATTGTAAATTTCGCAGCTGTTCTGCAGAAATAGGTTCTTGGGTTCTGTAACTTAGGTCTGCAGTAGTGTCCCTGATATCTCTCCTTTCTCTCTCTTTTTCTGCTACAGCCTTGTCTTTTGAAGAACTAGAAGTGAGAGGTTCTTCTTTCACAATGACGACTTCAGAGTCATCCCTACTGCTATCATCAGATGCTCTTGCTTTTTGCCATAATGCTGTTCCAGCTGCTGACTGCTGAGGACTGTTCCCTTCTGTGGAGGGTTTTGACAGGGCTAATGGGTGTGGTACAGGTGACTTTGAGGTTGCATAGGCTGATGCTTCTCTGAACAAAGTTTCATTTTTTCTCTCACTTCTAATTGGCTCATTCATCCCTGAAGCTTTTACTCCTGAAATACACAATACAAGTGGGGATTTTACATTATAAATTATCAAACATATAACAAGATTTTCGTTCATTTTTAATCCAAAGAATTGAAGGGAAGGAGGACTCATGATAGACTAGCAAATGAGGACATTAGAAACCTATAATCCAGGACACACAAGATGCAGATGAAAAGGATGAATGACAGACTACAAGATGCTAGCAAATATAAAGGGAAAAAGAGTTGATCTGAAATAAATAAGACGGTTTAAAGATACTTTACAATTACATCACCATTGCAACTATCAACCAGTGATTAAACCACAGGTGTATATATTAAAAAGCTCTCTGGAACAGACGGTTTAACGATACTTTACAATTACATCACCATTGCAGTTACCAACCACTGATCAAATCACAGGTGTATATATTAAAAGGCTCTCTGAAACAGAAACTAAATAGTAATCAAACCTGGCCTAATGCTAGGGTGGGATGACACAGATCCCTGAGTTTTTATTCCGGGTCCAATCATTGACAGAACAGAGGGAAGGCCAGAGTGAATGGCAGGTCCTGGACTTCTCTTTAGCGATACTGGTGACACTTCTCCCACTGGAATAGGCACTTGCAACGTTTGGAGTTGCTTAGCTTTGTTCTCTGCCTGCGGCAGCTCTGCAGACAAATCAACGGCACTTGGTTTGGGAGAAGTACTTGAATAAGTTACTGCAAATACACATGTATAAAGGAACATGTATGAAATGTAATGCTACTTTGAAGTGTGATTTTACAATGGTAAGTGCATCATGGGCCTCATGGTTAGTGTGTTAGAATCCAGATTATGACATGCAGGTATGAGCTGTGGCTAGAGTCCTTGTGCTATGTTCTTGTGTTCTTGTGTAAGACGTTTTACGCTCACAATACCTGAGAATGCCAGGAAGGATGGGAGAAAACTTTTGATGGAATAGCATTCCATGTAGGGGTGAAATGATAAAACCCAATCACTTCATGCTACAGAAACAAAAGCCAGTGCTCAGCCCGTGGCATCTGTCTCCTCTTGATATGATCCTTTAAATTGCAACAGGATCTGGATGGGATGTTAGGCTCCAGCGCACATACCTCAAAAAGTTGCTTGCAACTCTAATTGACCTGTGGCTGAGCAGTGGCCAACATAAAACAAATTGAATGGGCAGCCTTTGAACGCTATCCACCATTGGCTACCCAAGTGGGAAAGATGTATCTATCTTGCCTGCTCGGGACTACCCGCCTTGTCCCGCAAGAAAAATTTCCCCGAAAGCCATATACATGTAATAAATCCTTTATTGACAAAGCTTGTTTGGTCAAGATGGCTGGATTTTGGCCGAGTTTTTTTTTGCGTGTTTATGGACCGAGAAGGCATGTCGGTCCATAAACACACACAAAAAAAGAACTTGGCCAAGATCCAGCCATCTTGACCGAACAAGCTTGGTCAATAACCCATATTTCCCCTTTTGCAAAATGGATTATTTATAATACATCACTTATAAAAGTTCTAACTTCGGAATTGTTTCATGACTTGTACTAGAGAACATCATACTATACAGTACATGTATGTGAGGGACCTTCGAAGATAAACAAGAATAACTATTTTTTATACACCTACAATACTGTACCTTTACTTGATGTCACAGATGAAACAGTAGCTGAAGTCTTGTGTTCAGAGGCTTTCGAATGGTTTGATGCCAATCCACCATCTGAAGCCCTTGGGTAAGGATGGGCCACACCCACAGGAAGGGATGGAGCAAGTGAATTACCACTCCTTGAAATCAAAGCTGGGTGTGGTCTGGTCAGAGCTCTAGCCGCCTTGTACGACTTTTCATGATCCTCTGTTCCTTGACCAGGAAGAGGGCTGTTACCTCTTGATTCATTAAATCCATAACTTCCCTTGGAATCCATGTTTTGTTTGCTTTGCTCCCCTGATGTTATGGACAGTGAAGACAGGAATGGTACTTTCGAGTCTGAAGGTGTAAAACCGGGGGTATTTACCTCTTGTCTAATCCCTTTTGTGGTCTCTGTAGGTTGAAATTCATGCTTTACTATGACAGGCTGAAAAGGACTTGATGGAGTTTTCCGGTCCTTCATTGAAGAATGTACCCTGGAACCAGCAATTGAAAGAGATGAAGGTGACTGAATACTTGAGTCAAGTCCTGGTCTTGATGAGGATGATTGCAATGCAGGACTGCCTGGTAATGAAGTAATAGAACTTGGGCTTTTGCTCGAGTGATGAGGTTCCATAGAAAGATTCCTGTTTAAAGCTTCTGGAATTGGACTATGAGTTCTAGCATTACTGGTAGGTAGAGGTAACTTTTTATTGTTGATTTTGCCATCACTATGACTCTCTTCCACACTTGAAAACTTGACATTCAAACCTGTTCTTGAACTCCCAGAACCAGACAGAGAATCACTCTGTTTTTTAAGTGCATCAGAATTGGCACCATTCCGAACAAGTTCTGGATGTCTTATTGGGGCAAGAGTAACCTTAGAGTCAACATTTCCTTTCTGATCAACGTCTGATGTCCTCATACATTTGTCATAATTGTCATCACCATAGTTTCTACACTCAAAGAATTTGTATCTCATTGATGGTGCATCACTATTGGTAAGCGGGGCCTCAATTGCACTTCGAGAAATGCTCTTAGAAACAAGAGCTTCCATGGAAATGCCTGTGTTTGTAGTTTTCCCAGCCTTGTCCTCAAAAGCTGTTGGTTTTGTTTCAAAGTTCCTCAGCACAGACGACTGTGCAGACAAATTTTCAGAAGAACTGGCCCATAAATCACTGTTTTCACTCTCACACTTGGATAAAGTTTTCCCATGTTTCTCTTTGTTGATTATCACATCTGTGGAAGTGTTCTGTTTCTTAACATCAAAATAAAAGCTACTCCCAGCCTTAGCTCTCAGAGTGTCGGAGCTTATAAAATTCTTGTCCAAGTTGACTTCTAATTTCTGTGCCTGGGTTAAATAGCCTTCACTGGCAAAAGGTAATCCTTGTGGAATACTTATTCCAGAAGAATTTTTGTGGTCAATAATGGAAGAGCATGGCAGACTAGTCACATCCTTGTTTGTGTATTCAGAATCTGCAGGAAATAAAATAAATAAACATAACTCACTGAAACCATTTCTGGTCTGAATCTTCGCACAGCAAACTTCTATTGGATCTATTTTCACTCTTTCCGTCTTTCTCACCTCTCTTAATAACATTTTTTAGCAATTCTTCATTTGCACTGTCATGCAATAAAAAAATTGTTGAAAACCATTCAGTGGATAAAGTCAAGAAATTATGTTGTTATAAGAGATAAATAAAAAAAGACACTTCCCCAAGTTTTAGGTCTGTATGTTTTCCCAAACCCTGAGATATTTGTCAAAATATTTTGCACAAATTTACAGAGTCCAGCATGGAGCTGCTGTGTTGGTGTGACTCTGTTGTACACCAACATGTCAGCTGAAAATAGTGTACACATCTGGGACTTACTTTGGCTATCTAGGCGACTGATTATAATCAAAGGCTATCTGAGCAGCTCATGGATGAATAGCCCAATGCCAAGTTTACTTTTGCCCCTGTGGCAAAACGAGTCTTTGAGCGAAACTATTGGTATGAAAATATATGTCACCTGCACGGTCATTTGCATGAAAATCAAGTGATTTTCATGGGAAACATTTGGCACAAGCACTCGTTCTGCAAATAGAAACTCAGACGGTGGAAGTCAAAGTCTACATATGTGCCAAGCGGCCCATCAGGCCAGCACTGATAAAAAATAATCTAACAAAAAAACAATTTACCATCTTCTCGTGGTATGTTTACAATGTCCGATTAAAAGCTCTAGATATCAAGAGGGTCGTACAGGGAAGTCTCTGGCACGGTTCACGAACCTTAAATATAGAGGATCACGGTTCACGGATAAAAAAAATTTTGTTTTCCCGAATTACGAAAATAAGAAAGTAAGGACCTGTTCTTACATTAAAAACAGTTTTGTAGGAAGCAAAATCGCGAATGGCTAAATCAAGGCTCCGTATTGCATATTGCATGGCTAAGGCACTCTCGATAGACCACTGTAACTATTTGGAGAACTTGTGTCGCAAAATCACGTAGAATTGTGTGGTAAAATCACGAATATCAGTTATTATTAAAAACTGGATCATTGGATAATGCAATTCGAGACTTTTCATTGGCTTAGCCATCATGGTATATGAGCCATTATACCATGATCTACAAAAATGGCGTGCGTATGCGTGATTTTTTGGGCCTTTTTGTTTTCATTGTAGTCTAGTTCTTTATTTTTTGGGGCGTTTTTAATAAAACAATTATTCTACTCGCGCTTGTTGGATATGAGATGATTATAGCCAACTCGGCGCTACGCGCCTCGTTGGCTATCTATCATCTCATATCCAACGCGCGCTCGTGGAATAATTGTTAAATATTTCAGGTTCTTCACGGATCACACAAAACCTTCACGTCACGAATCAGGAAGAACAAGAACCGCAGTATGCGGTTGAAAACTGCGCTTTAAAAAAACGCGGTTAAAAAACGCGGTTACTTACACTGTCTGCGAAACGTGACTCTCCTGTCCTTCAGCAAATATACGAAAAAAAGAGTATCTGATTACATTCTTTGCGTAGCGTGAGTTTAGCGTGACTTGTAATCGGAGAATTTTGTTTACGTCTAATGAAAAAACACCTTGACCTTTCAATATAAATTTACATATGGGTTTTTGACGAGCGCTATGCTTCTTGTCTTTCCATGTCCATTTGTTACATCTACTGCTGCTTAGCTTGACAAATTTCAATTTTACAACTCCATGAGTTGAACCAAAAACCATCTTCGTGCCGCGTTAGCCGCCATATGTATGAACTCCATGTTGTCGGACAAAAAATTTGTCTTTCTAGTACCCCGCTAAAACCTGCTGAACCTACCCCACAAAGTGCCTAGGACAAGAACCATACTAAGCAGGGGAGGGTTGGGAGAAACGATTTAATCCAGTTTAATGAATAAATTAATCAGAATCGAGTGAGTGAGTGAGTGAGTGATCGAGTGCCATCCGATTGCCCCCTACACTCATGGATGTTACATAACATCCATGAGTTACATAACATCCATGTTACATAACATCCATGAGTAAAAAGGCTAAAAATCACGAGGTAACTACATGTATACAGTTTTCGACAAACATATTTGTAGCTACATGTATATGTCATGCACAGCAAATTCAAAATGTGCTTGTTTCCAGATGAAGGAAGCTACTGAGCTAAAAAGTTGTTAACAGATATAAATTTACCCCCTTTTATGCCTGATGAGGATAAAAACTTTGGTGGCTCTTTAATTTTGGATTTTAGAAAATAATGTCATGTGCAAAAAGCAAAATAGCTCAGTCAGTCCATATACATGCACTGAGCTTTTCAAAATCAAGTGAACTCTGAAATTTAAATTTCAACTAACAGGACCATCTTAACAGACCTCTCAGTTGATAGACTTTGATCCATTTTGTTGCGCTTTAAAAGGTTTGTTGATAATTCTTGTAATAACGACTGGCAGTAGCAACAGTTAGCTTAGTTCTGAACTTCAGAGTTCACATGACTTTGAAAAGTACAGTAATGTCACCCCTTCCATACAATCAGATTTTAACGGTATGTTTGTGTCTGGGACCAGAGTCTAGTTGTACTTCATATCATGCCATGGCTGAGTAGTTCTGTTACTCTAAAGATGGCAAACATTCAGTCCTACTACTTTAGGAAGAGTACATGTAAAATGTACCAGATATCAGAAATGGACACTGCTACAGTGTACTTGGTGTTTACATGTACGTGTAGTATAGTCATGTTGCCTACATGTATATGTTGTACATGTAGGTCAAAATGAAAGTCAGGTTAAAATGAAATTCCTTTGTCTCTTAACCCTAATTATTCAAGGATCATGAATAATTAGGGTTAGAAGACAAAGGAAATTGAGAATCAAACTAGGTTAAAACCATTTTAACCTGAATTTCATTTTGACCTACAACATATACATTTGGAATCCGCCTATTTATTCAGCAAGCATTCAATCGTAAAAATAATGCTGCATTTATATCTTGATTAAGAAACCCTGTGTGTGTTAAGTAGCTTTTACCTTGGCCAGGATCAATATCTTCTTCATTCTCGCTGATATCCTCAACTTCAATGCCGAGCTGGTTAATAAGACCCACTCCAGTGTCGACAGCCTGCCGCAAATCCACTGGCTGCATACCAGGAATGCTAAGCTGGTTGTTAGACCGTTTGCCACTAAAACTACTCTCACCAAGAGCTTTCTCCATGTCCTCGACCTGACTAATTGTCTCCTCCATGTTGTGGGATTTTCCACTGCCAGTTGCGACACTAAATCCACTGTCAATAAGTTCAGTCTCCCATACCTCTTGACTGCCCTGGGAAGGCTCAGATTTGATTCCAACTGTGCTGGTGTCTGGCATTTCACTTGATAGTACTACAGCTGTGGTTGTTGTACAGGTAGTCAAGATAGTAGAGTCCTTGACCTGATCCTTTTCCAAATTCTTCACTGCAATTTGCTGCTCGTCTAGTACTGGCTTAAAGCCAGACTTTGAATCAATGTGTTTGGCTTGATCACTATTTTTTTGGCTATCATTTTCCTTCCTGATCTCATGTTCACAAGCCTGTTGACATTTATCTGAGCTTTCCACAAATGATACAGAAGTGTCTTCCATAGCACTGTCTTCCTCATTTGTAGGAATGGTCAAGTTGGATTCTTTAGCTTCCTTTGAAATTGTCGAATCCAAACATGGTTCAGCGATTTCCTTTTTCTTGCTACCTGATACTTTGGATGATGCATCATTCTTCCTCTCATTAATGGCGGCAAGAGCAGCAGCTAGCGATGGAGACACACTCCTTGCTCTTGCACTGACACGTGATGTCCTTCCTTTAAAACCAGGCTTAGTATCAGGTTCTTTGAACTCTTCTACAGGGGAGGGACTGGTGCTTGCAGATCTTTCATCTGATTGGTTGGACTAGATTGAAAAGAAGTGAAAAAACACAACATTTGTGAAGTGACAAGCTACATGTACATGTAACTATAAGTTCAGTTCATTGATCTACAAAATGCCCAACTTCATTACAAACGTAACCCAAAGCTTGGTAAGAAGGCAGATCTGACTCACTAGAAGATGTTTATTACATGCGGTTGAACAATTTCCTTTTTTCATACAATTTAAAATGTTGCTGGAAATTAAACTACAACATATACATCACTTCATACAATCCACTCACTTCTTCCAAGTGTGCATGTGCTTGATGATAGCGCAAACCATTGATATGCTTGTACTTTTTGTCACACCCAGGTTCAGGACATTCAATCAAGGTGGGAGATGGTTGAGGGGATACTGTTGTCTTCATTGTACAGCTTCGCTTTCCAGGACGAGGGCCATCATCATCATCATCCATGTTTTTGGACCTTCTTTTTCCCATTCCTTTAAAACCTTGGGATTTTGGAGGAGGACAGCCAGACACGCCTCTCTTTCGACCACGAAGTTTGTGCTTCAGAGGTGTGGCTGCAATAACAAATTAGGTTTCAAAGAAAACATAACTTCAGGAAACATTTGTGATCAGTAGACTGTCATTAGTTCAGTCACATTTAGTTACCTTCTTTATTGACATTTCCTGCAGATGAGGATACCAAGCTATTTTTCTGTCTTCTCTTTCCTTTACCACCTTTTCCACCCATTTTCATTTCATTTTCACCTCCGTCCATGGCCGGAAATCTGTGGCAAAAAGGATGCAAAATAATGCACAAAGTGTATTGTGTGAATGAGCATGCAGGGAGGAGTGAGAGTGATGATGTATAATTTTTAGGTGCTGTATGGTACTGGTAGTGGAAGTGGTAGTGGTAGACTCACTTGCAGCCTTGAAAAATACTGAATTTTTCTGTGATACAGATAAGTAGACAGTGTGACTGACAATGTCAGTGGGTAACATGCAGAAAACATGTGCCTTTTTCCAAGTCAGTTTGAAATTCACTTTAGAGGCTGTAAGTAATAATTACAAAATGAAGTTAATGCAACGATTAATCCAATACCTTGGACTTGCCCATGCATGTCTAGAACAATCCATCAGAGAGCCACAATAAAATTTGTTTCTCCATTTGATATTCACAACCAATACTCCTGAAATAAACACACAACATGCAACATATATGAGAATGAACAATTGCTTGCACACTCATCTCTTGGAAAGTCCCTGATATGTTGTGTACGTAATTTCTACAATCTTGAAAACTATTGGGTATGCTTATTGGGTATGGTTTGTTAAAATTATTTTAATTGGAAAAAAAACAGTGAAAACACATGCTGAACAATAACATGCTCACAAATGATCTTTTTGAGTTTCTGATCCAAGAAAAACAAATCCTCTTTTCTTTTATGGTTAACTTACTGCAATCAGGAGTTCTACTTGTTCTTGGCTTGGCTAAATCTATATATTAGTAATTACCCCATAACCAAATCACGCCAAGACCTAGTGATCAAACGAATGGCAAAAAAAAAAAAAAAATACAGCTCCATGTAGGACTCTTACCTCCAATTTCGTGACAGACTATCCCATGGAGAGTCACAGGGACACCAGGAGCTGCAGGCAATGAACTGTTTTCATCTCCTGGACACACTGAGTTGGGCAGCTTTTCTAGAAGATTGGCTAATGGAATATTGCCATCCAAACCCGTCATGAATCCTTGTAGTCCGGCAGGAAACATTTGCTGGGACAAATTGATTATCTCCATTGACATAAGAAACTTGCATTAAAAAGTTTCAATTTAGACTTTGAGTGGTTTTCAATTGAGTGTCTAAAGAAATCAAGCACTTAATTTGGTTTTGGTTTTGGTTTTGACTACAGTTTGAGGTTTGCTGAGTAGTCTAATTAGCAAGTAATTGGTTTGATTTTGGTTTTATGACACTCAACTGAAAACTTTCCTCTGAAATCCTTTTACCCATCTCTGACCCTGTAACTAAGGATTGGTAGGGTTTCAAAGAATATCCCCATGTACATGCAAGAAGAAAATGTCTCAGGCCAGAACAAATTAAATACATAACAGTTCTAATTGTTTTCTGGTTCTCCACACAATTAAAAGAAGACTGTGTGGTTAGTCTATCTTGGCTTTATGGACTCCTGAAAAATATTTTTAGTCCCATCCTTTAGTATTTATTTATATGACTTGCCCTGTATGTGTGCACAAGATTAGAATCTTTCCGACATTAATTAGTCAGAGTTTTACTCCTGTGTTATGTTAGCTTGCATAGCAGGTGTTTCTAAAAAAGCATGCGAAGGGAATGAAACTGCGAAAGAGTGTGAAAAATAAGAAGCAGGGGGAGGGGGAGGAGGGGGGATGGTGAGCGAATCGCCTGCATTCAATCCCAGACATTTTACTGACTGCCCCAAAAAATACAAATTGCACTATTGTTCTCCGCTCGTGGGCGAACAGAGTTCGGTAAAATGTTTGGGATTGACTGCAGGCGATTCCTTTCTCCCCACCCCCTCCCACTTCTTGCTAACCCCTGCCCACTTCTCCCCAATTTTTTGCTCACCCCAGGCGTGCTCCTTTGCTAAACCAATTGGTCATTAGCTTGTTTGATCTCACTGCCTGGAAAAGGAAAGGAAACAGCTGCTACACAGGCTAGTTTTATGTACATTAACTGAGCATACTAACAGTAATAGTACTAACAGTACCTCTTGATCATCTGATGGCTCCTGCTTGATTTTCGTTTCCTTCACATTCTTTTCATTCCCATTTAAAGATATATCATCATCGTCATCCTCATTTTTACTTTCCTCTTCTTCTTCATCGTCTTCGTCATCTTCTGCCTCATCGTCATCATCTTCATCATCATCATCGTCATCTTCATCTGCATCATCATCTTCATCATCATCGTCACTACCATTATCTTCTCCATTGCCATCTGCTCCAGAATTCCCACCATTGCTTGAACTGTTCTCGTAATCTCTGGTGCCTTTGGAGATCTTCCTTCCACGATTTCTTCCACCCCCTTGGGACTTTTGGCTGTACTCCTTGTTGTCACTTTTCCTTCTCCCACGACTGACCACTCGACCTTGCTTTATTGTCTTACTACTAGGGTTGACGCTCACATTGTTTGTCTCAGGGGTATCCACTCGATTAGTCACAACTGCATCTTCCTTGGAGGGTCCAGAGTACACATCAGAAGAACTGATGACCTTGCTGGATGCATTTTCGATGTTTTCAACAATTTTTGATGACAAGGTTAAATCATCTGTTCTTTGCCCATTACATGTAGCGATGTCATTTTTGAAGTCTTTTCCTTCTTTATCAAAGTTATCCTTTTTTACTTTTTCCAGATCCTTAGCCTGAGGTGTACAAGATGTTAAACCAACTGAAACAGTCATCATTTATACACCACGGCTAGCTGTCTGTTGCCTCGAGTCTTGGACCACAAATTCACTGATTATTTATTCATGATTCTAAAGGAATTCAAAGACAAAGATCAATACAATCAATTTTTTATTATAAATCTGTATTACATGTAAGTAGTACAAGGTCCTAGTGGTGGGCCGGTGATTGATTATAATCAAAAGTTGATCAAAAAGTTCAAGCCACATGACAATCGACTATGAAAAAAGCATAATCGATTGTCGCGTCGCTTGAACTTTTTGCAGCAAAATTAAAAATTTATTGGGGACAAATAAAAGTATTAAAATCAATAAAAATGTATGTTTAATAACTTGGTGTGGGTTGCCTTTTTCGTGGACTCCTAACTTCTAAGTCATAACAGCAGATATAATGTTGAATGTGTTCAGACCTGCCTCGCTTACATGTTGCTGGAGTTGGAGATCTGTCGCTAGCCAGGTCAAAAGTGTGGGAATATTTTGGTTTTTACTGAGTGAAGGAAGGGCCCAAAACAAAGGAAAACTTGGATATGGTTAAGATAATCTGTAGGCTCTGCAGAAAGAAATACGCCAACAAAGGTTTGTGGCACGTGTGTTTTGTTGATTTCGCGTCAGTCTCACTGCTGCAATGTTATCTTGAACTAAATAACCTGCAGTCTGAGTTTACTAAGCTTACAACATGTTTAAATGCTTTTTTCTTTGACTTCTAGGTAGGAATGCTTATTGGTAGATTTTTCTGATTATAATCGATGATCGATCGGTTGGGGCAATCCGATTATTTCCGACGATCGATTTTGAAATGTCAACCAATTCCCACCACTATGAGGTCCATATTGGGGAAATATTGGATGTGTGTGTATGCTTTTTTTTCAAGGTAATGGTCTGAGCTGCATATACATGTAAGATAAATAAATATTACAGTATTCCACTGGAATAATTAAAATACAGCTCGCCCTTCCTTGGTAATAAAACATGTTTTAAACATATTAAGTCACAAATAATCCTCACTATCACAATGGAAAATCAAAAGTCCATACTGATGACCACTGTATTTAAAATACAATCTGGTTTTGGGGATGTCATTCTTTTTCTTAGCAAGGTCTCATTCCCTCTCTTAGTTCAGTGATCAACACATCAACATGTTATATGTGAAATGAAAGCTTTTCAAAGTAGTCCAGCCTAGTACAGTAGTTGCTTCTTCATTCAAGCTACATGTACATGTAAGAGATTTCCTATCCTCGGATATTAAACCTACAAATAGACATCCATTTGCATGCTTGAAATTTTCAACAGCTCTAAGCAGTATAATTTAACAGTAATTAACCACTAAACTAACTTTTGCTAAGGGAGAGTTCGATATTTTCTTGATATTGATTGTTGACTAGACTTGCATGGCTAGCTAGCATAAAAAACCCTTTGTTTAAGTTGTTTTCTTCAGTTTCCTGAGAGACAAAGTAACAGAATCAATATTTTTTGCTAATTTACATGTATGGAGCTAATTATACGTCTCTTAGATGTCACTAGAACATGCAAATTTGCAGGAAAAAAATTCACTAGTCTAGAGATCTAGATTGCCTAATAATACAATCTTCAATTGTGAAGAAAACTATTTAAACAAAGATAGTACAAAATAGTGCTTGTTTTCCTAAGAACAATAATAACCTCATTGCTAAAACGTTATTCTTTGTTATTGATATGGTGTCAAGCATAATATCAGCAACACAGAAAAAATTTTTGCATATTTATTACTAAAAGATATCTTACATTGATTATAAATAGCTTCCTTGGCAAGTGTCCTTTCATTTGATATGAAAGCTTGAAATAAAAAAACATAGAAGTGCAAAACCTCTTATCTGAACATTTCTCTTTTCATTGATTCAAAGAATTTTGAGTTACATTCAAGACATCCACTTAATGCTTATATTTTTCTCATCACTGCACCTCCTTGAAAATATATTGGCCTTAGTAGGAGAATTAAGATCTTTCGGTTAAACAGCCTTGTGACATTTGTCTGTATCAACACACAACACCAGAAAGAAAACCAAACACACCTAGCTAAAATTAAAACATTTTAATTACTGTCAAACCACATGTACTTGATGTTATATTTTTCTTAAACTAAACCCTGCCACATGTTACCAGTAAGAATTATGGTTACCGGAAATAAAAAGAAAAACACAGGATGGCACACTTCAGCTGTAAAAAACACTAAACAACATCTCACAACTCAGACATGCTGATAAAAAAAAACGCTCACACAATATTAGGTGGTATACAACACAGCTAGGAAAAAGTAACTTATTTTGTTGAAACTATTAGTTACTATGATTGGTAAAAACATGCTGTTTTAAATATTTATAAAAATAAATGCAAATTTGTCACAGGTCACTTCACAAACACACTTAAGGAGGCCACGCTTCACTTCACAACTCATTGCACTCAAGATCTCTTTTTTCTTCTACGCTAAACTACATAAAACACACAAAAATTGTCTTAGCCAATGCATCTAAAATGTGTGACAGCCCAAGGCATAAGATTTCTTAGCATTTTCACAGTATAGCCTTGATTCCTGACATTGAAGTTTTGCTTGAAAACAAAAGTTACAATACAAAGACCCTCAAGAACAATTAACAATGGTTATCATGTGAAGAGAACAAAGGAAGGCATTTCATTGGTCAGTCAGTTTTGCACCAACTGTTCAAATAAACGAGGGGGCAACAAAGTCAAGCCCGCCACTGGGAAAAAACACAGAAGACAATACTCCACAAAAGATTTACCTGAGCGACAGCGTAGATAACCAATATCGCGCAATGTTTGATCGCTTTATCAAAACGCGAAAGCTATTAAATCACTTCACGTTAAGTTGTTTTCACAGTTTGAACCGTAAGGAAGTACAGAAACGAAATCCAGTTTCTTGCGGGGTTTTCTTAAAGTGATTATCGTCCACGGATCGATAAGGCATGTAAAATTAGTAACATTTTTTTTTTCTAGGCAAAAGGGTTTAAAAATAATCCAGCTGCACATAAGAAAAAATCACTAATGGAAAGGTGATTGCCAGAATCGTGTCGCAAAACTTCATTTCAGAAAGGTTAAATCCGTTAATCGGGCTGATGGTAGTTTTAGGACATACCAAACGAGTTTAAAAGCATGACGATGTGACGTGGTCTGAACTTATAAAAGGATTTGAACTTTGCTTACGTCAGTGTCTCGCCCAAATGGTCGATGAAGTTTAGAAAACAAGATGCTATTTTACTCCAGTAGAAAGTTCCGCTCGGAATAATAAAGTGTAACATTCAAGTAGTACATTTAAAAATATAAATGAAAACAGCTAAAAGAATGGCAGACACTTCAAAAGTTTTATTCAAGCAGACGGTCGCGAATATAAGACCCCCCCTGGCATGCAAGATTTGCGAACATGTATCGAGTTATCCCGAGTTATCTAAACAAAATATCAACACATTTTAATAACTCGATCGTTTATCATGTCCATCAATTGTCGGCAAATTTGAGAGAATTATGCAGGGACCCATTTTTTGGGAGAATAGTTGCAAATCACTGTTCTGTAAAATGTTTTACTATTGCAAGACACAAACTAACGTTCACGTAAAAAACGCTTGAACTGTTCACAGGTCACTTGGTGGCGTTGAAGAGTAATATGGAGAACTTATTACCGTAGATAAAATGGACAAATATCTAACCTCTGCCTGTCACAGGAAAAACACTGCACCATTTGTCTCAAAGGTTAAAACTTCACAAGCGGAATAATCTGTAAAACACAAAAACACAAGCTTAAATTCACGTCGAGCAACAGGGAATTGAAGAAAGAGAAAACTGTGTTCGCGGCAACGAATAACTATCACCTGAGACTTTCCAGCCCGATTAAAATTGTCTCTTAGGCAAAAAGTCGATTTTACGTGGGTGATAAACTGTATACAAATCTTTCACCGAATGTGACAAAATTAGAAATTCAAATCGGCCAGCAATGTTTGTTATTCATAACATTACATATTCGTCGATCACTCCGTAAAATTACGATTTTCGTCTTTCGAACTGAAAGAAACGCTCTTATAAAATGTTCACCATGGACAATTTGCATCCGAGAACCATTCATGAAAAGACTTCCGACAGAAACACGGAATTTCCTGAGAATTTCTAGATTTTACAATTCACGCCATACACATTCAAAGATGCTTGAAATACCAATTGCTTCAAGACGGAGATAAAAAAACATAAAACGTGATGCAAACCTCGTGAAACTTCGCTCCTTTGACTCCAATGGTTAGTCCAATTCGCCGGGGTTCTAGTGGTAGTAACTGTTCCGTTTTTCGTCCAAAAATAAAGATTTTACAGCAGTTTCAACAGGACGAGTGAAAAGAGATGCGAGCTACAAAAGGGTCGGGCGGGATATGAGCCTCACGACCAATCAGTAACGGAACTGACCAATCAGATCGCACCATTATCATGTCACGCTTGACACGCAATGTCATACCGCACCGCCATGGCTTGACAATCAGAAAGTTTTTTTCGTGAATTTTAACATTTTCTTTAAAAAATTTAGAAATTATCGGCAGCACCGTCCTTGATATCACACTTGGCTATCCTTAAATTCATTGAATATCGCCAAAGTAAAACAGCAACTAAAACGAGGAACAAGTCTAAAATTGGAAACGTCTGACAGCTTCGAACTAACGCTTTCGGACTTCTTGACAAAACCCAATAGAACGCGCAGACATTGATTAATTTTGTTTCTTCTGCGGTATGCCATTAATATATTGCGCGAATTTGCGGGTAGAAATTAAATTTATGCGCCTGTCTTGGTGACAAAAACAACTCTGTTTGGGGGTGTAATGTGTTGTTTTCTTACCCGGGAGAGGTTTGTTCTGGAGTGCTGCCAAGGCGTAATACTATTGTTTACGGGCAGTCAACCGTAACAGTCTTGGACAGCCATGGTTATTAATTCTCTAGTAGTTTTCTGTGAATCAATACACAGCACATTGACCTTGAAGAATAGCCGCCCTTGGACTGCCACTCTCGAAAGCGAATATTTTATTGAAACCACTTCGAAACCAATTAGTCACTATCGACAAAATCACCTGGGCTAGAACTTAAATTTACAAGGCAACGGAGACAGCGATGACAATGGGGCCAAATTCTGCAAATTTATTTGAATCAATTTCAAGTCGATTTCTTATCAACATGTATTCATTTTCATTACGGCTATAAAAATATCAAGTGCAGATCGCCTTTTACAATCTGTGTAAACCGACTTGTCGATGAAACCACTTGCAACTACAAAAAAAAATTTCTTGGTGCTTGGACCAAAAAAGAAAAAAATTTATATTAGGTGTAATTGTTTTCTCAACATTCATAAATTTCTTAATGTAAATTTTAAGGTCAAAAAATTTAGAACCACGCGCATAAATTACCTACCTGTTTTCTTCTTCACCTGAGTAAAACAGGAAGAGCGGGTGAAGGGCCTTTGATTTCGGTAGACTTCCGCCTCGGGGAGAAAAATATCAAAGATTCAAACTGACTGAACGAGAGGTTGTGGAGCCGTAAGGAACTGTGGTCTAAGTAACAATAACCCCACATTTAGCACACGTGCGTGAAATGAACACAACACAGAATACGATTGGTGCAACCTAGAGCCATTGAAACCACTGAAAAGCATAAATTATTGAACATCTGAACTAAATGGTTGTTCAACTGAATATAATGTTTCCTTTTTATAGGAAGCAAAACGGCTTTCTAATGATTTAAATTTAACAACAAATACACAGACAGGAAATTCGGCTTCACCTGACATTTTACAATTTTCTTGTGAAAAAAGGTTTTACGGATAGAACTGTTCGAGCAACTGCTTGTTGTTTCGCGAAGTGAACTGTTTATACGCGGGAAACAATGGAAAGTTTCAGTATTTTGAGATGTTGAATCCGAAGAGAATTGAAATCAGGATTGAAATATAAGAAGCGACGGAGAATCTTTGCACGTTGCGGATCAGTGAGTCCCTGAGAGATTTTGAATCAGAATGAAAAGCCGTAAAAGAGGTAGTTACACCTATTTTACAGGCGGACTGTCTGGCAAGCTGACAACTTTAACAGGTTGTGAAAATAAAAATAAAAAATCACCAAAATTAAAGAACAGCAATTACTAAAACACGCGCATTAAACGGAGGAGAAAACGCTGATGACATTCTTGAATTTCTCGGACGGAGTCGGATTATCGAATCAAGCTACAGAACTGTTAGTGTAAATTTGCGCACAAAACAGAGTGGGTATACATAGCAAGTCACGTATCATGTAAACCCATCCCTATCGTTAAAAAGCAATAAAATTAACATTCAAAGTAAGAGAAAATAGTGCTAGTGCAATCACGGAGATTGACAAGGGAAAGCTAGAAATTTGAAGAAAATGCTCCGAGTGTTTAATCGAGGAAATATAATACGAATTGCAAGATACACCACAGAAGACCCAAGCGAACCTAAGGAAGCAACGTTATAGCCAAATACTATCTCAACAGATTATGAATTAAATTTAGTCTCATATAATTCTCAAATTGGAATATAACAGTAGATAAAACAGTTTTGCTACTGATGGCCAAGCGCATGCGCACTAACCGCTCCAATTGAAATATTGCGGTAAACAAATAACAAATTGTGTTTAATTTTTATTTATCTTTTGCGGTGTGCATATATTCATAAAAAGTCACGTAAGCCTTGAGAAAGGTTTAATTTAGTTAAAGAGGTTTGCTTTGGAATACATGCGGCTGACTATTCTCGGATGAACATTAATATTTCAAAGCAAATATCAGCTTGATCTGGTTTATAACATTAATGATAAATATTGTTGAATTTTACTTAAGAGCGCTTTTGAAAACGTTTCAGTTAGTGGCCTCCCGTTGAAATCAAACTCAATTTATAAATACGCAGATAAAAAAATAATGAATTGACCTAAAACTGTGTTAGTTACGGATCAGAGCCGGGGAAAAGACAGAAAACTTCGATTCGTTGTACTTCGCTCCAAACGGCGCTTCCGTTAAGGTAAAATTATTTTTGGCCTCGCATAAAAAAACAAATGCGAAGATTAAAATGATAATCTTGAGCTGAAATAGTGTCCATGGTGGGAAAAACAGACAACGGAAACCGACGTCGATACAATGAAAAACAAAACACCATTTGACAGAAGCTTTCCTAAGATAGTAATTTCAGACTGTGACAGTCTGGCCGTTACAGGATTAAAGGTCTTCTTTTAGTCAGTATTGTTGTAAGGGAAAATAACATGTGTTTCATCCCAGGCGGATGTTATTGTAACAATTCCTTCCCTTTCCGCCCAGAAAACAAAACTAAACTCCAATATTAAATATTCTATTAGATGCGACCTTTGGGCGCTTAGGAAAAGTTTAAAATAAAAAGTCCATAGAAAATGAAAGCGATGATACCACGACCAACCCAGTGGCTGTTGGTCGGTACGATGCGATATTTTCGAGCGAGCGCTATTTTCCGGCGAAAGTTTACTTCAAGAGCGAAAGAGCTCCTGGGCACTTATTCTTACCGACCCAGTTCCAGAAGAGTTCGGATTCCGTCCCGCTGATTGCTCAGAAAAATATTTTTCTGGCCAATCAGTGGAACGGAATCCGAAGTGGTTAGGTAGGAATAAGTGCTCAGGGGCTTTTCCGCTCATGAAGTAAACTTTCGTTTAAAAATATCGCTCGCCCGAAAATATCGCATCGTCCCAACTAGCAGCCCCTGGGTCTCCGAGGATGTACCACGACAAGCAGTAGTTTTCAATATTCTTTCTGTTTTAAAAAGTGCATCATTAAGTACAATTCGAAATCCGGCATGGCACTAACCAAACCTAGTTTCACTTAGGAGGAATTCAAAAACAAGAGCAGTTTAAGAGCTCAAATTAACATAAATAAAATCGCGTTTAGAAGCATAATTGCCAGAGTTTACAAAGGTTTAAGAGAAAACAGATGTCCGCATCTCTCGTTGCGTGTATTTCGTCCTGTCTCTTTCCTCGCGAGAAGCGTGGACGATTTCTCACGAAATTGAACTAGGATAAACTGAAGAGAGAATATGATCTCTTATTTGGAACCCTTATGTTAAGAAAATCCTGAAAATAATTTTAACCTTTAAATTTTAGTTGCCCTTCCCCCCTAAACACGAGTTTATGGGCTTACTTGCGGCTTTGTGATTACCTGAATCTCTTACCTTGGAGGTTGTATCGTATTTCGAAAGAGAATTTTTGCCTTTCGATAATAAGCCTTTGTACTAGATCTTTCGATCGGGAAAAGTCAATTGAAACCTCTTCCATCTCCGTTTTTCTCTTGCTTCGGAAACAGGCCAGACGATGCTATATGCAAATGTACACATTTAATCCACGCTATTTTCTGAGGACCAATAACAAGAAAACAAGAAACACGATATTTTACCAAAATAATAACAAAAGAAACAGGATATACTAGGATCGACAACAGCCATACTTGAAGAAAGGGCGCCCGAACTCTTACCTAGTTTCTAGGTTTCTTTAATTTGACGCGGTCAGTCCGTTTCGCGAAGAGGACTGGAGAAAACTCGTACAGTGGCTTGTTCATTATGGACTTATCGTCAAAACTATCACCACTAAATGGACGTTTTTGTGTCAAATTTATTGAATCCTCTACTTACAAGGCAAAACTCATGACATTTACCAAAAGGCTAAAGGTTAAGACTGCATCGTGAAGGCCAAAGTGGCCCATTCAAGCAAGGAAGCTTGAAATAACACATATCTTCAAAATCGTAAATTGATTACACCTCGGAACTTTACATTATTTTGTAAATAAAATACGCTCTGTTTACAACAGTAAAAACGGAAATTAAACAAACAGTTTATATCTCATGCATATATAGATAGATAACACTAAATATCTCAAACTCCTCACCAGGGCTTATTGGTTAGTTTTGCCTGATCTCGTAAAATAAGTTTAGCGTTGTCTTTCTCTTGTTTGAGAGTTAGTTTTTAAAATGCTTCCAAGTACAACTTATTACGATGTACTTTAGCTTCATAACACGTAAACTCCCGAAAAACCAGCCGATTGCCGAGTATTAAAATGGAGTTAGAAAAACAACAATATTAACATTTTGCACCGGTGAAAGGAAATAAAAAAATCTACCCTATCTTTCCCTAATCTTTCCCTGGCGTCCAATGAGACACTGAAACAAGCTTTATTCATAGACAGGTATCCCAGACTCCCACGCAGAGCCACACTTCTTCCAGCAGCTCCCGGATGTAAGATGGCGTCGGTCTGTTCTCCAGTTTCTCTTCGAAACACAGGTTCATAATTTCATGTAGCTAGATAAAAACAACGTAAAATTAGACACCTATGAACAAGGGAAACTTATATTTTACGTATCTCTTTTCGTAGTGTCCTTTCCTTGTACTACTAAAAATAAACAATAGTAGGGACTGTTAATTTTTTACGAGGTAGGGGGAGGGGGCTGGTGGGATTTGGGGGAATCACCAAAAAACGGCCTTAAAAGGGGGACCATAAAAAAAAAAAAAGAAAAAAGGGAAGGGGGGGGGGGGTGCACGTAAAATATTTTAGTAATACTTTAAGATGGGATATGTTTTATTAGTATACACCACACAAGTGAATAGTACTTTTTGCGCACGCTGATTGGCTAGCTCGGAGGTGACTAGCCAAGTACTATTCACCCCCACTTCTGTGAATGATTGTTAACTATTGTTAAAAAATATATCCCCACAGAAACAAAAAAATAAAGTTTTTAAATCTATTAATGGCGTTCCTTCTGCTTTTGATAACGTTTCCACGGCTACAGACTACAAAAAACGTTTCTTTATTCTCATCTCTGTATTTTTGCATTTTTGAATCTTTTTTTCTCGTTTCTCCCTTTAAGCTTATCAAATACAATATAGTTTATATAGTAGTTGCTCAACTAGAATAGCCAAAGCTACCTGGAAGTTGCTAAGGCCTGTAAACTATCTTGAAGAAATAAAGTTACTGTTAAAACATTGATTCTCCCTGTTAATCATCTTCAAGCTCTTCGTCAACGAAATCAGAGCGAGCTGGCACATTTCTTTTTTGATGACTTTATAGTATACAGTGAAAAGTGACAGATGCAACTGTAATATGAATTGTAATACATTGCCAAAAAGATAGACGTCTTACTGTACAGGAACCAAAACATTTACCTTTATTAAATTTTCAACCTCGGATAATGCAATTCTAGCTTTCTGATTGGTTCACTAGATCTCGGTTACCAGCCATTATACCTGCGTTTGACCTTATATGGAAATGAATGCGGGAAATGTTGCTCAGCATTTAATTTTTCCTGAGTAGCCAAGTTTCGGTCGTTTCTTCGACTTTAATAAATTTAGCAAAACCGAAGGTTGAGAATTTAATAAAACAATTATTCCATTCGCGCTTGTTGGATATGAGATTGGTTATTCCATTCGCGCTTGTTGGAAATGAGATGGTAAATAGCCAACGTAACGAGACCCTACGGGCCTCGTTGGCTATTTACCATCTCATTGGGGGGAGGGGGGGGGGGGGGGTGGCATGGGAAAAATTTACTTCGACGGACTGGCGAGCGCAATACAACTTTTTAATGACGGTTCAAAAAATCTCACCAGCCACCCCCACCTCGTAAAAAAAAAACGAAAGGTCCCTTAGGCTGTGAGGCCAGAGAAATACTGTAAAAGGGGCAAGGAAGCTACGACGGTGTTCACTGCTAGTAACACACTTCTGTTGGCGGTTTTATTGTTTGATACAGAAACCCCTTATTATTTACAGAGCAGGTCTGCTGTCTTCATCGGCATCTACACTTATAAAAGGTTCCTGTACCCATTTAGTTAACTCCTACATTAGTTGTGTAGAATAGGTTAAAAATCTCTTGGTAAAACAACTGAAATATCTCTAGCCCTAACTGAAGTCATTGCTTTAGGACGTAAAACAAGAAAGAAAGATCATGAAAATGATACAAACAGCAATCTTTACCTTGATATATTCACTAGAGCCATGACAATGTCCTAGTAAGGTAGCTAACAACTGTCCAAATTGTTCAATATCGTTTCCACAGTTACTCTGTTCATCAGCTGCCCAGTTTGTAAAAGACCCAGCTTCGTTCATCTTGGACGCGCGAGAAAAACCACCCAAGACAGCTCTTATAGGGGGAAGCTAAAAAAAAAGCGATAACGAATTACGTACCAGATTAAAAGATAGCTTCAGAGAAGCCAGTTAGATGGATGTAAGTCACAGAGTCAACAGCAGGCTCTTAATCATTTCATTATTTAATCTTGTTTTGAATATTAATAACAATACGTTTAGATTTCGGATATTATAGTTATATCTTGTATTATTATTGTATATTATTATATGGCTGTGTCTCACAAGGACTGGGAACTACCGAATTCGCGAATTTGATTGGCTGGAATCGATATTGGAAACGGTCTAGATTTTCCCATCTAGACCGGTAAAAAAGTTGCGGTGAAAAAGTTGCAAACTGAAAGGCAAAAACGTTGACTATTTTCTAGTAACAACATTTATTTACGGAAGTGCCAAAAAGCCTGATGAGAAAAAAAAAGTAAAGAGGACGAGCAAACTTTGGCAGAAGTTTGTTCAGCTTATAGCTGTTCGCAAGCCACGTGTCAGTTAGTACAAACCAGTTATATCAAACGAATCAAATTGTTCTTGTTTGTCATATAATAAACATCTTATTAACATCTTATAGAGGACGAGCAAACTTTGGCAGAAGTTTGTTCAGCTTATAGCTGTTCGCAAGCCACGTGTCAGTTAGTACAAACCAGTTATATCAAACGAATCAAATTGTTCTTGTTTGTCATATAATAAACATCTTATTAACATCTTATAATAAACATCTTATTTAATTTCATTTTTAGTACCATAGAAATTGTAATATAGGTATTTTGGAGGACCACAAGTTTATTAGCTTTGGCTATTTAGTGTCAACCCTCTTTACATAGGTCTTTAACTTACTTACTAGTAATGGAAAAGCAAACTGATAAACCAGATCTCTCAGTTTCTTCAAGAGTGCGTTTCCTAAGTTTCTTTTTACTCATTTTTTTTTACTGCACATTAACAAGGAGATAACAAGTTCGTTTGTTTTTCCATGGGAAGATTTCCATGACTATATATGACGTAACGCTTTCGCGAAGACAGTTTCAAGGTGAATGTTGTGTTATAAGCACATCTGTTAATCTTAATGTATTTTGATAGGTCGCACAGTAAGGTCTAAAGGCTGGTAAGTATGTTCTTGGAATACGGTATCAGAGGATGAAACCCTGAACCAGAACTCTACATTAATCAGTAACTCAAAGTTACTAAACTATAAAAGAATAATTTAGTCTCACACACAAATGAGCTCCTGTAGACGTAAATTACTCATTGCAAAAGCAAAAGGAAACTTTTCCACGCGACCACTTCTTCGCGTTTCTCTCGAGGAACTATAAAAAAGGGAAGAGAAAACAAAATTGCTCTTATGCACTCATTTTACTCACTCGTGGGCATTGACCAATCAGAATGTTGCTTGTTGTAATGTTGTTATGGAGTATCCCAAGATCCTGTAGTCGTTCTATACCGCTGATGACGTCACAGGCTATAGCACACACTGCATCGAAGTTAAGAACAGTTCCTTTCTCGCAGAGAAAATCTTCCAATGTTGAACTTGACACAAAATCATAGCAAATCAATCTTCAAGAAAAAAGAGAATCAAGCATCTGAATACTGGTTAAAAGTCGACGCCAAGTTAAATTTGAACACGTTCCACAGATTTTTATTTCGGCGCGGCGTAGACAAGACGCTATTTTATCAAGGAGGGGGGCAGGGGGTTCGTGTAGGCAAGTGTGGCATGTCTCTCAGCATCATCCCAGCATCACACTTAAACATGGAGTATGATCTTAATGCACACCGGCCGGTTTAAGTTGAGCGTCATACCAGAGTTTAATGTGCTGTTGGTTTTCTTTTACTATACCATGGTCCAAGGATTTTACTCAAGATGTTTCAGAAGGACCGCCCTTTTAAACGTCCCATAAACACGTCACTTGCCTCCTTTGCAATTATCGTTACACGAAAATGACTGATTGATCTAAAAATGCAGCCTGTTACAGCACTTTGTTTTGCCATCAGGCATGAAAAGTCCAAGTCTGGAGAAAAACGTTAATGCCTCCGCATTTTCAGATCTACGATGAGCTGAAAATGCAAAAACACTCACAAAAATGCAACTTACAGACTGTTTGAGTGTAATTCACGAATCTTTACTTTTCCATGTTCAATGATTTGGTCACGAGCTGAAGAACAAAGACAAATAAACAAACACGTTAGCCATATAAGAACATAGCGTCCCTTAAAAAAACGCTAAATACGACAGCTTGAAACATGAGATTATTGCAGAGATAAATTTCTCACCTTTAGAGTGCCAACGATAATGAAGTAGATTCGAGAGCAATTCTCCATCGCAAGAGATCCCCTTTACCGCATCAACCTCAGCTAACCACTCCTTCTTGTATTCTTTGGCAAAATATTTGAGCAGCACCATACTAAGAAAATTCTCTTGCTCGCACCAGGCAACAGCATAACCCTGCAACAGAACCAACAGAAAATTAGCTTTTGTTATTCTCCACATAGAAGGCTCGAGTGCGACTGAACTTGACATGATCACATCTTCACTTGGCTCACCGGCAAGGAATTCTAAAATCGATTTTGGACAGAAACAACTTGGCCCAAGCACTTACTGTGGAACGTTTTCCTGCAGTGTCGTCTTGCAGGATGTTGGCGTGTTCTATCAGTTTGAGTTTAGCATGTACTTCGTTGCTGTCTTGGTCCCTTGTTCCCGCTTCAGGTCCCGGTGAAGGAAGAGGAATGGAGTCACCAGAACCAGGGGGGACGTTGGTTGCCAAGGTGATATTATCAGATGTTTTAAGCCAATCAACGGATTGTTTTCGACCTGAAGAAAGTCCATAAATCAACTCAAACCCACGCAGTTCCTTCAGTGAACGTGGTAAAAAGTATAGACCATTTGCGATATATTAAAATTCTAACATGGCTCCGAGGCTTGGGGGAATAAAAAATAAGAAATAAATTATTCATCCCTCAACATCGATATGATTTCTTTTGTTTTATTCCCCCAAGCCTCGGAGTCAAGTTAGAATTTTAATATATCGGAAATGGTCTATTGGCCCAAAGTGTAAAATAGTTATATGCGCTCGTAGTGAAAAAAAAATATCAAATTTTCTGCGTGCCGGGTTGGAATTTAAGTTTAAAAGAGAGGTAAGGTCAACGCTTCACTGGTTTAGCATGACAGTGGCGACAACAGAGACTTTTAACGGTAAAATATATTTGTTTATTTGAAAAAAAAAGCCGAGAGTTTTACAAGCGGGAACGTGGGCTGGACCCGAGTGGTCCGGCGTCCCTATTTATATCTTACTAGGTTCGACGACACTGTAATGTGAAATTAAAGAGAAACCTATCACTTAAATTTGATTATATGCGAGAAATGATACACCAAAAGTCTGTAAGATATACTACAGTACATGTGGTATGTTATAACACATATGCCTCAGTGTTAAACTGTGAAGAGAAGACTCATTTGCTGTGAAAGATATGTTTTAA
This sequence comes from Micromussa lordhowensis, assembly GCA_964020085.1. Lineage (NCBI taxonomy): Eukaryota > Metazoa > Cnidaria > Anthozoa > Scleractinia > Lobophylliidae > Micromussa > Micromussa lordhowensis. The sequence goes on along the minus strand of OZ026597.1, from coordinate 19,755,684 downwards.
TCAGTGTAGAACTTTTAAGGGACCATTTTGTTTGCTGAGTAAAGATAACAGATAAGAGTGCTTCCAGCACTGCTGGCACATAAGGGATTCGTATTTGACTTTCCTCGACTCTTTGTGGAGGTTGACAGGCGCTACCCACTGGTGACAAATGATTCGTTGTTCAGCCACGTCTGCTTTGGAGATACTCTGGCAAACCTGCGAACTGTAAGTTACAAACAAACCACAAACTGTTTGGGTGAAAGAATTAAATGGACATGTGTATTGATTACATTTTTTTCAGCTTTCACCCAACCCCGCGAGGAAGTAGTCACAAGTGTAAAACTTAACCCGGTCATCGTGAGGATTTCGAGACGCTGGTTGTATCCAAGCCGAGTAAACTATGGTTCTTTTTCGCCGTATGGCAAGGACACCCAGGTGAAACCAGGCCCTCGCGGTTACAAAGAACCCCAAAGTATTCGCTAAAATCTCTTACCAACTCTTCTTGTTTGACGACCGTGTTGTCAAGTCACATCGTTAGAGCCTGCTCACGACAAGCAGATCACCCTCTTGTACGACAATGGACGCTACGACACCCTCGTAGAACTAAACAATTGGTCCAATACGAGCGCATATAACCACATAAATTGCCTTAAAAATCGAGCTACACTTAAAAGGTAAGGCATGGCCGAGAGCTTTCTACAGAGAGGGAAAAGGTGGGCCCTACAGTTCAGTACTCGGATGTGTGTCATAGCAAGCGACCAAATGAATTAAATAGAAATAATTTTTTTAGTAATAAGACGAAGTGTGCAACACGAAGGGACACCCGCTCATGCAGAGAGTCATCTTTATGGCGTCTTACCTACGTATCCAAAGCGTGAAGGCATTTCTTTGAAATAGGTATCCCTTAAGCGTGGACCTAAGAGACATTTATTCTATTGTGAACTTCCTTGTTATGGTGTCTCCTATCGGGACTAGGGAGGGAGGGAGGGAGGGAGGGAGGGGCTGTCAAATAAAACGTTTGCCTGAGGCCGATATCCAATCATTGCCTTTGTTTGGATCAGAACTGGTTCTACTCACCTGGTAAACGACTGTGGAGTGTCTTCATTGCCAGGCTACTGACGTTTTTCCGCTTTCGGACCAAGCTTCGTTTAGTTCTGTCGGTGGAAAACGTGTACAGGATTGGATTGAGGGAAGAGTTGAGCGGAAGAACAAACACTGCTATCCACACATAGGCAATTTTGTTTGGATCGACAAAATTTCCAGTCAGAGATAAAATGTTGATTATAATTATTGGCATCCAACAGCAAAAGTCTGTCATCACAATGAAGACAAGTCGCTTGGCCATGGCGGATTCTTTGTTTAAATTTGTCGATCGCGCGGCGCGGGACGCGCGCTTTACAGTCCAGAACATTGTTATGTAAGCGAAGAGGATGAACGTGAAGGAAATGAAGTTCAAACAAACGAAAAAGGCGACGGAATATTCCCAGCCAGCTGGTCTTCCTCCAGACAACTGAAGCGGAAGGCAAACGGCAGAGCGGCTGTAGAAACCAAAATTACCAGCGCTCTCATCACCGTAAAAGTAGCTAATACCAGTAATAGGAATAACCGATATGACTACACCAAACATCCATACTCCTATGCATGCAAGCACGGCGGCTCTGTAAGTAAGGCGGTTGAACTTGAAAGGAAAGACAATGCATATTAGTCTGTCCATCGTAATGATTGTTAGAATCAGAACGGATACTTCACTGGAGAGCATGGAAAGAACTCCAGAAATTCGACAACCCATGCCAGATCTCCATTCGATGTCATGCTTAAAATATTCCCCTTGCCATCTCAAGTCCATGATTGCGATTGTCAGCAAATACACGCCCATCAACAGGTCAGCGGCGGCCAGATTTGTCAGTAACAACGATTGAACCCTGTTCTCTTCTTTGTCGAGGGCCCGCCATATTATGACAAGAAGATTACCAAGAAAGGCAAGGATTCCAAGAATCCAAATACAAATCTGGAGAGTTTTGTTTTTCATGAGGTCGTCACAGCTTGAGAATTCATCGACTGGGGACTCACACTCCACTCCAACGATTGATTTCTTGGCATAGCAGCAGAGAATGAAGCGATCGAGTTTCCTGTGTGAGAAAAATCGCTTAACGTGAGAACAAAAGGACTAACAACAGTGTTGTTCATGATTTTCGTTGGACAACAATAATTTACATCAGGATTTGTAGCAGAGAAAGGATCCTCAATTTCTGCAAGTTGAAAACTCATTGTTGTTTCAATTATTCTCCCGTTGTACATTTGCTAGCTTTACCTACCCTAAAGAGACAAATGAATCAAATCTGATGTGAATGTTTCTGGGTCAACATTTCCCCAAAAAAGACTACGTTACCCAATATTGTAGAAAATAAACGTCAGTTACTCACAGGTATTTAATGTTTTTCAGTTCACTGAAAGCATCGGACGGCACATCAGACAGTTTGTTGCTGTTCAGGTACCTGAGGTAACGAGGAGGAAGAAGCGTCACAAGAAACTAAAGAGCAATTCAATGTTTATTTCTTCTTTCTCGGATAAGGACGACAAACCGTAGGCCCCGTCTCACAACTCTTCATAATTAATTCTGTGGGACGTAAAAAAACCCACACACTGTTCGAAAAGAGTAGGGGACGTAGTTCCCGGTGTGGTGGTCTATCTGTCATCTGATGGTTAAATGCTCGGAGATATTAGCTGCAGCTACTCTAAAATCCGAGGGTAAAGAAAATAATGTATGTAAGTAATGTATGTATGTATTTATCTAAACAGCTTTCATAGATAGCGATGAATTTGAACACAAATATGGTATCCTCATAGACAATAAACGAACTCCTCCCCCCTGTTTATCATACGAAACTGATGGAGATGCTTGTCGAAAACTCTGAAAGGAGCCCGCCCTAAACCTCTGGCTTTGTGGACCAGGTCACGTGCAAGATCATCGTTTTTCAAAAAGGAGGTTTTTCAAAGTGTTTTATGTTTCCTTTTGCTGCTACAAGATATGCCATTTAAATGTTTCGTGAACACTACAAATGTGAAACTCTGACGTCAAGCCCTCTTAGTAGTAACCAGGAGCCGTTGACCCAGTAGTAGCATAATATGAATGTTTGGCACGCTGATTGTGAACATTACCAGTGGATTTCATCTTGTGAATAATCAGAAAAGGCAAAAATAGTAATCTAGGTTTGTTGCTGTTCAGGCGTGGTTATATCAACACTATGCAGTATTCTTCATGCTTCATGCTACTGAAACCGGGATAAGCTCCGGCCTGATGAGCCACTTGGCTCGTGGGCAGACTTTACCTATCTTCTTTTAGTATGCAGTATTCTTCACAGTACCGTACTTACAGATATTCTAATGATTCTAGTCCTTGAAAAGTTCCCTTGGTAACTGTCGTCAACTGGTTGCTGCTTAGGTCCCTGGCGAAATGAGAACAATTAAGCATAGAAAGAAAGTTCCATCACCTCATCTGCACTTCACGTCCGGTGCGTGGGGAGAAATAATGTTTAAAGATACATTAACAAAAAGCCGTTTGCTGTGATCATTGACATACACGGCACAGTAGTTCCACATGGCATTTGTTACAGAACTCGGTTGTCTCGAATAACTGATGAGTGAAAATGAATACTCACAACACTTTCAGTTTTGCAAGAGCTCCAAACAGGCCACTTGGTAAAGTTGTGAGCTTGTTTTCCTGAAGATATCTAAACAGCATGAAACAATGGTTCAATGTCAGTATGCCCAGGATGATAAAAAGAGCCCATTAAGGGCAACACATTTTATTAGGAATGTTTAGTCGCTGTGGAACAACTTCAAAAGGTATTCACAAGAGATTTGATCATAGACTACTCATCAATTCAACCGATCGTAGGGTCCCAGCTCGCAGGGCTCGCCCATGTCTGTGATTATTTCTTTTTCAAAGACTACTATTAGATTAATCTACTTCATAAACGACAAAGTTAACAAATAGATAAACTTACAAATGAGTCAAGGTGCTCTTGTTGTCAAAAACACCGTGTTCCATTCCTTCTATCTGGTTCGAGCGCAGACTCCTAAAAACGCAATCACCTGAGTCAGATGAACTTATTTATGAAACACAAACTCAGCTTTTAAATTCGAAATTACAATTTAAGACTAAAATTTAAAACTAAAACTGTAGCTTTGCACTTACAAAACCTCTAAACTTGTCAGTCCGTCAAGAATTCCACTTCTTGCTTGGTGTAGGAGATTCCATCCCAAATCACTGAAACAAAAAAAAAATCAAAACTTCCCATTTCATATGGTCCTAGACATCTTTGTTGTCAAGTTAGACTGTTGGCAGCCGGTTGTTTCAGACGGGTGATCTGAACAGCCGGTTGTGTCAGACGAACTGAACATCAGCGCAAAAGAGCGGTATTGACGAGGGGGTTGGCGCGAGTGCCACACCCAGGTCTCGTCCCAATCCCTTCTAAATTTCTCACCTCACAATCCCCGCCTCATTTCGAAAGAAAAACATACGGCCTGTAGTCTGATATGGTCTAATATGGACCAGATAACTTATCTCGACGGGCCTCCCCTCAGTAAAGGTGTAGGAGTGCAACAGCGGGACTAATTTTAACGGGTTTTCCAGAAACATAAAATACTCACAGTACGCGTAAATTGGGAAGCCCGGTGAATCCTCCAACAGGGAGAGTGCGAAAGAAGTTAGAATTTAGTCTCCTGAAAGCAATATGAGAGAAATTCATTAGCACCAAACAACGCTGCATTATTCGCCAATAAAAATACTTTTATAACGTCATTCAGACATCAAGTCAGCCATTTTGCCCGAGTACGTTTTTTCAACAACGAAATAAATTACATGTAAATTAATTTTTTTTATTTTGAATATAGATAGGTCTTTGTTCTGCTGCTGAAAATAATTCAGGTGGGATATATACTTACAATGTGTTAACGGAGGGAAGATTTTGGAAAGAGCGTTCATCTACATGGAGAAGAATATTGAAACTCATGTCGCTGAAAACAGAGAGAAGACAAAGAAAATAAGGCAGCTATTTGAAATGAAAAGATTTTTGAGCCACATTTTATACACCCAGTATTTTTTAAGATTAAATAAGTGAAACTTCATTTGTTTTTGTAAACATTGTACAGCTCAGTCAAAACGAAATGCTAGTTACAACAATCCTTAAAACTAAGCACGTAAACACACCCCTCTCTTAGCATCATCACCTAGAGATAAAGACCTTGATTTTAAATCATTTAAATGGGTCACATGGATAGAATCTCTAATATGAACTCTCTTGTAACAAATGAAGTTGCTTAAAGAAGGCATTTTTTGCGTCTTTTCTCAAAGAAATCGTATCGCAAGCTTGGACGTTTTGGTTTTGCATTCAGTTGGATGAGAAGAAAGTAAAAAGCAAATACTAACATGTACTCCAGTTTTGTGAGATTTGTGAAATCCATCTCTCGAAGCTGGGATATCCGGTTTTTTTGGAAAAACCTGTAAAACAAGTCAAAACACAATAAATGTGAAACGTTACATGGGAGTAATTTTAGCAATCATGTAAGAATCATAACAGAAACAGATGCACTTTGAGTATCACATAGGCGCCCTATACAAGCACTGGCATTCATAGCTAAATGATTGATCCTGATCATTTTTTTGCGAGGTAACTTTATTCGCGGGAATGAGTAAACGGCAACATACACTGCTCCAGTGTGGGAAGGAAGTTTGCTCGGCACGGTAACCAAGTCTTCTCCTGTCACCAGAATCGTTTTGTCTGGACCTTCATATAACTCTTCGCACTTGCAGCTTGATGGACATCCTAGAAAACGAGTGGACGTTAGTCGAGTTCTTGTGAACATTTTTAGCAAACCTCAGTCTAATTTACAATTTCAACAACAAACTATGTTACTTGACATTAATCTAATCTCACGACATGAGCTAAGACTTAAAGCAATTCCCAACTAAGGATACCTTAACAAGAAACATAAAGTAAACGTTTTTGATTATCAAGGTCCTCTTGAGAGTGGCAAAATGTTTTACGGTCGATGGTCGTTTACGTACTACACAAGCACTGTAGTGGTTACCTTGCTGACGTGAACAAGACGAGGCCAGATCATCAGCAGCTGAAGAAAACAAAACAAACCAAAAAAACATGCATGAATAATACTATCAGAGAATGGAAATAATCTCGATGTTCGTCAAAAGTACTCCGCTATGCGTCTTATTTTCAGCGACCTTTAAAACTATTACTGTAAACTTAATTTTAGCGAAGAAATTACTTCTACGGATCTAAATGACAATTTAAGGCCCTGCATAGCTTCTTTAGAAACAACTATGTCTCCCGAGCGTTATGACTAAAGGTGACAACCAAACGAGATTAACTTTGAAAACTGTTTAGCTTAATATTTTTCCAAAACCCAACCCGTAATCCGTGTTAATCTTTCAAATTATGTCCATCCGTACCTTTTTTTTGGTGTGTTATTGAAATGTTCCTTCACTGTTTCAAGTGGGTATTTTTATATTTCACTCAATTTAAGTCATGTCTAAATTTGGCTAAAATCCCCGGCACAATTCCTTTAAAGCAAAAATCGACAATTGAAGAAGTAAGCGTATTACAACAATTACAACACGAGAATTCTTTTGGCAGTAGCGTTGGATGTTAAACATCATTGATCCTCTCAGCAAGCACCAGAGTTCGCATATGATGGAAGTATTGGGAAAAACAGGTTTTTTTAAAGGCAATTAAACTACAAAAATAACAACAACTGGGTTAGAAAATACCACTCATGTACCTGCAACCGAGCGATAAAAGGCCTTGAATCCTTCTGCGCGCAAACCTCCTTGACAATCAAGAACAATCGTGAAATGATTTGATGAAGAAACAAAATGGGGAGGATGAGCATATCCGCAGAATCTGCCTATCGCAGGCGCAGTCGTATCGCGCCCATCGAAAATCTGAAGAAAACAGTTCTCGCATATAGGGTGATCCTTGAGTCGGAATTCTTGGAACTCGAGGTGAATGATGTAACCAGATGGGACGATGACATGCCACGTGCAATAAATGTCTCCCAAATAATATCCAGGAAATGAAGGAGAGAAGAAATATCCTGACATGTTGAATAGGTTTTCGTTACAAGCTGAAAGCGAGAAAACAAAATGTATGTAAGGTCGCGATAATAGGGAAATGAAGTCATAGAAATCGCTATTAAGATGGTAAAGGGTTCAAGCTTAGACGAAAATGAGAATGGCGAGTGCTGAAACTTCCTTATAAACGCCGTGACCCCTTCTATTAACACGAAAATCTCGCTGACATTCCAATATATTTGCTTAAAACTGTTATAAATTCACGAAATGGTCCCTACATTTATGTAATAAAAACTTAATTACAGTAGAATCCCTGTAACTCGAACTCCCCGATAACTCGAATTCTGGTTCACGTAACTCACGACGGATGTCATCCCATTGTCTTTTCTAGTCGTGTAATCGGTAAAAACACTCAAAACTGACACTACAGCATTTTGATTTTAATTTGTGCAACCGGCCGTTCACATATTTGACAATCATTTCCCGATCTTTTGAGTCATACCGGATCCAGAGCCTTTAGCTGTCACATTTGCACTGTACTGTCTACTGAAGTGCTGTCACTAGCGGAACTTGTTACTCGGTAGTCCCGAGTTCAAGTCCTCGGTCACGCTTTGTAAATAGCCGACTGGTCTGCCTCCTGCCAGTTGGGATTTTTAACTATGTTACGTTTATTTGAAATATTTGTTTCCTTTGTTTCAGTGGCATACCTGTAGACTAGCTAAGCTTAGTGCTTGTATAGCTAAGTGTATGACCACTATAAATAAGATTTGCATTACATTTACAAGTGCTGTAAAACTGTATACTATAGCAAGTTGGATATTCAATTGACCCCGATAACTCGAACTGTTTTTCGTTTCCCTTCAGAGTTCGAATTACCGGGGTTCTACTGTAGTTCTAACTAAATGATTAAAAGCAATTTCGCGAAGAAAGTCTACACTGCAGCAACATTTTTGCAAAATTTCAACGATTTTCGAGCCAAACTTGAAAAAGTAATATCCTGGCGCTTTTTAAAAAAATTCCTATCGCAATCCGTTTTCATCCTCAGTCCCCATCGTTAGCCATCCTCACTTCCGAATGGGTTTTAATCATTTGTCGAGTACTGCTCTACAGAATAAAACCACTATTGCTCAGTTTCCCATGATCGATACATGTTTTTAGATTTCCAAAATCATTCAAAAAATGGTGACAGCATATCTTTAAGTGGCTCTTAAGTCGTTAGCAGAAGAAGTAAAAGGGAGTTCTAAACTTTTACTTGCTAAAAAAAGTTTATAACACTTGGTGATAAGTCACAAAACATTTTGGCAACCAAAACAGCTTTCTATTTTAGCGGGCCGTACAGTAGAATACGGCCCTCTAAATTGACTAATCACAGCGCGCGTACTAACTGAAGATCCTAGTAAAGTTTTTGAGTTTCCAGCCAGAGACCGTAGTTCCATTTCAATAGAAACGAGGAATACATATTTTACCTTTTTTGGCAGACGGCGGCTCGTGCGTGCAATGCTTCCCCTCGTCAATGTACAGTCCGGTTAATGCTATTAAGTTGTCTTCTGCTTCACCTTTTATTGATACCTGTAAATTGAAGCAATAGACCCTTTGCATAAATGGCGCCTAAATTTGAATAACAACACTTGATACATCCTTAGCCTCGTACTCATGTTTTCAGACAAAGGATTTTTCACATGCATGTGAGGCTAAGGATGTATAAGTATTGTTATTCAAATTTAGGCGCCATTTATGCAAAGGGTCTATGAAACGATTTAGTATCAGTTATTAAGCACACTTTCCGTAGTCAAAGCCTCTCTAGAAAGAAGAAGGGAAAAACTGTCTCATACATCGACATGGAGGCGTAGTTAAACGATCGTCGAAGGATAACAATCGTGTTACAATAATGGATTGAACGTTATTTATGTGGAGGTACGTTTTACGTCGGTGACATCGCTTTTTCTTGTACAACGCCAAGGAGGTCGGAGATGCGCTTAAGAAGTAATTGCCCTGGAAATGTATTTGGGTAAGGACTATTTATGGGGATTGTCGCAGAAGGAAGGTACAGTTTACCAGAAGGGAACAGTAGATGTGGATGGCTTGGAAGAGACAGACTGTGCAAAGGGAAGGGGATGGAGGAAGGAGACAATAATGGATCGGGAGGAACCAGCAGGGAAGAGTAGATGTGGATGACTTGTGCAAAGGGAAGGGGATGGAGGGAGGAGACAATAATGGATCGGGAGGAACCAGCAGGGAAGAGTAGATGTGGATGACTTGGAAGAGACAGATTGTGCGAGGGGAAGGGGATTGAGGGAGGAGACAATAATGGATCGGGAGGAACCAGCAGGGAAGAGTAGATGCGGATGACTTGGAAGAGACAGACTGTGCAAAGGGAAGAGGATGGAGGGAGGAGACAATAATGGATCGGGAGGAACCAGCAGGGAAGAGTAGATGTGGATGACTTGTGCAAAGGGAAGGGGATGGAGGGAGGAGACAATAATGGATCGGGAGGAACCAGCAGGGAAGAGTAGATGTGGATGACTTGGAAGAGACAGATTGTGCGAGGGGAAGGGGATTGAGGGAGGAGACAATAATGGATCGGGAGGAACCAGCAGGGAAGAGTAGATGCGGATGACTTGGAAGAGACAGACTGTGCAAAGGGAAGAGGATGGAGGGAGGAGACAATAATGGATCGGGAGGAACCAGCAGGGAAGAGTAGATGTGGATGACTTGGAAGAGACAGACTGTGCAAAGGGAAGGGGATGGAGGAAGGAGACAATAATGGATCGGGAGGAACCAGCAGGGAAGAGTAGATGTGGATGACTTGTGCAAAGGGAAGGGGATGGAGGGAGGAGACAATAATGGATCGGGAGGAACCAGCAGGGAAGAGTAGATGTGGATGACTTGGAAGAGACAGATTGTGCGAGGGGAAGGGGATTGAGGGAGGAGACAATAATGGATCGGGAGGAACCAGCAGGGAAGAGTAGATGCGGATGACTTGGAAGAGACAGACTGTGCAAAGGGAAGAGGATGGAGGGAGGAGACAATAATGGATCGGGAGGAACCAGCAGGGAAGAGTAGATGTGGATGACTTGGAAGAGACAGACTGTGCAAAGGGAAGGGGATGGAGGGAGGAGACAATAATGGATCGGGAGGAACCAGCAGGGAAGAGTAGATGCGGATGACTTGGAAGAGCCAGATCCAGATTGTGCAAAGGGAAAAGCATGGAGGGAGGAGACAATAATGGATCGGGAGGAACCAGCAGGGAAGAGTAGATACGGATGACTTGGAAGAGACAGATTGTGCAAAGCGAAGGGGATGGAGGGAGGAGACAATAATGGATCGGGAGGAACCAGCAGGGAACAGTAGATGTGGATGACTTGGAAGAGACAGATTGTGCAAAGCGAAGGGGATGGAGGGAGGAGACAATAATGCACAGAAAGGAACTTTTTACTGAGGTGGGAGTAGAGAGGGAGATGGAAAACCCATGGAATTTTACGGTATCACAACGCGTCATTACCTACCTGAAACTTCGAAACAGAACTCAATGAAACTTGTCCGTAAACCCAATTTTTACCAGTGTTACGTTTCGAAGTCCAGATTGGTATTTCTCGATAGCTGTCTGTCCTGTGGAAAATTGTCATTCTTTTCTTTCCAGGCCCCCTCAACATGTAACGAAACCTTAAGCACTTGCTATACCAGTCACGTGATCTGTTGTACTCTGGGCTCACAAGAACAGCAGACTTGTTAAAGCGGGTAGAACTGGTATCTACCACGAGCCGGTTCCCTGAAAACAAGCAGATATTCACAGTATTTGAACAGCAATAATAATCAAGAACGACGACAAACTATTACAGATATTATGGGCCTGCAAATAACGGACGAACACACGTATAACGAGGAAAAACGAGCGAATCAGTGACTGACTGAATAAATGAATAAATGAGAATGAATGAATGAATGAATGAATGAATGAATGAATGAATGAATGAGTGAACGAATGAACAAATGAATGAATGACTTAGTTAAAATAAGAGTAGTAGCTTCACGATCCCGCAATAAAATTCCACTATTGTGGAAACTAGCATGCACAGGCGCTGTAGGATGTCTACACGAGAAGATGTCCTTTATTCCATCCCACATTATCTGGTTGTTTCATGGTTAGAGAAGAAGGCTGTCTATTAGTCCTTGATCACCTTCATTCTCTACATTACTTGCCTTTTCTATCTTTGCAAGTCCGAGGCCTTACTACCGCCACTTCTTTCTGCAAACCATTTCTTACTGTTTCCCAGGCTTTCACGTCACCTGCTTCAGTGCCACATCCATGCGACATGCGCAATATCTCCGCTGGTGTCATTGCGTAACTCCACAGATTGAACCCAGTCAACACACCGAGAACAACTGAAGCGTTTGACTCTCTGAAACCAATCGTCATGGTTCCCCCTTCTGAGCAAACACGTTCAGTAAGAGTTAGTTGTTTGTAATTACAGTAAATGTCTTCTGTTATAGAAGTCGACTTATTCTCGCATTTTGATTGGTTCTTACTTATGATTAATTGGAGGACGGACGCATAGACGACGTTGTTAACACATTTCTGTTTCTATATTATATAAAACAAACAGATTCCATGTTGCCTTGCGTCTGTTCCGTAACTGATCACAGAAGGTGTCAGAATGTGGTAAGAACATCAGTGACACACTCGTTACGCCTCGTGTACCACTTTTTTGTTCTTACCACTTTTTGACGTCATCTGTGATCAATTACAGAACTGACATAGAGCAGCAAGGATCTATTTGTTGATCTGACCATATTCCAACCCAAATCTTACTATATGGTGTACGATTAGGTTCGGCTCATGAACCTAATAGCCCCAATTAAGTACATGACGAGATCGGCGTTTGAATCAATTAAGTTCGACAGATGTTATTTGGGTCGACCCGAGAATTAAGTTCGACATGGTCAGTCGGTCAGTTTCCGGACTCAAAGCGCTAAAAAACGTGTCTGCGACTTGCCATATTCAATGCTAGGGAAAAGTTAAAGAATATTTTCGAAATAGGATTAAAAATATGAAGTGATCGTAGAAAAATCGCTCTCGGAGAAAAAATATTTGGAAATAAAAAAATTCGCAGACACAGTTTTGAAAGTGAAGAATGATCCTCGCAGTGAATTTTCCAATTTAAGCAACTGGAAAGAAGCCTGAAAAAATCAGGGCTTCAACGGGATTCGAACCCGTGACCTCCGCGATACCGGTGCGATGCTCTACCAACTGAGCTATGAAGCCACACATTGGGAGCGAGGTCAATTTGTTGAGTTCATATCTTCCCAGAGAAATGTTGAGTTCATATATGAACTCAACAAATTGACCTCGCTCCCAATGTGTGGCTTCATAGCTCAGTTGGTAGAGCATCGCACCGGTATCGCGGAGGTCACGGGTTCGAATCCCGTTGAAGCCCTGATTTTTTCAGGCTTCTTTCCAGTTGCTTAAATTGGAAAATTCACTGCGAGGATCATTCTTCACTTTCATCTATGACCGCAGTTCAAATATATGAATTATTTCATATACACTTACATCATTTCACTCCTCACGGGAAGATATGAACTCAACAAATTGACCTCGCTCCCAATGTGTGGCTTCATAGCTCAGTTGGTAGAGCATCGCACCGGTATCGCGGAGGTCACGGGTTCGAATCCCGTTGAAGCCCTGATTTTTTCAGGCTTCTTTCCAGTTGCTTAAATTGGAAAATTCACTGCGAGGATCATTCTTCACTTTCATCTATGACCGCAGTTCAAATATATGAATTATTTCATATACACTTACATCAGACACAGTTTTGTTGTTCATATAATAAACTAGCCGACTGCCCAAATTTCAGGGCAAAAGAACAAATTCACTTTGGCTTGTAGCCTTCAAAAGGGACCCAAACGATGATTCGGACACTTGCATTTAGAGGTCGTGAAAATTCGACAATTCATTTTTTTTTCAAAATTCTTCCTGTAGCGTGATAGCCAGCCAGCTCTATAAGCTTTAATTTGATATAGGGGTTTAGGTATCTAGAGTGCTACATCGCTTGGACGCGACACACCTCTAAAGATGCTCTAAGGGTGTACGGTAACCTTAAAGGAGCTGCGTCACGGTTTGAAAAATTTAGCCTAAATTTTTCAATTTTGTTGTTTGTAATCCGTGTCAATCTTCTCCATCCTTAACGATCCTTGTTCCTTTATGGTTTATTATTATCTCTTTAGTGTTTTTCTGTCTTTGTAAAGTATTATTTTCGGGTTTCCTTGAATTTAGAGGTAATTTTGTCGATGGAAGAAATAACTTAAAATACCGTGACGTAGCCCCTTTAATTACGATAACAAAAACAAATGAACTTTGATAATTTTGACAAGTGACAATTTTCAAAAGAGCATAAACATAGTCTGCTGCGCTAAAGGGTAACATCCGTTTTCATGTACATAAGCTGCTAGGAATATTGCTAGACTCCCTTGAAGATATGTAAACTCATGGGTAACTTGACACTTTCTCAAAGTATTTTTCAACTTCTTAAGAAGCCAAAAAATTCTTACATTTTGCACAGCTACGATGTTGTTTTTCAAAACTTAGTATACTTTTTCACTGTACCTTCAATTCCTACACCTTGGGAGCTAGATCGAAATCCAGTTGACACATATTTTCTCTCGCCATCTTTGAAAACCTCCACTTCCTCGTCGCGAATTTTCCATAATACACACACGTGGTGCCACGTGTTATCTGTCACGCCCATTGGAATTTTCCTGGGAGAAATGAAAAAGGGATAAACGTACATGCGAAGGTTAGTGTAAATGATGTTTCAACAACAATAAAACTGTTCTGTTATGAAATTTTCAAAGTATAAAGGTGTGCAAAATGCACAAGCTGGATGGCAAAGTTGGAGATCCAAACATGGAAAAATCAACCTTAACTACATTTTTTGTGTTTGCCTCTTTTTAGTTTATTTTATTATAATGCTATTTTTTACATGACAAACTGTTATGTTACTTGATTGGTTGAAGTCGCTATGTTTTGGAGGCTGCTACATTCTTTTGCCATACAGCGTGACCGATTGTTTCAAATAAGAGGCCTCCTTAAAAATAGTGCGATCAAATCTACGAACTAATCGAGATATATGAAGCATACAAACGGCATATAATTACCTTTCGGTCTTCTCCAACTTAAATTCAAAAGTATGGTTACGGCAATAGACTCCCAGCACCAATGTTTCATTTTGTTCAGTTGCGACTTTGTATTCAATGAAAAAGCCGCTGTGTTCTGTCTTCAGCCAGAAACAGAGAGTAAAACTAATGTGAAGAGGAGAGACATCAGAGAATGACACGTAGCCAAGATCGATGTCAGGAAGGTGGATTTCGTAGTTACCTCGGTCAACGATTCCTAAAACAACGAAACGATGGAAACGAAATGTACCCGCACAAAATGATAACGGAGTACACCTGCCTAGGTGAAAACGGAGAGTTGCTCATTACGCACATATCTTACAACTTAACAAGGTAAAAACCTGTCTGAATAACATATGTTGGCAAGGTGATTTGAAATTTGTCTTCTCAAAATGATTGCAAAGCGTAATTGACAAATTGGAAAAACCTAAACCTGATTTAGTTAAACTAGTTTAGTTGGTGTGAATGGGGTATAATTAGATTTAAACCAAGGCGAGGATACATAAGTCATTTTTATTCGATTAAGTAGAATACAACATGTACGATTGTATGTGAAACAAAATTAGCGGACTAGTTTAGACTTCTCGCGTTCAAATATTTTATTTCTCGGCTAATTGGAGAGACGCAGTAAAGAAAATGATCTACAAGGAAAAGAAAAAAAAAATGGCATCTACTATCTTAGAATAAAAAGAAGCGAAGTAAAAACATGACGTTTTGGGGTCCACTAGTCACCATTATCAAATGCAACGATATATATATAGAAACGAAAGTGTGAAACTACATTAGCTTTGTACATTCTTTTGTTTTCCACACTTCATTTTATGCTAATGTAGTTTCATAATTTAATTCTTACATATAACATTGCCAATCTTGTAATAGTTTGCATTTAATAATGGTGACATGTCTTCACCGAAACATAATGTTCTTTTTTTCGCTACAGTTTATTTAGTAAATAAACCCCTTCATGCGGCTGGTATGTCGGCTGATAATGTCCGCGGCCGAGAGATTGTCCGAAAAATGAACATTTGGCCGAGAAACGAAGCTTCGAGGGCAAATGTGAAATTTTGAGGACAATCTCTCAGCCAAGGACGTTATCAGCCGACATACCAGCAAGCCAGAAAGGGGTTTATTTATTTTATAACCCTCCCATTAATTTTCTTTTCGCAATTAAACCTCGCGTAAACATGGTAAAAAAGCCAGTGGCACCAGCTTTTCAATGTCACTGTCGCTACACCCATTAAAACGAGTTTGGTTTCCTTCCATGTTAACTGAAGAAAAGAAAAGTTGAAATGCATGGGCTGACTGTTTTTCCTCGACGGAAACAATCAGAGGACAAATAACCACGCGGGCGGGGGTTATTGAGTGATAACTGTCCGGCGATTTAGACCACGTGACGTAAAGTAGCCAATAAAATCACGCGAAAATTAATGGGTGGGTTACAATCTAAAATATTAACGAAATCTTCCGTCGTCCGCTATCTGAGAAAGCAAGCTGAAGGCGTTCGATGGATGAGGTGTCGTTACATTGCGACAGGAGTCGAGTGCCCACTGAAGATGTGCGGAAATAATTAGCGTGAACGTCCGTATTAGTGTTATAATCCAAACGTACCCCAGTTAATGAGGCTAAGTTCGTATTCGAATGAATGGTTTCTACTCTATATCACACTGTTACCTACCACGCCCAACAGAGTCATTAGGATCACCTTTATCATTTTCGTCTTTATCATCATGATCTCTATCATCAGCACCGCCACGATCCTGATAGTCCTGATCAAGTTCTTGGTATTTGATTCTTTTCCAACCAAGAACGCTTTTCCATCCACACCAGTCAACTGATATGTCACAAGGACCAACATCTAAAAAGGATTCACAAGAACGTGACTGCTTATTACATAGATCTCTTTCAATACAACTTTGCTTTTATCGTTCTTAAATTTTTAAATTAGCAATAGAGCTATTGCTAACAGGAAACCTTGAAAAGAACAAAATGCTCAAGGGGGTGACGTACCATTTGTATCCTGCGTGTATTCATGTAACCTTTCTCAAGTAAGCGAAGCCACACAACGACAGACGAATTTTAACGCCGTCAGCGGCTATTGTTTTAAGTATATATTTTTTAGTATAAATCTACTAGCGTTCTATCACGAATGCCACTCTTTGATTGGCTACGCTACTCACTATCTATTCTGTGATTGATAGTGAGTGGCGTAGCAGTGAGCAAAATGACGTCCGCTTCTTGGCGTTTTCGAAGTGTCTGTGAAGAGGATTTAGATAAAGGTTTGAACGACTAGAAGATTACACTAAACAATTAGATTATTCGCTCTCGATTTCTTTGCGCCCTCATCAACTATCGCGCGATAGAAATCTCGAGCTCATAATCTTATTGTTTAATAGTCACAGGTGTTATTTCTGAACTAGAGTACCTTTACAACCATACAGCTCCACCCTCATAGATATGGCACCATACCATGCTACTGGCCGAAAACGAATATAACGTGCCCTGATTGCCGGATTCAGTTCATGATAGACAACACTGTCCTCGTCTGCGTTTCCATCAAATTCCTAAACACATAAAATGGAGATGAGAGGGATGTAAACAGTTAGTAACACAAGCTAATCGGAAAACAATTTCTGAGTTTTTCCGACGGGATTGGAACCTATCACCTTCAGAACACTGATCGGACGCTATGCCACTACAGGGGACCCATGGGAACTGGACAATGTAAAAACTAAGGCTCGAATTATGCGACAGACTTGTCGTATATTGCTAGGATAGTTGGATTAAGAATAGTTCTGTTGTTATGTGAAGTATTTTAGGAAAGGAACGATTACAAAATTATAGAACTGTCGTATCAAATACTGCCTTTGAAAATGGAAAGGTTGATGACTACATTCATGTCAAGTATGGCTCTGAAAAATCGCCTCGTCTCTATATCACTTAAAACAGCCCTCCTTTTAAGAGCATATTCCTTTGAAAAATCATGGCAAAGAAAATAAAATCCAAGTCATGGCTGTGGGTTAGGTCTTTTTTTACCTTATCGGCAGTTTCTCCTCGTTCCCTATAGTACTGAAAGTTCAGTCCATCGCTACTGTACTGCAGTTTGTACTTGGCTATATACTGATACTTGAATGCATTTCTTCCTTGCGTTGCTACACCTGTCACTTCATTGTACTGACTGACCAGGTCAATCTGCAGCCACTGGTAAGCATCACTTGTGAAAGCTGACCAAGACCCTTGTTTAGTTCCAGACTTTTTAAAGTGTAGTCTGCCTTGGAAGGGAGCATGGTCGTCATCCCATTGCGAAGAAGCAGTAATTTGTCCGTCAAGAATTGCACCGTTTTCCATGCCGAGAGCTTCTTGACATGCTAATGGTGTTATGGAATCAAAAGAGTAATAATTATTAGGACGCGACTTTGAAGAGGCTTTGATGCAAGCTATGGTATAACCCTAGAGAGACTTTTCTAGCTAGTCTTACCTTTACCAGGATTCACAGGAATTCTTTGGCATGGCTCTTTGGAGAAGGAAACGTCGTCGATGGAAACGTCGTCGATGGCGAGAGATAGTCCCAAAGAGAATTTGCTCGAACCCACAAAATGAATCTGGAATGTGTTACATAAAATAAATGTTAACTTGCGCCTCACGGGTAAGAAAGTACTTCCAGCTTCTTTAAGAAGCCACGGCAAAATATTAATCATACTGATATTCTCAATTGACGGGGAATAGCATCACTATAATATATTAATAAAGGGGGTAAGTTTCTAAAGAAACTGTGGTGCTGCGTCGGTGGGAGTATTACAAGATAATTTGGTTTTATCAACTGGGTTGATAATGTGAATTGTCCACCGTAAAGAGATTCAGAAGCTGACGTTTCGAGCGTTAGCTCTTCGTCGTTAGCCCTTCGTCAGATTCGCTCCGACGAAGGGCTAACGCTCGAAACGTCAGTTTCCGAATCTCTTTACAGTGGACAATTCACATTATCAACCCAGTTGATAAAACCAAATTAACTTTAATATATTATCTAGCTCCCTGTACACATTGCGGACCTATAATGCTAGGTAACATTGGCAAGCAAAATGTATAGCGACCAGTCACGTCGCGTACTAACTTCCTACTGAACACCGTAGCCTTAATCAAGTCTCTGAGAACCTCAAGTTGAAAAATACATTGTTTTATAACTTGATTTGCTTCCTAAAAGTTACTTACAAATCGTCTCGATTGTCAACGTACATGTAACCGTCAATATTTCCGCTACAATAACGTTAAAATGTTTTAACCAAGGTTATGACTATGAAAGGAGAAAGAGATGAAATACCTGTACGTTGGTAAAATTCCTTGGTAAGGGCATCTGCATATATCGCACTGAATGTGTCAGTTCATTCGCAAAGAGTAGTAGCTTAGTCTGGTTTGTTGTCGTTTCATCTAGTAACACTTTTAACGTTGCATTAAACCACGTATCAATGTGATTAGTGACAAAGATCATATAGAAAAAACGTAAGCACTTCCATTCGTAATTATGGGCATTGAAGACAGGAGAAGAGAGAAAAGATACTGAATCAGTCGCTCCCGCGGCAAGGGAAACGTTTCCACCTAAAAAGAGAATTTAATAAGTCAGTGAACTTTTGTTAGTTTTAAGTGACCATATAAAGTAAAGAGAGGCGCGTTGGCTGCCTGGTTATTGTGCTGGCCTCTGGATCGAGCGGTCCGGGTTCGAGCCCTGGCCGGGGACATTGCATTGTGTTCTTGGGTAAGACGCTTTACTCTCACTGTGCCTCTCTCCACCCAGACATATAAATGGGTACCGCAAATTTTATGCAGGGGGGAGGGGGGGGGGGGGTAACTCTGTGATGGACTAGTATCCCATCCTCTGGATACTAGTCGCTTCATGGTAAAGAAACCGGGATAAGCTCCGGCTTAGTGGACCACTTGGCTCGTATGCAAGACTTAACCTTGAGTGAAATAAAAACTCGCTTCGAGTACAGTCAAAGCTAAGAGTATGATCTTATTTCATTACCAAAGGATTAGGCCATTCAGTGTAGGGAGTGCCCCCCTTCCCCACCCCGGGCACCAATTTGCATTCTTAAAGTCTTTATAGTCAAGTTAAAGGACGTCATGACCGTGACGATGTTTGGATAGATTATCTTAATTAGCATCATTTTTTACGACACTATTTTAATTAATTACAATCGAGACAGTGTTTCATCGGCTATCCAAACAACTCGAATTTCGTGAAAAATACTCTGCTGCGCGTCGTATATTTAGCTCTCTTCTCGGTCTTTGGATGTCCCGATGAAACATTGTCTCTCGTGTTTGAAATATTACTTACAAAACTTTTCTTTCCCAATAGAGGTATACAGTTATACAACATCAAACAGGAAAATGAATGAGACATTTAAAAAAATGATATATAATAGGTTTGTTTCCCAGTGTCGCCTGTATCGAATAATACTCAGAGATCTTTAACAACCCTTTCAGATATTTTCTTGTTTACGTTTAAATCTCGTGATGAATAACGGAAGAATAAAGGAAAGAATCACCTTCAGTGATGTGAACTGGCCCTATGTCACTCATCAACAGGGCATGAAGGCCATACTACTTCATAAACACACTCTATAACACCTCTTACCTCGTT
This sequence comes from Micromussa lordhowensis, assembly GCA_964020085.1. Taxonomy (NCBI): domain Eukaryota; kingdom Metazoa; phylum Cnidaria; class Anthozoa; order Scleractinia; family Lobophylliidae; genus Micromussa; species Micromussa lordhowensis. The sequence goes on along the minus strand of OZ026597.1, from coordinate 19,735,810 downwards.
TCCCTAATCCCGCCTGATAAGAACGAAGGACCCACTCGTCGTCTGCCTTCCAGTCGCACATACTTTCTTCAAAATAACAATCTGGACTTGCTGATGATAAAGAACGAAAATATTGTTTCTAGGCGATCCAATTCAGTTATTTACAAATGTCTAATAAAATAGCCTGTTTGAGGGTCTGGTTCATGATATGAGAGCAGTGCGAAGTACAGGGAGAGAAAAAGGCAATCTATTTTCCATTCACCGTTCTTCGCGCTGCTGTACAACTTTATAACCGAACGTGTGAAAAAGATGCTAGGCGTATTCAATTGTGTTCTAGTTTTCTGAGAAGATTACAAGAGAGAACAGGAAGAAAGTAAACTAAACTGTCTTTTGATAGGTTCCGTTGGTATGACGAAAGAGCATAAATTAGTGGGGTGCACGGTTCTCATGCCTCGACGAACCCACTGTTTTTAGGGCATGCACTGTTCTAAACCATAATTGCACCACCCTTAAAGCTATGCAAGTCCTCTTTTTACCAAAGATGGCTCTATGGCTGATAGATCAAGCTTTCAGGTTGTTTTCGAGGATCAGAGAAATGAATGTCTCCCTACTTCAGGACGATTTTACTGAATCAACGCTCAGTTGATGAACACGTAACAAGTTGCCTTGCTATAGCCCTGCCCTGTGAAAGCCCTGTAAACTCTAACATCAACGTTCATACTTACTTTGTTTTAGAATAGTTTCACAAATTCCGTCCAATACAGTCAAATCATCGACTGCAACATCGCCTTTACTTTCACTACCAACTGTTCCTTCTAGAACAAACTAATTGAAAAATACGAAAGTATGTTAGTTCTAAAACGCAACAGAAACGTTCCTTTATTTTTGACCTCTTCAAATAATTGCAAGTAAAAAGGGTAAAATATAAAAGTGCTTGATACATGGCCCTGATTTAAGCTCTCTGTTTTTAGAGATTCAAACACGGAGCGAGCCTATAAATGGAGGCTGAGCGGCTCAACCCGTCCATCACAAATTGGAATACTCTGCTTTGATTGGCGTATTCACAGGTATCGTACTTGATACAGTGGCGGATCCAGATCTTGAGCTAGGGGGGGGGGGGGGGCTGTCTTGATTTACTTGCCATGGCGGCCATTTTCCCTTCAGTCATTTCTTCTTTCTTTACCCAAAATAAGGGGGGGGGGGGGGGGGGAGGGGCCCGGGCCCCTCCCCTAGATCCGCCACTGTCATATACATGCATTTTATTTCTGTTGTTTCACTTGTGAAAGCATATGCCGTGTTTTAGCAAGCAAAATGCAAACCGCTGACCTTTTATAGGCTCGCTCCGTGTTTAAACTCTCTGTCTTTTGGCTTTAACAATATATGACAACTTACTTTATATAAACTTGGACTATTCAGGGCCGTCTGTCCAAATCTCCAGCGGTTTCCTTGATCTCCTGACAACCTCCAAACGAGTGTTTCTGATTGGTTGGTTTTGACGTAAATGTTTAGATTGCCGATATCTGAGCCGTGCATGTGATACCAAAACTGAACACAAACTGTTTCATTGGCTTCTATCCAGCCACTTAACAACCTCGCCTTTTCTCCTGGGTTTCTCTGGGAAGCTTCAATGAAAATGTACGAGCCTATAGAAGAAATATATAATAATTATGAAATAATTGTTACTCATCAGCACGGACATTTAAGGCAGAACATTTCTCGCCCACCTCTGCTGCTTATAATGCTGCAATAACGCTGTTTTGTCAGAGTCTCAATTTGTAGCCAGTTTTTGGTCTTTAGTTTAAAATGATTGGTGATTTGATCTTATTACATAAAGTTCATCAAACAATAAGCTTTAACCAATCAGGGGAAGGCTTGTCTGCTTATAGCGAATCCATTTGGTTTCCATGCTTGTCACGAGTTACATGTTTTATGTCTGAGGCCTGGTTGGTTAAGTTGTTAAGTTGTTCGACAGCACAACAAGGGATTCTTTATTTGCTTTGGTGTTTACTGAACATACAGCTGCTAACTTTAACTTCCCTAATTAAGTTTTTGTCGGTTCTGACATGTCTTACCATCCTCATTAAACGACGTGTGATCGTAACTTGGTCCAGTACTTTCTGTTGGCGTCTGACCTGAGCCCACAGTCCAGTGGAACGTGGCATTCTTATCACGTTTCAGTCCACAAAGTCCACTTTGGAAATTACAATGACCTTATGACACCACGGTAAGAACAAAAACATAGAAAAGATATAAACCAATATTGGAACGTTCAAACCATTAAAAGATTCCTAAAAACGTGAACCCCATGTTTGTCAAGAATGTAATTTACATTCATACATAAAGTGATATAACTGATTCCGAGTATTTATTGAATGCACGATCTTGTTTCAATAGGAGTAAATGACATACTGAACTGAAAATACAGCTAAGTAGGCCAAGGAATTTTCTTTAATCATACCTCTAAAAGATCTACATCTTTTTTGCTCGCTTGTATTCTGAGAGGTACATGCTAAATCATCCAGATGGCACTTCCCAGAACCTGAAAAACCAATGGATTAAAGAAAACCACACGAGCACGACCAAAGAAGATAAGATAACATAAAATAAATAAAATAAAATAGCATAAAATAAGAACACGAATAATGAAAGCACAAGAGACTGAACAAAAAGAACTGACTAAAAGAAGCGAAACGGTAACACTGACTTCCATGAAACGCATAGTACGCCAAGACTCAGTGGAGTGAAGGGGTGGAGGGGTGAGCCGAAATCCCGCAGTTGAAAAATCTAAAGGAGATTCAACAGTACTCCGATTTAAGTGAACAGAAGTCAAAAGGACCACAAATGTAACTTACCACATACAGAAGGCGTATTAGTGCCGTCCCTACAGAAAGCCGTTTGACTGCATGTATTTGACCATGAAATACAAGATCCATCAACACACTGATATCTAGAGGAACATGGATTCCCTGAAAAGTAAATTATGTGCGTGGTGTATTTTTTAAATAACCAAGATCAACGAAGGTTATACCACAAGCGTAAAACTCAGATAGAGCTGTAGATAAGTAGCGTTGGTTCGCATTCCAAATCGAACTTTCTCAAATCTAACTTGTCGTTTTTGTGGCTAAAAAAATAATCATCGCACGCGGAATTCGAGAACAAAATAAGGCACTCGAACCTTTGTATAAAGCGAGAATGTAAACGGAAACGTCCATATTATCACACCTAGTTTGTATAGTGTCATCTCAGCCAATACCATCATGCCTAAAGTGACGTCCACTCACTTTCAACGGACGAAACTTATAACATCATCGACTGACATACACTATTCACTTGACTCTAAAGATGACTTCCGCTCCGGTTGTCGAAACGTCAGTCACCAACAACAGTTCTTCTCAGAACTACCCTCGCCCGGACAATCACACTATACGAACTTCTGATACTCCTGAGTTCATACCATTTACTTTATTATCACACCTGTTCTTCGTATGGATTTTTAACATGGCGCAACGGACGTTGGCCATTGGAGCCCTCTGTATTTTTTTGTCTGTTCCAGTACAGTGGCTTCTAGCTTACTCAGCGGTATTAAAGAACGAAATTGAATACAACGCGACAACGTTTGCTGATTAAAACATAGTCAACAGAGCCGAATGGTTATTGTTGTATGTTATTGTTTGACTTTGACGTATACAAAACACACTAGTTGTTTACTTCTGACTGAGGAATTTACCAATAGAAACGTTTCGGTTGCGTAATTTGTACGCGGTCGTGTACATAAATCTTGGTATCTTTGTTTCCTTCTTTTTTTACCAAGCTTCATAACCATTCCCGTCTATTGACTGTGGTTAAAATAAAACAAATAGCAACTTACGGCAATTTTTTTCGTCATCTCCACTGGAACAGTCATTTGTTCCATCGCACACGGATGATGCCAGGAGGCATTCTCCCTCCTTACAGTTGAACATACTGGAGGGGCATTCACAGTTGTCCTCATCTGAGCCGTCTTTACACGCAAAGTCGCCATCACATAACAGATTCTTCTTGACACATTCGCCATTATTGCATGTAAACTTGCTGTCGCTGCATTTGAAACCTGAAGTGAAAAATAGTTGAATAGGTCACGTGACCCAGGCTCGAAATTAACGCTCCCAAAATGCGAGCCGGGTGATTTTGATCATCTGCGAGTGAGAAAAATATCCACTACCAAACGTTCGCGAGTTAGAATTATCCATGTCTCCCAACCATTTGGAAAGAATTTGCTAGCGGTCTCACCAGTTTGTGAGTGGAAAAAATCTTACTAGGGAAACTTTGCAACTGGACCAAAAAGTTACCTTCGAACCCTGGTGGCCAACAGCCATGTAAATTCACTGGAACAAAAGAAAGTGTTTACACAAGAAAAGAGCTCAATTCCCGCAGGATTGGTTTGGGACACCAACATGTCCACTGTGACGTCTTGTGAAAACACTCTATTGACTAAACACAAGTGCCGAACAGTTGGAGATTGCCGATATAAATTGTTAATTTGACATTTGTTACTTTGAGGCTGGATAAGTGGAAAAGATCGGAAATAAAAACAAATGTCAAAACGCGAGAGGAAAAGAGCATAAACTCAATGTTTCAAAAGCCTTGCTCCTTACTAAAACATAGTCGGAAGTACTGATGGTTGGAAAAGCCACTTACATGCCTTGATGTTTCTGGATAGGCGAAAAAGCAGTCCGGTTGTTGGTCGATTGTTAGCCTTAGTGGTGTAATACTCAGATGGTTAAAGTAGGAAGAAAATAGGCCAGATACAAGAGGGCATCAAAAACGTTAAAGCCTGTTTCTGAAGCACTTGCCCTTGTATGGTTACGATTAGCAAAACGTAACAGAAATGCAAAAATAACCTGGCTCAGCAAAATTAGGCCTCAAGGAGCAATTCTCTGTTGTTATGATGACGTCATCAATCGCTACGTTGATCTTCTTATCGAGAAAGCCTTCTCCCTCAAAGATAACCTAAAGAAACGGTGACAAAAGATTTAACAGTTACGTAACTTTCATCCCTACTTCGAAATATTATTATATGCCACAGAATATAACTGGGCCTTCTGAATGACAAGCACACATCAAATGATCTTAAAACCAAAAAAAAGTCTGACGTAAAACAAAACCAAAAAACAATAAGTCAAGATATCTACATGCCAACCTTCCTGAATGTTATTAAATTAAGTTATTTTGTCTTTCCCAGTATTATTTCTATCAGATTTAAAAACATGCAACAAAATAATAAAACATGCAAAACCGAGGACAACTTTGATGCAAGCTTTCTCAATGTTTATCACCAATGAGTATTTGTTTTCACCTGAATTCCTTTGGCGCCTGAACAAGCCACTTGAGCTGCTGACCACTTCTCACCGTGGTTTCCGACTAACTGCCACACTAACACCGGTTCTTCTCGCTTTGGTCCTTGAAGGAAAATCTTCAAGGTGGACTTTGATTGAGTAGGCATGAGGTAATTAAACCGCAAACACAAACCCACGGATTGATGAAATGGTTTCCACGGTAACAATGGACCTTCCAACTTTGCTTTAAAGGAGTCACCAATATAGGCAAAGTGAGCTGAAAGAAGAAATATTCTCTCCAAATCATACGTAGTATGCTTTTATTTGTATTAACATGGGTTCGGTGTGATAATTTTTAAAAAGAAACCCATTGGAATGACTCTACTTAAAACCGGTGTCAAATGTAGTCTGTAGCATTAAGAATAGGCTATTTCCATTTCCCCTGGGTGGGTTGCTTGTCCATCACAGGTTAACACCCCCCTCCCTGTTGCCCCATATTCTACCCAGGCTATCTCAACTCATTTATCTTCCTGGACAGAACTTCGTGGGAGCTAATTAGAACGACCTCACCCAATACCTGAAACGGAACCTGGCGATCCCGAGTCCACAGTGCTGACCATTAGGCCATCTCACCCACCCACCTTGGGGGCGAAGCATTAAAGTAAAGTTACCGCTTACCTGGAAATTTAACAAATGTTTTAATATTTGACAATTTCCAACTTTTTTCGTTGTCACCAAGGCTAGTCCAACCGCAATATCCTGATTTGAAGTAGCACTCTTTTATCGCCACAGCTGATAGAAAAAGAAATAACAATTGTGTCCCATCTCCAAAAAAATTGAAGGAAAAAAATAACATCTATTCACCTCGAAGGCAAAGATGCCCCAAAACTCTCTCGCTCACAATTTGCTCTGAATTGTTGACAAATGAATAACTGACCTGCGAGAAAAAGAACCAAAACGTATTAGGCCCAATTATTAAAAGCGTTTTACGAACATTCTGATTGGTTGACAAGTGTGAGAGAAATTGTCTTTGTCGTAATGAACTATGCGAGGGAATCATTTATAAAAGAGATAACTGAACCTGAAATGATCAATTCTGTGTCCACTGACCTTTATTGTAAAATTGTCGGGCTGTCTGTTGGTGTTAAAAGTAGCCGTAAATGATGTGTTTACACAGGACAAGTTAAGCGCCGAATTCACTGTCACATTTTGTCCAAGGGTTGAGATGTTCAGTTCCAACGGGCAATCAGGGCAATATACACCTTCACAGCAGAACCTGTAATAGCCTGTTTGACAAAAAAGTAAAGTTTTCTTCTAATATACACGATTGTGTTTTTCTAAAACCAGCGCAATGCGTTGTGTGACAGAGAGAGACAAAACTGTTCAATTTAAGGTGTCATTTCAATCCTAGTCTTACAATTAAACATCGTTTAAAAACATATTGTCAGATGTCTTGATCAATATGGTTCTGTTTTGAAAACGAAATGTTTATTATA
>OZ026597.1:19631520-19726520 GCA_964020085.1 Micromussa lordhowensis | reverse complement strand
GAAGAATAGTCAGACAACATTTAGCTATAAGTAATAATTCCCTTGAGGTTCTTTGGGTAAATTAAAACCAGAAGTCCTTAAAACAAAACGTCACTGCTTTAGGCTATGTTCAACACACTTGGTGCCCGTGTACGATGCCTAAGTACGGTTCTCGCTGGAATGAAGAATGAAGAATGTGAACACATCTTTTTTCGAGTACTCACACCAGAATTCGGGTTCCGGGTCCCGTGCCCGTCCCCGTGCCCGTACTCGGAGTACCAAGTGTCTGAACGCAACACAACATTGTGCCGGTGTCCAGGCACCATTGCTCGAACACCAAGTGTGAACACAGCATATTAGACGCTCTATGATTTATCGACGGTTTCCTTTCCAGCAGCGAAATTTAAATCCCTTCTGAAAGTATCCCACACCAAAGGAAGTAAGTAGAAATGCACAAGGAACTCCTATGATGCGTGACACTAACGAAAAACAATTTACAAGGTTGAAAAAGTGCATTAAATTTCAAACAGTCCGTGTAACATAGACACGTTTCAGGCTTATCCCTTCTTCAGTATGTTGAAAACGTAGCAAGTTACCTGGTTTAGTCCTAAACAGTCTTTTTCCAGGAATAGGTAGTTCATATTCTCCTCTCGGTGTGCGCATGCCCACAGATATGTGGTCGTTGTCCGTTTCTTCCCTCATAAAGGCTTCCATTCGATAAATGCGACATTTGTCGAGAAATACAGACTGCGATATTTGCTCTTGGTACCTTTGAAGGCAAGACTGAATAAGTGATCAAGGTAAAGGGAAAGACCTACATTGCATAGCAAAAGTTGGAAGTCCAAGAACATGAATATCCAGGGCTCAAAAAAGGCACCGCAACGTAGATTTTCATGCCGGGCAATGCCCAATTTCAATGGGCAAGCGGAAGGTCAACTAGATAAAAAGAAGGACAAAGGACAAATCCGAAGGACAAATTGGAGTGCAAGATTTTTTCTGTTTACATCCCTGTCATGCTCACCTGTCCCACTCCTGATATGTTGTAAATCTTTTGACAGAAATTATTGGTTGTTTGGTTACAATTTCCTCAGCTTTCCTGTCTTCTTCAATGCCTTCTTCAATGACATCGTGCTTCCACAGCTCACAGAATTCATCGCATGACAGGTAAAACGTGTAATTTCCGCTTTCAGGAACCTACAAAATGATTTGTGATGAGTGAATAAAGTTGGTGAGGTCATGGCTTCGATTCCTATCGGGGACTCAGATTTTTTTCTCTGTCCCACGCTCGTGTCATGTTGATCAATTCACCTTTCACAAAATGATTTGTATTTCACTATTTTGGGAAAATAATTGATCCTAGATGTACCGATCGATACGACATTTACAGCCACAGGACCTGTCACTAAATCACGTGACTTTTTGTGATTTTATACCAACGCGACCCTAATAAAACTGAAAGTCACGCGAATTGTCACGCAGCTTGGGGCAAAGTTTCAATTCACGCGACTCACCATGACATATGAAATCACGCGACTTGCTAGCCGTGAAATATTACATCTTGAGAACAGGTTTCTAGCTAAGAAAATGCAAAGAGAGGATTTCCTCTCCTCTCCCAACAACAATGCAAATCACACCCTTTGGGGACGCACATACCTTTATACCCTATATAACGGAGTACCCCCTGGAAAAATGACGTTTTACCTGTAAGTAGCTTGTCAGTCGCTGAACGTATTTTTTTCCCACATTAACTGGTGCATCAAATTCCCGCAGAGTGATCTGGCTGTGACTTTCACCTTTAAACACAGGATTCCCTCGCATAGTTGGTGGTTTTTTGGAGTCGTAATCTACGTTATACCACGCTTCACGTAAAACGCCGTGTGCCTCTTCAGGAAATTCTAAAACGAAGTGTAAGACAACTCCAGAGTAAATATCACTTGTATAATTAACAATTATTCAACAAGCGCGCGTTGGACATGAGATGGTAGATAGCCAACGAGGCGCATAGCTCCGAGTTGGCTATAATCATCTCATATCCAACAAGAGCGAGTGGAATAATTGTTTCATTGAAAACGCCCCCAAAATAAAGCAAACTAAACTTTAAAAAAAATAAAATCGCCTCAAAAAAGTCACGCGTACGCTTACCATTTTCGCAGAGCATGGTATAAGCGCTCATAGCCCATGATGGTTAAGCCAATGAAAACTCTGGAATTGCATTATCCAATGATCTAGTTTTTAATAAATTTTAGTTACAACGCAAACGTAGTAACCAAACAAAGAATTGACAGAATCTTGACATACAAGAGTAGAAACAACTTTGCTCATGTAATTTGACGTAGTTTCTTCTTTTTCTTTTTCTTTACAGAGAGAAGGCCAAAACTAGGCTAGAGTCATGCAAACCAAACGATGTCAGGACTTTCAATTGCGACTTACCAATTGTACGAACAACAACTTGGCAAAGAACTAGCGTGACATTATTTCCAATCAAAGTAACTGTCACGTAACGTCCGCGCGCCGGTGGAGAGCAGTGTACTTTGTGGATTACTAATATTCCATACTGGATCGATTCTGTACAAGTTGGGTTAGAACCAGTTTTACTGGTAGATATACTGACGTTGATCATTCCTTTGTCTCGTGCACAGCAGTAGATTGTATTAGTGATTTCAACAGATTCAACATATAGTGATTTTTCAAAGGTTACTTTCCACCAAGGATTGGACTCCTAAATGACAAAGGAAAAAAAACACACCCACCCAGAATCAGAAAGATCAAACAAATCAACTAGCAGGCAGACAGACAGATAGATAGACAGACAGCCAGCCAGACAGACGTACAGCCAGCCAGACAGACATACAGACGGACAGCCAGACAGACAGACAGATATACAGCCAGCCAGCCAGACAGACAGACAGACAGGCAGACAGCCAGACAGCCAGTCAGACAGACAGACAGCCAGACCGACAAAAACAAGTAAAACTTCCCATTTTTAATTCTTTACAACCAAACTGCGTATTTTTGATTCCAAATTCAATTATTTCATCATCTTTCTCCCAAATTCAAAATCTTAATCCTGTTTCCTGGATGCCTTACGCTTCATTTGATATTAGATTATTTAATTTCAGTATATGACTCACTTCAAGTGGAAGAACAAAGACGACCAGCACTTCTCACGAAACATCCAAATTAGAAGAATAAGCATTAAACAGGAAACTGTTTTGTTATTAAGTTGGATTAATTCCTTACCTTTTGTGACCGAAAACAAGTGGTGTAGGATCTATCAATGGCCAGAGAGGGGTAATGAGGTAGCAGAACACTTGAACTGTGCGTCAAAACATGGTGTGACAGTGAATTTACTGACAAAAAAAAAAAAGAAACAAGTTGAGAAAGGAAACGACAAGCAATAGCTATAATACCATTAATAAACTGAATCAAGCTAGAAAGCAGCGCATAAAGTGCAGTTGGTTGAGCTACAGACACTTCAAGTTGTAACCTCCGTGTTAGTTAGAGAACCGGATTGCTAAAATTTGGCTCACAAAGAATGCTTGAAGGCCTCTGGCCACGGAGAGTTACCTTGAGCTATTTCGGCCCTCTTCGGCCTTGGGTCTCGAGCTCTTTGTAGATTGTGGAAAAAGGTATAAAACCGTGATATTTAGAGCAGTTTTCAATTAAGGGTTAGGTTAGTCGTAAAACGCAAAACCAAAACCAAACCAATTATGTACCAATTGCAATACTCAGCCAATCTCAAACGGTAGTAAAACCAAAACCAAAGTAATTGCTTGATTACTTTCGACACTCAATTGAAAACCGCTCTATCATTATAAAAGTGACCAATATAGAGGAGACTGCTGCTTTAGAAAGAGCATTAATTCGCTCTAACATAACTCTAATCATTTGTCAAACCGTCACTAAGAGATTAGAGCTGAAGTCAAAACAACTTAACCACAGCTGCAATCACACAAACACCCTTGACAAATAAGGCAGTCAGAGTTTACAATGCAGATAACGCAAACCAAAGCCAAATCACAGCTCCCTTTAGTATCGGAATTTATAACTTAAGTAGGGCAGTATCTACATTACGATTACCAATGCACCCATAAATGGGTGGCTTTGCTAACACAAAGACCCAAGTAATAATTAACTTTGACTTCGATGAACTTAAATGAACCTACCGAGCTTTTTCTGGCACAGTGGGTAGTTCATTAGCCGGCAGTCAACGTTTTTTATCCCCGACGGCCGACCAGCCGACAACACAGCACAGCTCTGGATTCCATGGTAAGCAGAAGGATATCCCGACAGCCATAGAGAGTCATTAAACGGGCTTCCATCTATCCACATCCAATTATCCTGTGCCAAGAGGCCAAAGTGCAAACGCTCCGGCTTAGGTCTGATTTTTTCTAACCTGTTGGTAAATGCATATCTCAAACCTTCCCGAGATATCTTGGCCAAGGTCCCGCCCTCTCTACTGCACTGTTCTAGAGCATCTTTCCATGTCAGCATATTCTTGGTATTTATAGAGAAGCAACCACCGTGAAAGGCAAAATAGTCGTGACTGCACGTTAGAGGTGCTGGAGAAACAAGCAAAATGATGCTTCAAGAAATACTGATTTTTTTACCATCAGCATTGATAAACTTTTAAAATGTCTTTGCAATACAATAACATTAAACTTTTTTTGATACTCAGAAGAACTGATCGTTTTATGCTAGACAGCTCTAGTCTAGGACCACTGAAAGCAACATTGTTGGAAATTAATGGAGGCCTAAGTTATACATACATACATCACTTTTATTTACCCTCGGATTTTTTAGAGTAGCTTATGCAGCTAATATCTCCGAGCATTTAACCATCAGACGAGAGATAGACCACCACACCGGGAACTACGTCCCCTACTCTTTTCGAACAGTCTGTGGGTTCTTTTACGTCCCACAGAATTAATTATGAAGAGTTGTGAGACGGGGCCTACGGTTTATCGTCCTTATCCGAGAAGACTAGAAAGTCTAACCATTTGCAGATGTAATTACATTGTCATATAGTCACATTGTCACATAATTAAGTTGTCATATAGGTGGGGGTTCCGAGACGAAGGTCTCTTACAGTAGTTACAGAACGACCCACACAAAGTGTACCCTTGAACGCAACAAACACGCCTTAAACTGTCCTGCACCACTTTACAAGCTCTATTTCCATTCGTTCTCGTTAATCTGAACCTCTTTCGATCATACGGTTAGCGAATTCTGTTGTCTTTTTGCCAGCGACGATGAAGAATTTGCTGTGAATTCACGTAATACAATATCTACTTACCAGATTGATTGCACCTTGCTTTAACCTTGATGGTTTGATCCACCGACAATGCTTGATCATAAACTTGTAAGCAGGAGATTCTCCCACGAAAGTACACCTTCTGTTTCTTCATCGCACCAATTGTAACAATAGAGTACGTTGCTAGCTCCATTTTTGCTTTGATATACTTCAGCATGACAGTGCTGTTATTGACGAAAATAGACGCGACACCTGTATGGTAGTCATACGTGATTCCAACAAAGTTCCATGAATATGCTTCTAACACGTTTTCCTTAAAAAGCAGATACCTAGAAAGCGTTTTCCTGTCGACGTAAGTCACTTTGACACCCAAAGTTGAAGGAGAAACCCTCAACGACAAGCCATAATATTTGTTTGGGAGTTCGTGCGTGTAAATTGGGCCACTGGAGTTGCCAAGATGAACCCATGCAAAAACACCAATCGAGAACCTTGTGTCCAGTTGTCCGCTTTTTCTAAGTTTTACATAGCTGCTGTTATTAATACCGCTAAAGTAGAAGGAACCATTTGGATTTCCATAAGGACCTGGTGCAAATTTGATGTTATTAGAAACAGCCCTGATGGCTCCATTTGGACTCCTGTCCACAGTTCCATTGGTGCCACTCAGTGAAAAGAAAGCCACAGGCAAAGGAACATCTGGGAATAGAAACAAAAACACAAAACGAGTCTTACCTGATTATACTTAAGCCAGGATTACGATGCTTTCTACTAAATAAAGCAGTATTGTTTTTTATTTTAAATTTGGCGATAATTGAAAAAATATCTTCACTGGAAAAAGTGATTTTGCCTCAGTGATTTTCTGTTTGTTTATTAGACGGCTGGAGTGTTAGGCATGACCTTGTGGAAACATGGAATGTGGGCCATGCCTACGTTTTGTAATTACCGAGAGATCAGATACGATTTTTTATGTAACCACTCTAAACATGTGAACATTTGGCACGGTAAGAAACGAAAAGGCAGGGTCTAAATTGAAATAAAAATATTTCAGACAGGTTTTAGGAAACCTAAATCCTAAACATCAGTATAATTTCTTTCCCTAGAAAAAGCCCGCTAGCCATAGCTAAAGAACAAAACAAACGAACTTCAAAGTTTGATTTGGCTATTTGCATGATCTGCAATAGGAATTAAACTCGGGACCAGTCATGGCATGATGGAGTTCTTGAAACCGTGACCAACATTACAAGACCATACAGCACCCTTTTCCTCTTGGCCACTCTTCTTCCTTATAACGTTACACCTTGCAAGCATACCTAGCGGCTGTTGACAGATATATCCCTTTCGGCTGGTGCACGGTATATCATTCCACCGCCATCCATACCCTTTCCATTTAGAATCCCATCTAATAGCATTCAATAATTCCCCGCATTTGCCGTCGCCACTGGGCTCGTTTGGACCCCACTGATTCGGTGTATTATTGGACACGACGCTCCCATCTGACCAAATCCACTTCAACTGCCCACTTAACCCAAGGTACAGGTCGCGGTCATCAAGGTTCAGTTCTCTTCTTTGATTAGCAAGGTCTTGCATAGTTCTGGTGTCATTCACGATGGCGAGTTCAGCACCGTACAAGTGACATATGGTTCGCGCGTCGCCCCATTGCTGAGAATATTGAAAATAAAACAGATGGCACGATTTGTTGGCCTTATACCAACCCGGCTCGCAACCATTAGATGGCAAGCTACCTGCAAAGTAAAATGCCTTCAATTTTCAGAAGGAAGCTACTCTAAAATCCCATCCAATATTGGAAAAAATCTTCACCCGCATATAACCCAAAATGAAGCCAGCGAAACAACATTTACCTTAAAGAAAACTAAGCCGAAGAGTTATTGTTGAAATTTCAGGGTAACACATGGCGACATGATTATTCTTGGAACTAATATAGTAATTGGTATTTCTGTTGTAATGGATTTATATTCGTTTCAATTAACCCCTGTTTTACACTATCAAAAACGCTTCGTGCAGCGAGTAAAGCTTATAAACTTGGATTGTTGGTGTTGCTGTTTTCGCTTTTGTTCTCTTACCTGGTTTAGTGACATCCAGGGCATAAAAAGAGAACACGATTTTTCTCGCACAGCAGTTATCATTCGTGTAGACGCCAACACTAATCATCTGCCCATAGGAACTCCTGTTTATCAAATTAATTTTCTTGGAATTGTCTCCAGCTCTGCCTAGAACAACAACATCTAGAGGAAAGTTTCCAGTGTTAGAAAGGTCTAAAGAGGACGTGACGAAACTTGATCTGCTGTACAATCCAGAGTAGATAAAGTATGGTCTGTATCTTGGATTTCCACTTGGGTGCTCGAGAGTGAATCGAAACTCGTCCGAGTACCGACTGTGCTCGAAGGGCTGCGAAGAAAGTCGGAAGTTTCGACCCATGAATGAGGACACGTAAAAGGTTGTTACGACTGCAAGTGAAAGATTCATTCATGTCGATTTAATTGAAAAGAACACTTCATACAATATATGGCCTATCTCGTACTAATGGAACTGCTTAGAAAGGGAACAGTTCAAAAACTCGCCAAGACTAGACTAGCCAAGGAATATGTATTTTGTCTTCAGGAAAATACATGTAATGTTTCATGCCTGGCAGTAAGATAACAGCATGTTTATATAACATCACTTCTAAACAAGTGAACAGATCGCAGCTATTGAACACATAAAGTTCGATATTGAGAAAGCGCAATTATTTGTAATCGCTGATAAATATCAGTAATCGATAGTATTGCGCAAAGCGCAATTATCTGTAATACATTGTTTTTCGAGATGTTCGGTATCAGAATCCCAAAATTGAACTGAAAGTACATATGACTTACGAGAACAATTTTATCACTTACGAGAACAATTTTATGACTTACGAGAATTTTACTCAACAGAAGGGATATAAACACATACTTCCAACGACTTGCAAAGGTCCAGAGTAGCAGATCGTGTCAGTACCTTTTTGTTGACAAGCCCCTTTTTTGAAAGAAATGTCGTCCAATGCTGCATCTCCAAGATAACTGCTGCCTCTGATACCACGGATAACTACCTAAAAAAATGACATTTGTGCGAAATAGCGTACATGTAAAGTTATGATTAATCACAGACAAAGTTTAATGTTTGGCTTCAGGGAAAAGCTGTACAATCAATTTTATTAAAGTAGCCTTTTTATTCTCCTGTAAGGAACGATAAGAGGTGGGAGGGAAGTACCCTTAATGGTTTATCAGGTGTATTAAGAAAAACATTTAACTTCTTGTTCGTATTAAGAAAAGAAGGAGAAATAGTAGAACTATTAGGAAGTTGCTGTCGACAATGGTAATATAAATGGAAAGTTACTGACTTTGACCGAGAGAAAAGGATATTTTCGTGTGACAACATTGCCTTCGAAATGAGGAATCTTAATGATTGAAGACCGTACTGTTGGTCTTGAAGAGCCTATAACCCCAGAATTTTTTTTTGGCTAAGATGAAACTTGGACAAACACACAAAAATTTGATACATGACCGAGCTGGCGAGGAGCCTGGGTCTATTACTGGGTTGACGTCACAGACTGTTTTGCATGCATGTTTATAAAGAGTTAATGCTATGTAAATGAATATGTGACGTCAACCCAGGAATATGCCCAGACCCCTCACCAGCTCGGTCATAACACAAAAGATATCAAATTTCAACTACTTTCTGTTAATTTTTAAAGCCCTTAAAAATATCAAAAACCGAAAATTTTGGCAAATTCTTTTTGTGTGTTTGTCTAAGTTTCATCTTAGCCCCCCAAAAATTCTGGGGTTATAGGCACTTTAAACTATTGCATTTGTCAGAAAGTGACTGAGGTTAAACTCGATATAACTCACTTGAAAGATTTGAGTCGTGTGTATGCTTATTTGCCCTGGTATCCAATGGTCTCCTCGATCCTCAGACTTCAGCCAAACCAGTTTATACCTGTTGTACCTGATTCTTATGTATATGATGACACAGCTCATGGTGGAGCCACGCATGTGATAGTAGAACGTCATGCATTGCGGTCCCCTCATCCAAGGACTCTCAAGTCGTGCACTCTCTCTTGGCTGTCGTGGACTAGAAGTCTCAATGTAGATGTACTTGCCGGTTCCTTGATGTAAAAAAGGTGAAGTTAAGTAACGCAATTGTCAACAATAAAGACTTAAATTGAAACACCGATTCTCTTCTTTCCCACTCTAATGTCGCAGAAATTTAGAATATTGTAACCTGATCTATGACCGTTGCTAATGAACTGAAGTTAAAGAAACGAAACGTGCTATACCACAAAAGTGGTCGTCTCTCCAACTCTTTTATGTTTGAAGTGAAATAAAAAAGAAATTAATATCATCTGACTAATCTACGAAGTGAAAATAATTTAATGAACCAATGGGGACTTGTAACAAGAAACAGGCAACTGATGCAAAACAGGTTGACAAGGGGCGGGGGGCGGGGGGTGGGGTGGGTAAGAATACATCTCAGTCGAGTCATCATCGTGTCGCCTGTATAATAACTTATTTCCGAGTTGCCTTAGCCTCTCTATCAAAGCGAGGCCTAGAACCCAACCTTTCATATGAAAATGAATTTAATTTGCATGTGAATGAAACCTCATTTTCATGAAAGGATGAATTCGCTTTGGGGCTAAAGGTAATTCGGAAATGGCCTATTTACACCGCACGAATTTCTTTCAAATTCATAACTAGCAAAAACAACAACAAACACAACAAAAACAGAAAACAGTACGTTAATTCACTTTGATTGTATGGAGGGTACCGCACCTGTTTTGGAAACGACGAGAAATTGAGAAAACACAAAAGCAAAGCAGAGATGTTTATTATTGTTATAATAACTACTTATTAGCCGAGAGTGAGGTCTTTCCGGGAAAATCTCAGACCGAGACACCTTGCCGTATTGAGCGAGGGCAAGGCCATTGTTTGAAATTTTCCCGTAAAGACCGAACGTTCGAGGTTAATAAGTTTTTTTATTATATGGCTTTTTGCTTGGCTTTTGCAGGCCCGTAATCGGCCTGCCCTAGTATTAGCCAATCAGAGCACGCGTTATATTGACTTCAAACGCAAGTCATATAATAATTACTGTTAATGGTCTTTAAAGGTCCCTTTAAAATTTATTTTAATTTTCTCAAAGACTTGGATCTTTCTTAATTTGCCTCACCTGAAGTGTGGTCAGCATCAGGCCCAGTGTTCAAGCTAGGAGTAGCGTATTGTTTGAGTGTCCATTGAAAAGAGTAGACATTCCTCCAAAAGCAAAAGTTCACATCGAAGTTACAATTTCCTTGAGAAAAAAAAGGAAGAAACAAAGAAAATATTGACGTATTCAGCCCCAAGCTCGTTACTGATCTAGACGATAGAAGGTTCAGCGTAATAAACTATATAGTTAAAACATCTCTAGGATGTTTTAAGTATTTTTTTCCTGAGGTACGAAATTTCTTTCAGTTCAAAACTGAAGGTGTTTCGAAATATCGGGATTCCATTGTATTAATGAGAATAAAATCTTTAATTTTTCTTCTGACAGATATCAAACCGAATGGCTTCTGAAACTTTTTTGGGTTAGAAAGGGAACATAATATTTTGATACGCGCCATTTTTATTCCAATGAGCTAAAGCTGAAAAATTAGTAGAATATTTATCACGGCCTGAGTTTGTCAGACAAGTACCTATCCCGCCTCGTGAGTCACTCCCGCTTTCACACAAACCGTCAGTAAATGTGACGTCATCGACTGCTATATCTCCTTGATAGCCTCTGCCAACAGCTGCATTCAACACAACCTATAACGAAATTTAACATTTAAAAGTCTCCTTTTCATTTAATGTCATTAAGTTCACAAAGGCCCGATTCAGATGCCGTACTTCACATGAACTTAATTCTTTGAATTCGATTCGGCTCATGTGAAGTACGGCGTCTGAACTGGCGTCTGAATTCGGCGAGTACGAGTACAGCATCTGAATTCATCAAGTTTAATTAAACAAGGAAAATCATAATCATGACAATGTTTGTATAACTGATCTAATTCTCCGTTTTCTCCTTAGTTTAGTTCCAACTGAGAAGATATATCATATACTACTAAATTTTTTTCCGCGCATCAGTTGCAAAATCATGTTGAGTTATTTTAAACTTTTTTTTAGATGAAATCCGTGAAAAGCCAAATGCAGAATTGACAAAAAAAGAAAACAGGCAAATGGCGTCTTTCAATTTGTTTTTTCTATAAGCCCGCCTGTTTACCAAAAAAAGTTTCACGGACGAGTACTATCCATCCGGGTATTTTCCTCTTACGGGTACCATGGGCAGATATTGTCTCTCATCCGATTACCAATGACGAATCACGTGATTAATTTAAACCAGTAAGAATCGAAGAAAATTTGGTGATGAACTATAGGAGGTGATAGTTGACGAGGCCGAAGCCCGAATCAACTGTAGAAATCTCGAGCTCATAATCTAATTGTTAAATGGTAGTCAAGGTTTTCTCACTTGAAATTCGCTGGCATAGCCCATGTCGACATTTGCCTCTCTCCACTGATTATCCTGGTCTCCTGACTTTTGCCACATCAAGTAATTGCCATATTGCCCTCGAATTTGAAGAAACACACCAAGCTTTCCTATATGACTCCCATACATGTGGTAATAGAAGCGAAAACATTTCGGTCCCCGAATGAGTGGACTCAATAGCTGTGCAGAGTAGTTCTCTTTGGCGGGTTGGGACGCCTCAATGTAAATGTAGTATCCTCTCCCTGGGTGGGTAAGAAAATGCAAAGAAATGTTGGCGACACCTCTCTCAAATTACTATCTTCTAGACAAAGGTTAATAGCAGCGCTGTTAACATCTTAGCGTGTGAGCCATTGAACGAGTAACAGGTCGGTCGAAGATGCTCTTCAGATAAAAACCAGGCCTGGGTTGTTCGAAAGGTGGATAACGCTATCCACCGGATAAATCACTATCCAGCGGATAGCGCGGTTTGTTTTGTTAACACTTATCCGCTGCATAGTGATTTATCCGGTGGATAGCGTTATCCAGCCTTTGAACAACTGGGGCCTGAACGATAGCTTTTAGTAATTATGGTAAACTTTGCAATAAAATAAACGATAAATTTTGCAAGAATCATTAAATTGTTTAGTGACTATAAAACCAAGCGAGGGGTTACTTCAAATATTAAAAGTGCGAGAAAATTTCTCTCAATGCATTTTATAGCACAGTTCATTATTATCAGTGAAAGTACTCAGAAGTGCCAGAGGTTACACTAGCTTGCGCGCTGCTACCTCTAGAAAATGTTTTACATACCAGTGTGGTCCTGGCTCGGCCCAGTTCCAGAACTTGGTGTACTAGATCTACTGGGAATCCACTGAATATTGTCCTGGGGACTCGAAACGTTACGCCATCCACAATAGCTCTTATCGAAGGTACAGTTTGCTAGAATTAAGAAAAGATAAAATCTTACCAACAGCCATCTACCAATAAGCAAGGATATGATATCGCGACCGCCGCATAACGTGTTCCACAGAGTGAGATTCTCTCTTCGTTTTGAAAATGAGCAACATTTATATGTTGTATATTGAACTTAAATGTATGCAGTGTGTCCCCCAATAAGATTCTTGGATTCTATACATGGATGCTGTATACATCCATATGTAGTTTTTCCTTTCCCGGAATGGCTTTTCTCTACGGGAGTTTCCTTCTTCATTTCAGTTTAGCATTAAAACTTGTTTGGCCGGCTGATATGTCGAGGCGTGGCTTCTGTGACTTCAGTTCGGTTCGTTACTTTCGGTTAACACATTTGCTGGAATTTCTTAGAACAGAAGCGAAATGGCTGACTGATATCGTACAAAAGTAACTGAGACAAATTCACACTATCTCTTTTATCAAGCATGGCATGAACGAGTATGTCGCGAGTGTTATGTATTTCTTCGACAATTCACCTTTCAACATTACCTTCAAAGTTTTCAGGTGGTGTATTTCTGCCAGTAGAGACACAAGTCAAATTCTTGCTGAAACTTATGTCATCGATGGCGATATCTGAAGTATACGTCAAGCCTGATACGCCCTCTATTATGACCTGAAAGTTGATAAATGAAGAGATAAAGAGCTGGACACAAATGTCAGATTAGAATGACAAGATCCAAGAACACTATTAAATACTTTGGAGGTTGAAACGACACGTGAATGATCAAATATTAAATTACCCTCCACACCTTTTAATAAATTACGTTATAAATTACGTTATAAATTACCTTTAACCCCTTTTTTGCTTGGGTTGAGCTTTCCAGATGGCACGAAATTACATGATAAATGGAAGAACACTATCTCTGGTGCTTTTTTGTCTTAGCCATATTTTTTCTTCAAAAACATGGTCTAAGGACAAGTGCATGATTAGTAGAGAACTTTAATTAATTATCGAGTAAGTGAGGAACTGTACTACTTCTTCCTATGGATCCAATAGTCACAGTCATAGTTTGTACGATGATTTATGACCTGGTAGTTAGATTAATGTCACGCGTTTGTATTTTAGAGTGAAAGATAGAAACAATCAAATCACTTATTACGTTGTCTCTGTTTCAACCCCCACCTACCCTCCCTAAAAAAGATGGCAAGGTTTTCGTACAACGGCTATTTAACTACTAACTCAAGGTGTTACAAATTCACAGTCAAAACTTCGTTTATACCCAATACGTCCCTGCGTAGTTTATGGTCAGGCATGCCTCAATCCAATCTTTAGATACACGGCTTCTATAGCGGCTCCAAGCTCTGGATTCACTGCCATTGATTCTAACATACACAGACAGGGACTCAACAGTGCTCCCGTACATGGAATAGTAAAACGTCATCCGCTGTGCGCCTCTCATCCATGGGCTGTTGAGCCTGGCCTTCTCGTTATATTTTCGAGGACCTGATGTCTCGATGTAAATATATGAGCCATTTCCTAAAGAAAGTTATTAATGAAAAATCTTGAATATATTGGTTCTTTAAATTATGTGAGAATTTTAACAGTTGTTGTAATCGGTTATAAAATCGTCTTGGTAAACGTACATTGAATTCAACAAAGTGGCTTTAATTTGTTATAATGAACAAAAACGTTAAGGTACTAAGCGCATTTGTACAAAAGTACATTTTTAAGTTAAGAAGTATTAAAGTATAGTAGTGAGGTTGTTTAAATATTATTTTTTTACCTGAGTGATCACTGATCGGTCCGGTATTACTACTTGGGGTGCTTCCTTGCCATGGAAGCCAATCAAAATGATCAGCGTATTTTTCGTTACGCCAATTACAAAACTGGTTCTGATCGAAGGTGCAGTTACCTATGAAGTGATACACAATGACTCATTATGTAAAATGAAGGGTTTTTTGGTCTATTTTGAATGATCCTGGTACATAGTGGACACAGACTCGAGCCAGTCAACAGCTATCTGATTTAAGCTAGACAACAGAGTTTAGATTCAGAAATTCTGGAATTTAGAGGTCACTGATTTCTGCCTACACCTCTAAGACAAACACATACATAACAACGAAAAGGCACGTGTAAGACATCCAGTTACAATAAGACAAAACATATCTCTAAGAAAACTTTATATTTCTTTTTCGCTTGTTAATTTGTGTATATATACTGGAAACTGAGAAACAAGATGATGAGAACATCACAACGCGCTCTGGCTACGCCGCCTTGTCCAGGCTAGATCTCCTCCAAAATACTACGCTTTTGTCGCTTTAATTCTAACCGGGCTTATTGAAAGTGTGAACATCCTCAGTTGCGCCTATTCCTATGGCTACCCTGTAAGTGTAAACTAAACATCGCGGATTACATGTTTTAGAGATTCCCTAAGTTCCTTGTTCCACAAATGAGCCGAGAGTAAAAAAAAACGGCTTCTCTAGTGAAATTGTCAAAGAATTCTGTTCCGCTTTTTAGAAGATATTCTTGCCGGTTGGGTCTACCGGTTAAACCCTTGAGTAGGGTTTCGAGTTCGTGCGATGACATAGCGGGACTTTAGCTCGATTAACTCGCGATCAGACCAAGTTTTCCCCTGTCTGTAAATCTTTTTACTTGGAGCGCGAAAGCCAGATCGACACCGCAGTCTGAAGAACGTTTGAGGCTAGGAGTAGCGTATTGTTTGAGTGTCCATTGAAAATAGTAGACATTCCTCCAAAAGCAAAAGTTCACATCGAAGTTACAATTTCCTTGAGAAAAAGTAAGAAAAAAGAAACAAAGAAAATATTGACGTATTCAGCCCCAAGCTTCGTTACTGATCTAGACGATAGAAGGTTCAGCGTAATAAACTATATAGTTAAAACATCTCTAGGATATTTTAAGTATTTTTTTTCCTGAGGTACGAAATTTCTTTCAGTTCAAAACTGAAGGTGTTTCGAAATATCGGGATTCCATTGTATTAATGAGAATAAAATCTTTAATTTTTCTTCTGACAGATATCAAACCGAATGGCTTCTGAAACTTTTTTGGGTTAGAAAGGGAACATAATATTTTGATACCCGCCATTTTTATTCCAATGAGCTAAGGTTGAGAAATTAGTAGAATATTTATCACGGCCTGAGTTTGTCAGACAAGTACCTATCCCGCCTCGTGAGTCACTTCCGCTTTCACACAAACCGTCAGTAAATGTGACGTCATCGACTGCTATATCTCCTTGATAGCCTCTGCCAACAGCTGCATTCAATACAACCTATAACGAAATTTAACATTTAAAAGTCTCCTTTTCATTTAATGTCATCAAGTTCACCAAGGCCCGGTTCAGATGCCGTACTTCACATGAACTTAATTCTTTGAATTCGATTCGGCTCATGTGAAGTACGGCGTCTGAACTGGCGTCTGAATTCGGCGAGTACAAAAACAGCATCTGAATTCATCAAGTTTAATTAAACAAGGAAATCATAATCATGACAATGTTTGTATAACTGATCTAATTCTCCGTTTTCTCCTTAGTTTAGTTCCAATTGAGAAGATTTTTATCATATACCACTAATTTTTTTCCGCGCATCAGTTCCAAAATCATATTGAGTTATTTTAAACTTTTTTTAGATGAAATCCGTGAAAAGCCAAATGCAGAATTGAAAACAAGAAAACAGGCAAATGGCGTCTTTCAATTTGTTTTTTCTATAAGCCCGCTTGTTTACAGAAAAAGGTTTCACAGACGCGTAGTATCCATCCGGGTATTTTCCTCTTACGGGCACCATGGGCAGATATTTTCTCTTATCCGATTAACAATGACGCGTCACGTGATTAATTTAAACCAATAAGAACTGAAAAAAATTTGGTGATGAACTATAAGAGGTGATAGTTGACGAGGCCGAAGCCCGAATCAACTGTAGAAATCTCGACCTCATTATCTAATTGTTAAATAGTAATCAAGGTTTCCTCACTTGAAATTCGCTGGCGTTGCCCATGTCGACATTTGCCTCTCTCCACTGATTATCCTGGTCTCCTGACTTTTGCCACATCAAGTAATTGCCATATTGCCCTCGAATTTGAAGAAACACACCAAGCTTTCCTATATGACTCCCATACATGTGGTAATAGAAGCGAAAACATTTCGGTCCCCGAATGAGTGGACTCAATAGCTGTGCAGAGTAGTTCTCTTTGGCGGGTTGGGACGCCTCAATGTAAATGTAGTATCCTCTCCCTGGGTGGGTAAGAAAATGCAAAGAAATGTTGGCGACACCTCTCTCAAATTACTATCTTCTAGACAAAGGTTAATAGCAGCGCTGTTAACATCTTAGCGTGTGAGCCATTGAACGAGTAACAGGTCGGTCGAAGATGCTCTTCAGATAAAAACCAGGCCTGGGTTGTTCGAAAGGTGGATAACGCTATCCACCGGATAAATCACTATCCAGCGGATAGCGCGGTTTGTTTTGTTAACACTTATCCGCTGGATAGTGATTTATCCGGTGGATAGCGTTATCCAGCCTTTGAACAACTGGGGCCTGAACGATAGCTTTTAGTAATTATGGTAAACTTTGCAATAAAATAAACGATAAATTTTGCAAGAATCATTAAATTGTTTAGTGACTATAAAACCAAGCGAGGGGTTACTTCAAATATTAAAAGTGCGAGAAAATTTCTCTCAATGCATTTTATAGCACAGTTCATTATTATCAGTGAAAGTACTCAGAAGTGCCAGAGGTTACACTAGCTTGCGCGCTGCTACCTCTAGAAAATGTTTTACATACCAGTGTGGTCCTGGCTCGGCCCAGTTCCAGAACTTGGTGTACTAGATCTACTGGGAATCCACTGAATATTGTCCTGGGGACTCAAAACGTTACGCCATCCACAATAGCTCTTATCGAAGGTACAGTTTGCTAGAATTAAGAAAAGATAAAATCTTACCAACAGCCATCTACCAATAAGCAAGGATATGATATCGCGACCGCCGCATAACGTGTTCCACAGAATGAGATTCTCTCTTCGTTTTGAAAATGAGCAACATTTATATGTTGTATATTGAACTTAAATGTATGCAGTGTGTCCCCCAATAAGATTCTTGGATTCTATACATGGATGCTGTATACATCCATATGTAGTTTTTCCTTTCCCGGAATGGCTTTTCTCTACGGGAGTTTCCTTCTTCATTTCAGTTTAGCATTAAAACTTGTTTGGCCGGCTGATATGTCGAGGCGTGGCTTCTGTGACTTCAGTTCGGTTCGTTACTTTCGGTTAACACATTTGCTGGAATTTCTTAGAACAGAAGCGAAATGGCTGACTGATATCGTACAAAAGTAACTGAGACAAATTCACACTATCTCTTTTATCAAGCATGGCATGAACGAGTATGTCGCGAGTGTTATGTATTTCTTCGACAATTCACCTTTCAACATTACCTTCAAAGTTTTCAGGTGGTGTATTTCTGCCAGTAGAGACACAAGTCAAATTCTTGCTGAAACTTATGTCATCGATGGCGATATCTGAAGTATACGTCAAGCCTGATACGCCCTCTATTATGACCTGAAAGTTGATAAATGAAGAGATAAAGAGCTGGACACAAATGTCAGATTAGAATGACAAGATCCAAGAACACTATTAAATACTTTGGAGGTTGAAACGACACGTGAATGATCAAATATTAAATTACCCTCCACACCTTTTAATAAATTACGTTATAAATTACGTTATAAATTACCTTTAACCCCTTTTTTGCTTGGGTTGAGCTTTCCAGATGGCACGAAATTACATGATAAATGGAAGAACACTATCTCTGGTGCTTTTTTGTCTTAGCCATATTTTTTCTTCAAAAACATGGTCTAAGGACAAGTGCATGATTAGTAGAGAACTTTAATTAATTATCGAGTAAGTGAGGAACTGTACTACTTCTTCCTATGGATCCAATAGTCACAGTCATAGTTTGTACGATGATTTATGACCTGGTAGTTAGATTAATGTCACGCGTTTGTATTTTAGAGTGAAAGATAGAAACAATCAAATCACTTATTACGTTGTCTCTGTTTCAACCCCCACCTACCCTCCCTAAAAAAGATGGCAAGGTTTTCGTACAACGGCTATTTAACTACTAACTCAAGGTGTTACAAATTCACAGTCAAAACTTCGTTTATACCCAATACGTCCCTGCGTAGTTTATGGTCAGGCATGCCTCAATCCAATCTTTAGATACATGGCTTCTATAGCGGCTCCAAGCTCTGGATTCACTGCCATTGATTCTAACATACACAGACAGGGACTCAGCAGTGCTCCCGTACATGGAATAGTAAAACGTCATCCGCTGTGCGCCTCTCATCCATGGGCTGTTGAGCCTGGCCTTCTCGTTATATTTTCGAGGACTTGATGTCTCGATGTAAATATATGAGCCATTTCCTAAAGAAAGTTATTAATGAAAAATCTTGAATATATTGGTTCTTTAAATTATGTGAGAATTTTAACAGTTGTTGTAATCGGTTATAAAATCGTCTCGGTAAACGTACATTGAATTCAACAAAGTGGCTTTAATTTGTTATAATGAACAAAAACGTTAAGGTACTAAGCGCATTTGTACAAAAGTACATTTTTAAGTTAAGAAGTATTAAAGTATAGTAGTGAGGTTTTTTAAATATTATTTTTTTACCTGAGTGATCACTGATCGGTCCGGTATTACTACTTGGGGTGCTTCCTTGCCATGGAAGCCAATCAAAATGATCAGCGTATTTTTCGTTACGCCAATTACAAAACTGGTTCTGATCGAAGGTGCAGTTACCTATGAAGTGATACACAATGACTCATTATGTAAAATGAAGGGTTTTTTGGTCTATTTTGAATGATCCTGGTACATAGTGGACACAGACTCGAGCCAGTCAACAGCTATCTGATTTAAGCTAGACAACAGAGTTTAGATTCAGAAATTCTGGAATTTAGAGGTCACTGATTTCTGCCTACACCTCTAAGACAAACACATACATAACAACGAAAAGGCACGTGTAAGACATCCAGTTACAAGAAGACAAAACATATCTCTAAGAAAACTTTATATTTCTTTTTCGCTTGTTAATTTGTGTATATATATTGGAAACTGAGAAACAAGATGATGAGAACATCACAACGCGCTCTGGCTACGCCGCCTTGTCCAGGCTAGATCTCCTCCAAAATACTACGCTTTTGTCGCTTTAATTCTAACCGGGCTTATTGAAAGTGTGAACATCCTCAGTTGCGCCTATTCCTATGGCTACCCTGTAAGTGTAAACTAAACATCGCGGATTACATGTTTTAGAGATTCCCTAAGTTCCTTGTTCCACAAATGAGCCGAGAGTAAAAAAAAACGGCTTCTCTAGTGAAATTGTCAAAGAATTCTGTTCCGCTTTTTAGAAGATATTCTTGCCGGTTGGGTCTACCGGTTAAACCCTTGAGTAGGGTTTCGAGTTCGTGCGATGACATAGCGGGACTTTAGCTCGATTAACTCGCGATCAGACCAAGTTTTCCCCTGTCTGTAAATCTTTTTACTTGGAGCGCGAAAGCCAGATCGACACCGCAGTCTGAAGAACGTTTGAGGCTAGGAGTAGCGTATTGTTTGAGTGTCCATTGAAAATAGTAGACATTCCTCCAAAAGCAAAAGTTCACATCGAAGTTACAATTTCCTTGAGAAAAATTAAGAAAAAAGAAACAAAGAAAATATTGACGTATTCAGCCCCAAGCTTCGTTACTGATCTAGACGATAGAAGGTTCAGCGTAATAAACTATATAGTTAAAACATCTCTAGGATATTTTAAGTATTTTTTTTCCTGAGGTACGAAATTTCTTTCAGTTCAAAACTGAAGGTGTTTCGAAATATCGGGATTCCATTGTATTAATGAGAATAAAATCTTTAATTTTTCTTCTGACAGATATCAAACCGAATGGCTTCTGAAACTTTTTTGGGTTAGAAAGGGAACATAATATTTTGATACCCGCCATTTTTATTCCAATGAGCTAAAGTTGAGAAATTAGTAGAATATTTATCACGGCCTGAGTTTGTCAGACAAGTACCTATCCCGCCTCGTGAGTCACTTCCACTTTCACACAAACCGTCAGTAAATGTGACGTCATCGACTGCTATATCTCCTTGATAGCCTCTGCCAACAGCTGCATTCAATACAACCTATAACGAAATTTAACATTTAAAAGTCTCCTTTTCATTTAATGTCATCAAGTTCACCAAGGCCCGGTTCAGATGCCGTACTTCACATGAACTTAATTCTTTGAATTCGATTCGGCTCATGTGAAGTACGGCGTCTGAACTGGCGTCTGAATTCGGCGAGTACAAAAACAGCATCTGAATTCATCAAGTTTAATTAAACAAGGAAATCATAATCATGACAATGTTTGTATAACTGATCTAATTCTCCGTTTTCTCCTTAGTTTAGTTCCAATTGAGAAGATTTTTATCATATACCACTAATTTTTTTCCGCGCATCAGTTCCAAAATCATATTGAGTTATTTTAAACTTTTTTTAGATGAAATCCGTGAAAAGCCAAATGCAGAATTGAAAACAAGAAAACAGGCAAATGGCGTCTTTCAATTTGTTTTTTCTATAAGCCCGCTTGTTTACAGAAAAAGGTTTCACAGACGCGTAGTATCCATCCGGGTATTTTCCTCTTACGGGCACCATGGGCAGATATTTTCTCTTATCCGATTAACAATGACGCGTCACGTGATTAATTTAAACCAATAAGAACTGAAAAAAATTTGGTGATGAACTATAAGAGGTGATAGTTGACGAGGCCGAAGCCCGAATCAACTGTAGAAATCTCGACCTCATTATCTAATTGTTAAATAGTAATCAAGGTTTCCTCACTTGAAATTCGCTGGCGTTGCCCATGTCGACATTTGCCTCTCTCCACTGATTATCCTGGTCTCCTGACTTTTGCCACATCAAGTAATTGCCATATTGCCCTCGAATTTGAAGAAACACACCAAGCTTTCCTATATGACTCCCATACATGTGGTAATAGAAGCGAAAACATTTCGGTCCCCGAATGAGTGGACTCAATAGCTGTGCAGAGTAGTTCTCTTTGGCGGGTTGGGACGCCTCAATGTAAATGTAGTATCCTCTCCCTGGGTGGGTAAGAAAATGCAAAGAAATGTTGGCGACACCTCTCTCAAATTACTATCTTCTAGACAAAGGTTAATAGCAGCGCTGTTAACATCTTAGCGTGTGAGCCATTGAACGAGTAACAGGTCGGTCGAAGATGCTCTTCAGATAAAAACCAGGCCTGGGTTGTTCGAAAGGTGGATAACGCTATCCACCGGATAAATCACTATCCAGCGGATAGCGCGGTTTGTTTTGTTAACACTTATCCGCTGGATAGTGATTTATCCGGTGGATAGCGTTATCCAGCCTTTGAACAACTGGGGCCTGAACGATAGCTTTTAGTAATTATGGTAAACTTTGCAATAAAATAAACGATAAATTTTGCAAGAATCATTAAATTGTTTAGTGACTATAAAACCAAGCGAGGGGTTACTTCAAATATTAAAAGTGCGAGAAAATTTCTCTCAATGCATTTTATAGCACAGTTCATTATTATCAGTGAAAGTACTCAGAAGTGCCAGAGGTTACACTAGCTTGCGCGCTGCTACCTCTAGAAAATGTTTTACATACCAGTGTGGTCCTGGCTCGGCCCAGTTCCAGAACTTGGTGTACTAGATCTACTGGGAATCCACTGAATATTGTCCTGGGGACTCAAAACGTTACGCCATCCACAATAGCTCTTATCGAAGGTACAGTTTGCTAGAATTAAGAAAAGATAAAATCTTACCAACAGCCATCTACCAATAAGCAAGGATATGATATCGCGACCGCCGCATAACGTGTTCCACAGAATGAGATTCTCTCTTCGTTTTGAAAATGAGCAACATTTATATGTTGTATATTGAACTTAAATGTATGCAGTGTGTCCCCCAATAAGATTCTTGGATTCTATACATGGATGCTGTATACATCCATATGTAGTTTTTCCTTTCCCGGAATGGCTTTTCTCTACGGGAGTTTCCTTCTTCATTTCAGTTTAGCATTAAAACTTGTTTGGCCGGCTGATATGTCGAGGCGTGGCTTCTGTGACTTCAGTTCGGTTCGTTACTTTCGGTTAACACATTTGCTGGAATTTCTTAGAACAGAAGCGAAATGGCTGACTGATATCGTACAAAAGTAACTGAGACAAATTCACACTATCTCTTTTATCAAGCATGGCATGAACGAGTATGTCGCGAGTGTTATGTATTTCTTCGACAATTCACCTTTCAACATTACCTTCAAAGTTTTCAGGTGGTGTATTTCTGCCAGTAGAGACACAAGTCAAATTCTTGCTGAAACTTATGTCATCGATGGCGATATCTGAAGTATACGTCAAGCCTGATACGCCCTCTATTATGACCTGAAAGTTGATAAATGAAGAGATAAAGAGCTGGACACAAATGTCAGATTAGAATGACAAGATCCAAGAACACTATTAAATACTTTGGAGGTTGAAACGACACGTGAATGATCAAATATTAAATTACCCTCCACACCTTTTAATAAATTACGTTATAAATTACGTTATAAATTACCTTTAACCCCTTTTTTGCTTGGGTTGAGCTTTCCAGATGGCACGAAATTACATGATAAATGGAAGAACACTATCTCTGGTGCTTTTTTGTCTTAGCCATATTTTTTCTTCAAAAACATGGTCTAAGGACAAGTGCATGATTAGTAGAGAACTTTAATTAATTATCGAGTAAGTGAGGAACTGTACTACTTCTTCCTATGGATCCAATAGTCACAGTCATAGTTTGTACGATGATTTATGACCTGGTAGTTAGATTAATGTCACGCGTTTGTATTTTAGAGTGAAAGATAGAAACAATCAAATCACTTATTACGTTGTCTCTGTTTCAACCCCCACCTACCCTCCCTAAAAAAGATGGCAAGGTTTTCGTACAACGGCTATTTAACTACTAACTCAAGGTGTTACAAATTCACAGTCAAAACTTCGTTTATACCCAATACGTCCCTGCGTAGTTTATGGTCAGGCATGCCTCAATCCAATCTTTAGATACATGGCTTCTATAGCGGCTCCAAGCTCTGGATTCACTGCCATTGATTCTAACATACACAGACAGGGACTCAGCAGTGCTCCCGTACATGGAATAGTAAAACGTCATCCGCTGTGCGCCTCTCATCCATGGGCTGTTGAGCCTGGCCTTCTCGTTATATTTTCGAGGACTTGATGTCTCGATGTAAATATATGAGCCATTTCCTAAAGAAAGTTATTAATGAAAAATCTTGAATATATTGGTTCTTTAAATTATGTGAGAATTTTAACAGTTGTTGTAATCGGTTATAAAATCGTCTCGGTAAACGTACATTGAATTCAACAAAGTGGCTTTAATTTGTTATAATGAACAAAAACGTTAAGGTACTAAGCGCATTTGTACAAAAGTACATTTTTAAGTTAAGAAGTATTAAAGTATAGTAGTGAGGTTTTTTAAATATTATTTTTTTACCTGAGTGATCACTGATCGGTCCGGTATTACTACTTGGGGTGCTTCCTTGCCATGGAAGCCAATCAAAATGATCAGCGTATTTTTCGTTACGCCAATTACAAAACTGGTTCTGATCGAAGGTGCAGTTACCTATGAAGTGATACACAATGACTCATTATGTAAAATGAAGGGTTTTTTGGTCTATTTTGAATGATCCTGGTACATAGTGGACACAGACTCGAGCCAGTCAACAGCTATCTGATTTAAGCTAGACAACAGAGTTTAGATTCAGAAATTCTGGAATTTAGAGGTCACTGATTTCTGCCTACACCTCTCAGACAAACACATACATAACAACGAAAAGGCACGTGTAAGACATCCAGTTACAATAAGACAAAACATATCTCTAAGAAAACTTTATATTTCTTTTTCGCTTGTTAATTTGTGTATATATATTGGAAACTGAGAAACAAGATGATGAGAACATCACAACGCGCTCTGGCTACGCCGCCTTGTCCAGGCTAGATCTCCTCCAAAATACTACGCTTTTGTCGCTTTAATTCTAACCGGGCTTATTGAAAGTGTGAACATCCTCAGTTGCGCCTATTCCTATGGCTACCCTGTAAGTGTAAACTAAACATCGCGGATTACATGTTTTCGAGATTCCCTAAGTTCCTTGTTCCACAAATGAGCCGAGAGTAAAAAAAAACGGCTTCTCTAGTGAAATTGTCAAAGAATTCTGTTCCGCTTTTTAGAAGATATTCTTGCCGGTTGGGTCTACCGGTTAAACCCTTGAGTAGGGTTTCGAGTTCGTGCGATGACATAGCGGGACTTTAGCTCGATTAACTCGCGATCAGACCAAGTTTTCCCCTGTCTGTAAATCTTTTTACTTGGAGCGCGAAAGCCAGATCGACACCGCAGTCTGAAGAACGTTTGAGGCTAGGAGTAGCGTATTGTTTGAGTGTCCATTGAAAATAGTAGACATTCCTCCAAAAGCAAAAGTTCACATCGAAGTTACATTTTCCTTGAGAAAAAGTAAGAAAAAAGAAACAAAGAAAATATTGACGTATTCAGCCCCAAGCTTCGTTACTGATCTAGACGATAGAAGGTTCAGCGTAATAAACTATATAGTTAAAACATCTCTAGGATATTTTAAGTATTTTTTTTCCTGAGGTACGAAATTTCTTTCAGTTCAAAACTGAAGGTGTTTCCAAATATCAAGATTCCATTGCATTAATGAGAATAAAATCTTTAATATTCTTCTGACAGATATCAAACCGAATGGCTTCTGAAACTTTTTGGGTTAGAAAGGGAACATAATATTTTGATACCCGCCATTTTTATTCCAATGAGCTAAGGTTGAGAAATTAGTAGAATATTTATCACGGCGTGAGTTTGTCAGACAAGTACCTATCCCGCCTCGTGAGTCACTTC
The DNA here is from genome assembly GCA_964020085.1 of Micromussa lordhowensis. Taxonomy (NCBI): domain Eukaryota; kingdom Metazoa; phylum Cnidaria; class Anthozoa; order Scleractinia; family Lobophylliidae; genus Micromussa; species Micromussa lordhowensis. The sequence continues at coordinate 19,700,891 of OZ026597.1, read as the reverse complement.
CACTTTCACACAAACCGTCAGTAAATGTGACGTCATCGACTGCTATATCTCCTTGATAGCCTCTGCCAACAGCTGCATTCAATACAACCTATAACGAAATTTAACATTTAAAAGTCTCCTTTTCATTTAATGTCATCAAGTTCACCAAGGCCCGGTTCAGATGCCGTACTTCACATGAACTTAATTCTTTGAATTCGATTCGGCTCATGTGAAGTACGGCGTCTGAACTGGCGTCTGAATTACAGCATCTGAATTCATCAAGTTTAATTAAACAAGGAAATCATAATCATGACAATGTTTGTATAACTGATCTAATTCTCCGTTTTCTCCTTAGTTTAGTTCCAATTGAGAAGATTTTTATCATATACTACTAATTTTTTTCCGCGCATCAGTTCCAAAATCATATTGAGTTATTTTAAACTTTTTTTAGATGAAATCCGTGAAAAGCCAAATGCAGAATTGGAAACAAGAAAACAGGCAAATGGCGTCTTTCAATTTGTTTTTTCTATAAGCCCGCTTGTTTACAGAAAAAGGTTTCACAGACGCGTAGTATCCATCCGGGTATTTTCCTCTTACGGGCACCATGGGCAGATATTTTCTCTTATCCGATTAACAATGACGCGTCACGTGATTAATTTAAACCAATAAGAACTGAAAAAAATTTGGTGATGAACTATAAGAGGTGATAGTTGACGAGGCCGAAGCCCGAATCAACTGTAGAAATCTCGACCTCATTATCTAATTGTTAAATAGTAATCAAGGTTTCCTCACTTGAAATTCGCTGGCGTTGCCCATGTCGACATTTGCCTCTCTCCACTGATTATCCTGGTCTCCTGACTTTTGCCACATCAAGTAATTGCCATATTGCCCTCGAATTTGAAGAAACACACCAAGCTTTCCTATATGACTCCCATACATGTGGTAATAGAAGCGAAAACATTTCGGTCCCCGAATGAGTGGACTCAATAGCTGTGCAGAGTAGTTCTCTTTGGCGGGTTGGGACGCCTCAATGTAAATGTAGTATCCTCTCCCTGGGTGGGTAAGAAAATGCAAAGAAATGTTGGCGACACCTCTCTCAAATTACTATCTTCTAGACAAAGGTTAATAGCAGCGCTGTTAACATCTTAGCGTGTGAGCCATTGAACGAGTAACAGGTCGGTCGAAGATGCTCTTCAGATAAAAACCAGGCCTGGGTTGTTCGAAAGGTGGATAACGCTATCCACCGGATAAATCACTATCCAGCGGATAGCGCGGTTTGTTTTGTTAACACTTATCCGCTGCATAGTGATTTATCCGGTGGATAGCGTTATCCAGCCTTTGAACAACTGGGGCCTGAACGATAGCTTTTAGTAATTATGGTAAACTTTGCAATAAAATAAACGATAAATTTTGCAAGAATCATTAAATTGTTTAGTGACTATAAAACCAAGCGAGGGGTTACTTCAAATATTAAAAGTGCGAGAAAATTTCTCTCAATGCATTTTATAGCACAGTTCATTATTATCAGTGAAAGTACTCAGAAGTGCCAGAGGTTACACTAGCTTGCGCGCTGCTACCTCTAGAAAATGTTTTACATACCAGTGTGGTCCTGGCTCGGCCCAGTTCCAGAACTTGGTGTACTAGATCTACTGGGAATCCACTGAATATTGTCCTGGGGACTCAAAACGTTACGCCATCCACAATAGCTCTTATCGAAGGTACAGTTTGCTAGAATTAAGAAAAGATAAAATCTTACCAACAGCCATCTACCAATAAGCAAGGATATGAGATCGCGACCGCCGCATAACGTGTTCCACAGAATGAGATTCTCTCTTCGTTTTGAAAATGAGCAACATTTATATGTTGTATATTGAACTTAAATGTATGCAGTGTGTCCCCCAATAAGATTCTTGGATTCTATACATGGATGCTGTATACATCCATATGTAGTTTTTCCTTTCCCGGAATGGCTTTTCTCTACGGGAGTTTCCTTCTTCATTTCAGTTTAGCATTAAAACTTGTTTGGCCGGCTGATATGTCGAGGCGTGGCTTCTGTGACTTCAGTTCGGTTCGTTACTTTCGGTTAACACATTTGCTGGAATTTCTTAGAACAGAAGCGAAATGGCTGACTGATATCGTACAAAAGTAACTGAGACAAATTCACACTATCTCTTTTATCAAGCATGGCATGAACGAGTATGTCGCGAGTGTTATGTATTTCTTCGACAATTCACCTTTCAACATTACCTTCAAAGTTTTCAGGTGGTGTATTTCTGCCAGTAGAGACACAAGTCAAATTCTTGCTGAAACTTATGTCATCGATGGCGATATCTGAAGTATACGTCAAGCCTGATACGCCCTCTATTATGACCTGAAAGTTGATAAATGAAGAGATAAAGAGCTGGACACAAATGTCAGATTAGAATGACAAGATCCAAGAACACTATTAAATACTTTGGAGGTTGAAACGACACGTGAATGATCAAATATTAAATTACCCTCCACACCTTTTAATAAATTACGTTATAAATTACGTTATAAATTACCTTTAACCCCTTTTTTGCTTGGGTTGAGCTTTCCAGATGGCACGAAATTACATGATAAATGGAAGAACACTATCTCTGGTGCTTTTTTGTCTTAGCCATATTTTTTCTTCAAAAACATGGTCTAAGGACAAGTGCATGATTAGTAGAGAACTTTAATTAATTATCGAGTAAGTGAGGAACTGTACTACTTCTTCCTATGGATCCAATAGTCACAGTCATAGTTTGTACGATGATTTATGACCTGGTAGTTAGATTAATGTCACGCGTTTGTATTTTAGAGTGAAAGATAGAAACAATCAAATCACTTATTACGTTGTCTCTGTTTCAACCCCCACCTACCCTCCCTAAAAAAGATGGCAAGGTTTTCGTACAACGGCTATTTAACTACTAACTCAAGGTGTTACAAATTCACAGTCAAAACTTCGTTTATACCCAATACGTCCCTGCGTAGTTTATGGTCAGGCATGCCTCAATCCAATCTTTAGATACATGGCTTCTATAGCGGCTCCAAGCTCTGGATTCACTGCCATTGATTCTAACATACACAGACAGGGACTCAGCAGTGCTCCCGTACATGGAATAGTAAAACGTCATCCGCTGTGCGCCTCTCATCCATGGGCTGTTGAGCCTGGCCTTCTCGTTATATTTTCGAGGACTTGATGTCTCGATGTAAATATATGAGCCATTTCCTAAAGAAAGTTATTAATGAAAAATCTTGAATATATTGGTTCTTTAAATTATGTGAGAATTTTAACAGTTGTTGTAATCGGTTATAAAATCGTCTCGGTAAACGTACATTGAATTCAACAAAGTGGCTTTAATTTGTTATAATGAACAAAAACGTTAAGGTACTAAGCGCATTTGTACAAAAGTACATTTTTAAGTTAAGAAGTATTAAAGTATAGTAGTGAGGTTTTTTAAATATTATTTTTTTACCTGAGTGATCACTGATCGGTCCGGTATTACTACTTGGGGTGCTTCCTTGCCATGGAAGCCAATCAAAATGATCAGCGTATTTTTCGTTACGCCAATTACAAAACTGGTTCTGATCGAAGGTGCAGTTACCTATGAAGTGATACACAATGACTCATTATGTAAAATGAAGGGTTTTTTGGTCTATTTTGAATGATCCTGGTACATAGTGGACACAGACTCGAGCCAGTCAACAGCTATCTGATTTAAGCTAGACAACAGAGTTTAGATTCAGAAATTCTGGAATTTAGAGGTCACTGATTTCTGCCTACACCTCTAAGACAAACACATACATAACAACGAAAAGGCACGTGTAAGACATCCAGTTACAAGAAGACAAAACATATCTCTAAGAAAACTTTATATTTCTTTTTCGCTTGTTAATTTGTGTATATATATTGGAAACTGAGAAACAAGATGATGAGAACATCACAACGCGCTCTGGCTACGCCGCCTTGTCCAGGCTAGATCTCCTCCAAAATACTACGCTTTTGTCGCTTTAATTCTAACCGGGCTTATTGAAAGTGTGAACATCCTCAGTTGCGCCTATTCCTATGGCTACCCTGTAAGTGTAAACTAAACATCGCGGATTACATGTTTTAGAGATTCCCTAAGTTCCTTGTTCCACAAATGAGCCGAGAGTAAAAAAAAACGGCTTCTCTAGTGAAATTGTCAAAGAATTCTGTTCCGCTTTTTAGAAGATATTCTTGCCGGTTGGGTCTACCGGTTAAACCCTTGAGTAGGGTTTCGAGTTCGTGCGATGACATAGCGGGACTTTAGCTCGATTAACTCGCGATCAGACCAAGTTTTCCCCTGTCTGTGAATCTTTTTACTTGGAGCGCGAAAGCCAGATCGACACCGCAGTCTGAAGAACGTTTGAGGCTAGGAGTAGCGTATTGTTTGAGTGTCCATTGAAAATAGTAGACATTCCTCCAAAAGCAAAAGTTCACATCGAAGTTACAATTTCCTTGAGAAAAATTAAGAAAAAAGAAACAAAGAAAATATTGACGTATTCAGCCCCAAGCTTCGTTACTGATCTAGACGATAGAAGGTTCAGCGTAATAAACTATATAGTTAAAACATCTCTAGGATATTTTAAGTATTTTTTTTCCTGAGGTACGAAATTTCTTTCAGTTCAAAACTGAAGGTGTTTCGAAATATCGGGATTCCATTGTATTAATGAGAATAAAATCTTTAATTTTTCTTCTGACAGATATCAAACCGAATGGCTTCTGAAACTTTTTTGGGTTAGAAAGGGAACATAATATTTTGATACCCGCCATTTTTATTCCAATGAGCTAAAGTTGAGAAATTAGTAGAATATTTATCACGGCCTGAGTTTGTCAGACAAGTACCTATCCCGCCTCGTGAGTCACTTCCGCTTTCACACAAACCGTCAGTAAATGTGACGTCATCGACTGCTATATCTCCTTGATAGCCTCTGCCAACAGCTGCATTCAATACAACCTATAACGAAATTTAACATTTAAAAGTCTCCTTTTCATTTAATGTCATCAAGTTCACCAAGGCCCGGTTCAGATGCCGTACTTCACATGAACTTAATTCTTTGAATTCGATTCGGCTCATGTGAAGTACGGCGTCTGAACTGGCGTCTGAATTCGGCGAGTACAAAAACAGCATCTGAATTCATCAAGTTTAATTAAACAAGGAAATCATAATCATGACAATGTTTGTATAACTGATCTAATTCTCCGTTTTCTCCTTAGTTTAGTTCCAATTGAGAAGATTTTTATCATATACCACTAATTTTTTTCCGCGCATCAGTTCCAAAATCATATTGAGTTATTTTAAACTTTTTTTAGATGAAATCCGTGAAAAGCCAAATGCAGAATTGAAAACAAGAAAACAGGCAAATGGCGTCTTTCAATTTGTTTTTTCTATAAGCCCGCTTGTTTACAGAAAAAGGTTTCACAGACGCGTAGTATCCATCCGGGTATTTTCCTCTTACGGGCACCATGGGCAGATATTTTCTCTTATCCGATTAACAATGACGCGTCACGTGATTAATTTAAACCAATAAGAACTGAAAAAAATTTGGTGATGAACTATAAGAGGTGATAGTTGACGAGGCCGAAGCCCGAATCAACTGTAGAAATCTCGACCTCATTATCTAATTGTTAAATAGTAATCAAGGTTTCCTCACTTGAAATTCGCTGGCGTTGCCCATGTCGACATTTGCCTCTCTCCACTGATTATCCTGGTCTCCTGACTTTTGCCACATCAAGTAATTGCCATATTGCCCTCGAATTTGAAGAAACACACCAAGCTTTCCTATATGACTCCCATACATGTGGTAATAGAAGCGAAAACATTTCGGTCCCCGAATGAGTGGACTCAATAGCTGTGCAGAGTAGTTCTCTTTGGCGGGTTGGGACGCCTCAATGTAAATGTAGTATCCTCTCCCTGGGTGGGTAAGAAAATGCAAAGAAATGTTGGCGACACCTCTCTCAAATTACTATCTTCTAGACAAAGGTTAATAGCAGCGCTGTTAACATCTTAGCGTGTGAGCCATTGAACGAGTAACAGGTCGGTCGAAGATGCTCTTCAGATAAAAACCAGGCCTGGGTTGTTCGAAAGGTGGATAACGCTATCCACCGGATAAATCACTATCCAGCGGATAGCGCGGTTTGTTTTGTTAACACTTATCCGCTGCATAGTGATTTATCCGGTGGATAGCGTTATCCAGCCTTTGAACAACTGGGGCCTGAACGATAGCTTTTAGTAATTATGGTAAACTTTGCAATAAAATAAACGATAAATTTTGCAAGAATCATTAAATTGTTTAGTGACTATAAAACCAAGCGAGGGGTTACTTCAAATATTAAAAGTGCGAGAAAATTTCTCTCAATGCATTTTATAGCACAGTTCATTATTATCAGTGAAAGTACTCAGAAGTGCCAGAGGTTACACTAGCTTGCGCGCTGCTACCTCTAGAAAATGTTTTACATACCAGTGTGGTCCTGGCTCGGCCCAGTTCCAGAACTTGGTGTACTAGATCTACTGGGAATCCACTGAATATTGTCCTGGGGACTCAAAACGTTACGCCATCCACAATAGCTCTTATCGAAGGTACAGTTTGCTAGAATTAAGAAAAGATAAAATCTTACCAACAGCCATCTACCAATAAGCAAGGATATGATATCGCGACCGCCGCATAACGTGTTCCACAGAATGAGATTCTCTCTTCGTTTTGAAAATGAGCAACATTTATATGTTGTATATTGAACTTAAATGTATGCAGTGTGTCCCCCAATAAGATTCTTGGATTCTATACATGGATGCTGTATACATCCATATGTAGTTTTTCCTTTCCCGGAATGGCTTTTCTCTACGGGAGTTTCCTTCTTCATTTCAGTTTAGCATTAAAACTTGTTTGGCCGGCTGATATGTCGAGGCGTGGCTTCTGTGACTTCAGTTCGGTTCGTTACTTTCGGTTAACACATTTGCTGGAATTTCTTAGAACAGAAGCGAAATGGCTGACTGATATCGTACAAAAGTAACTGAGACAAATTCACACTATCTCTTTTATCAAGCATGGCATGAACGAGTATGTCGCGAGTGTTATGTATTTCTTCGACAATTCACCTTTCAACATTACCTTCAAAGTTTTCAGGTGGTGTATTTCTGCCAGTAGAGACACAAGTCAAATTCTTGCTGAAACTTATGTCATCGATGGCGATATCTGAAGTATACGTCAAGCCTGATACGCCCTCTATTATGACCTGAAAGTTGATAAATGAAGAGATAAAGAGCTGGACACAAATGTCAGATTAGAATGACAAGATCCAAGAACACTATTAAATACTTTGGAGGTTGAAACGACACGTGAATGATCAAATATTAAATTACCCTCCACACCTTTTAATAAATTACGTTATAAATTACGTTATAAATTACCTTTAACCCCTTTTTTGCTTGGGTTGAGCTTTCCAGATGGCACGAAATTACATGATAAATGGAAGAACACTATCTCTGGTGCTTTTTTGTCTTAGCCATATTTTTTCTTCAAAAACATGGTCTAAGGACAAGTGCATGATTAGTAGAGAACTTTAATTAATTATCGAGTAAGTGAGGAACTGTACTACTTCTTCCTATGGATCCAATAGTCACAGTCATAGTTTGTACGATGATTTATGACCTGGTAGTTAGATTAATGTCACGCGTTTGTATTTTAGAGTGAAAGATAGAAACAATCAAATCACTTATTACGTTGTCTCTGTTTCAACCCCCACCTACCCTCCCTAAAAAAGATGGCAAGGTTTTCGTACAACGGCTATTTAACTACTAACTCAAGGTGTTACAAATTCACAGTCAAAACTTCGTTTATACCCAATACGTCCCTGCGTAGTTTATGGTCAGGCATGCCTCAATCCAATCTTTAGATACATGGCTTCTATAGCGGCTCCAAGCTCTGGATTCACTGCCATTGATTCTAACATACACAGACAGGGACTCAGCAGTGCTCCCGTACATGGAATAGTAAAACGTCATCCGCTGTGCGCCTCTCATCCATGGGCTGTTGAGCCTGGCCTTCTCGTTATATTTTCGAGGACTTGATGTCTCGATGTAAATATATGAGCCATTTCCTAAAGAAAGTTATTAATGAAAAATCTTGAATATATTGGTTCTTTAAATTATGTGAGAATTTTAACAGTTGTTGTAATCGGTTATAAAATCGTCTCGGTAAACGTACATTGAATTCAACAAAGTGGCTTTAATTTGTTATAATGAACAAAAACGTTAAGGTACTAAGCGCATTTGTACAAAAGTACATTTTTAAGTTAAGAAGTATTAAAGTATAGTAGTGAGGTTTTTTAAATATTATTTTTTTACCTGAGTGATCACTGATCGGTCCGGTATTACTACTTGGGGTGCTTCCTTGCCATGGAAGCCAATCAAAATGATCAGCGTATTTTTCGTTACGCCAATTACAAAACTGGTTCTGATCGAAGGTGCAGTTACCTATGAAGTGATACACAATGACTCATTATGTAAAATGAAGGGTTTTTTGGTCTATTTTGAATGATCCTGGTACATAGTGGACACAGACTCGAGCCAGTCAACAGCTATCTGATTTAAGCTAGACAACAGAGTTTAGATTCAGAAATTCTGGAATTTAGAGGTCACTGATTTCTGCCTACACCTCTAAGACAAACACATACATAACAACGAAAAGGCACGTGTAAGACATCCAGTTACAAGAAGACAAAACATATCTCTAAGAAAACTTTATATTTCTTTTTCGCTTGTTAATTTGTGTATATATATTGGAAACTGAGAAACAAGATGATGAGAACATCACAACGCGCTCTGGCTACGCCGCCTTGTCCAGGCTAGATCTCCTCCAAAATACTACGCTTTTGTCGCTTTAATTCTAACCGGGCTTATTGAAAGTGTGAACATCCTCAGTTGCGCCTATTCCTATGGCTACCCTGTAAGTGTAAACTAAACATCGCGGATTACATGTTTTAGAGATTCCCTAAGTTCCTTGTTCCACAAATGAGCCGAGAGTAAAAAAAAACGGCTTCTCTAGTGAAATTGTCAAAGAATTCTGTTCCGCTTTTTAGAAGATATTCTTGCCGGTTGGGTCTACCGGTTAAACCCTTGAGTAGGGTTTCGAGTTCGTGCGATGACATAGCGGGACTTTAGCTCGATTAACTCGCGATCAGACCAAGTTTTCCCCTGTCTGTAAATCTTTTTACTTGGAGCGCGAAAGCCAGATCGACACCGCAGTCTGAAGAACGTTTGAGGCTAGGAGTAGCGTATTGTTTGAGTGTCCATTGAAAATAGTAGACATTCCTCCAAAAGCAAAAGTTCACATCGAAGTTACAATTTCCTTGAGAAAAATTAAGAAAAAAGAAACAAAGAAAATATTGACGTATTCAGCCCCAAGCTTCGTTACTGATCTAGACGATAGAAGGTTCAGCGTAATAAACTATATAGTTAAAACATCTCTAGGATATTTTAAGTATTTTTTTTCCTGAGGTACGAAATTTCTTTCAGTTCAAAACTGAAGGTGTTTCGAAATATCGGGATTCCATTGTATTAATGAGAATAAAATCTTTAATTTTTCTTCTGACAGATATCAAACCGAATGGCTTCTGAAACTTTTTTGGGTTAGAAAGGGAACATAATATTTTGATACCCGCCATTTTTATTCCAATGAGCTAAAGTTGAGAAATTAGTAGAATATTTATCACGGCCTGAGTTTGTCAGACAAGTACCTATCCCGCCTCGTGAGTCACTTCCGCTTTCACACAAACCGTCAGTAAATGTGACGTCATCGACTGCTATATCTCCTTGATAGCCTCTGCCAACAGCTGCATTCAATACAACCTATAACGAAATTTAACATTTAAAAGTCTCCTTTTCATTTAATGTCATCAAGTTCACCAAGGCCCGGTTCAGATGCCGTACTTCACATGAACTTAATTCTTTGAATTCGATTCGGCTCATGTGAAGTACGGCGTCTGAACTGGCGTCTGAATTCGGCGAGTACGAAAACAGCATCTGAATTCATCAAGTTTAATTAAACAAGGAAATCATAATCATGACAATGTTTGTATAACTGATCTAATTCTCCGTTTTCTCCTTAGTTTAGTTCCAATTGAGAAGATTTTTATCATATACCACTAATTTTTTTCCGCGCATCAGTTCCAAAATCATATTGAGTTATTTTAAACTTTTTTTAGATGAAATCCGTGAAAAGCCAAATGCAGAATTGAAAACAAGAAAACAGGCAAATGGCGTCTTTCAATTTGTTTTTTCTATAAGCCCGCTTGTTTACAGAAAAAGGTTTCACAGACGCGTAGTATCCATCCGGGTATTTTCCTCTTACGGGCACCATGGGCAGATATTTTCTCTTATCCGATTAACAATGACGCGTCACGTGATTAATTTAAACCAATAAGAACTGAAAAAAATTTGGTGATGAACTATAAGAGGTGATAGTTGACGAGGCCGAAGCCCGAATCAACTGTAGAAATCTCGACCTCATTATCTAATTGTTAAATAGTAATCAAGGTTTCCTCACTTGAAATTCGCTGGCGTTGCCCATGTCGACATTTGCCTCTCTCCACTGATTATCCTGGTCTCCTGACTTTTGCCACATCAAGTAATTGCCATATTGCCCTCGAATTTGAAGAAACACACCAAGCTTTCCTATATGACTCCCATACATGTGGTAATAGAAGCGAAAACATTTCGGTCCCCGAATGAGTGGACTCAATAGCTGTGCAGAGTAGTTCTCTTTGGCGGGTTGGGACGCCTCAATGTAAATGTAGTATCCTCTCCCTGGGTGGGTAAGAAAATGCAAAGAAATGTTGGCGACACCTCTCTCAAATTACTATCTTCTAGACAAAGGTTAATAGCAGCGCTGTTAACATCTTAGCGTGTGAGCCATTGAACGAGTAACAGGTCGGTCGAAGATGCTCTTCAGATAAAAACCAGGCCTGGGTTGTTCGAAAGGTGGATAACGCTATCCACCGGATAAATCACTATCCAGCGGATAGCGCGGTTTGTTTTGTTAACACTTATCCGCTGCATAGTGATTTATCCGGTGGATAGCGTTATCCAGCCTTTGAACAACTGGGGCCTGAACGATAGCTTTTAGTAATTATGGTAAACTTTGCAATAAAATAAACGATAAATTTTGCAAGAATCATTAAATTGTTTAGTGACTATAAAACCAAGCGAGGGGTTACTTCAAATATTAAAAGTGCGAGAAAATTTCTCTCAATGCATTTTATAGCACAGTTCATTATTATCAGTGAAAGTACTCAGAAGTGCCAGAGGTTACACTAGCTTGCGCGCTGCTACCTCTAGAAAATGTTTTACATACCAGTGTGGTCCTGGCTCGGCCCAGTTCCAGAACTTGGTGTACTAGATCTACTGGGAATCCACTGAATATTGTCCTGGGGACTCAAAACGTTACGCCATCCACAATAGCTCTTATCGAAGGTACAGTTTGCTAGAATTAAGAAAAGATAAAATCTTACCAACAGCCATCTACCAATAAGCAAGGATATGATATCGCGACCGCCGCATAACGTGTTCCACAGAATGAGATTCTCTCTTCGTTTTGAAAATGAGCAACATTTATATGTTGTATATTGAACTTAAATGTATGCAGTGTGTCCCCCAATAAGATTCTTGGATTCTATACATGGATGCTGTATACATCCATATGTAGTTTTTCCTTTCCCGGAATGGCTTTTCTCTACGGGAGTTTCCTTCTTCATTTCAGTTTAGCATTAAAACTTGTTTGGCCGGCTGATATGTCGAGGCGTGGCTTCTGTGACTTCAGTTCGGTTCGTTACTTTCGGTTAACACATTTGCTGGAATTTCTTAGAACAGAAGCGAAATGGCTGACTGATATCGTACAAAAGTAACTGAGACAAATTCACACTATCTCTTTTATCAAGCATGGCATGAACGAGTATGTCGCGAGTGTTATGTATTTCTTCGACAATTCACCTTTCAACATTACCTTCAAAGTTTTCAGGTGGTGTATTTCTGCCAGTAGAGACACAAGTCAAATTCTTGCTGAAACTTATGTCATCGATGGCGATATCTGAAGTATACGTCAAGCCTGATACGCCCTCTATTATGACCTGAAAGTTGATAAATGAAGAGATAAAGAGCTGGACACAAATGTCAGATTAGAATGACAAGATCCAAGAACACTATTAAATACTTTGGAGGTTGAAACGACACGTGAATGATCAAATATTAAATTACCCTCCACACCTTTTAATAAATTACGTTATAAATTACGTTATAAATTACCTTTAACCCCTTTTTTGCTTGGGTTGAGCTTTCCAGATGGCACGAAATTACATGATAAATGGAAGAACACTATCTCTGGTGCTTTTTTGTCTTAGCCATATTTTTTCTTCAAAAACATGGTCTAAGGACAAGTGCATGATTAGTAGAGAACTTTAATTAATTATCGAGTAAGTGAGGAACTGTACTACTTCTTCCTATGGATCCAATAGTCACAGTCATAGTTTGTACGATGATTTATGACCTGGTAGTTAGATTAATGTCACGCGTTTGTATTTTAGAGTGAAAGATAGAAACAATCAAATCACTTATTACGTTGTCTCTGTTTCAACCCCCACCTACCCTCCCTAAAAAAGATGGCAAGGTTTTCGTACAACGGCTATTTAACTACTAACTCAAGGTGTTACAAATTCACAGTCAAAACTTCGTTTATACCCAATACGTCCCTGCGTAGTTTATGGTCAGGCATGCCTCAATCCAATCTTTAGATACATGGCTTCTATAGCGGCTCCAAGCTCTGGATTCACTGCCATTGATTCTAACATACACAGACAGGGACTCAGCAGTGCTCCCGTACATGGAATAGTAAAACGTCATCCGCTGTGCGCCTCTCATCCATGGGCTGTTGAGCCTGGCCTTCTCGTTATATTTTCGAGGACTTGATGTCTCGATGTAAATATATGAGCCATTTCCTAAAGAAAGTTATTAATGAAAAATCTTGAATATATTGGTTCTTTAAATTATGTGAGAATTTTAACAGTTGTTGTAATCGGTTATAAAATCGTCTCGGTAAACGTACATTGAATTCAACAAAGTGGCTTTAATTTGTTATAATGAACAAAAACGTTAAGGTACTAAGCGCATTTGTACAAAAGTACATTTTTAAGTTAAGAAGTATTAAAGTATAGTAGTGAGGTTTTTTAAATATTATTTTTTTACCTGAGTGATCACTGATCGGTCCGGTATTACTACTTGGGGTGCTTCCTTGCCATGGAAGCCAATCAAAATGATCAGCGTATTTTTCGTTACGCCAATTACAAAACTGGTTCTGATCGAAGGTGCAGTTACCTATGAAGTGATACACAATGACTCATTATGTAAAATGAAGGGTTTTTTGGTCTATTTTGAATGATCCTGGTACATAGTGGACACAGACTCGAGCCAGTCAACAGCTATCTGATTTAAGCTAGACAACAGAGTTTAGATTCAGAAATTCTGGAATTTAGAGGTCACTGATTTCTGCCTACACCTCTAAGACAAACACATACATAACAACGAAAAGGCACGTGTAAGACATCCAGTTACAAGAAGACAAAACATATCTCTAAGAAAACTTTATATTTCTTTTTCGCTTGTTAATTTGTGTATATATATTGGAAACTGAGAAACAAGATGATGAGAACATCACAACGCGCTCTGGCTACGCCGCCTTGTCCAGGCTAGATCTCCTCCAAAATACTACGCTTTTGTCGCTTTAATTCTAACCGGGCTTATTGAAAGTGTGAACATCCTCAGTTGCGCCTATTCCTATGGCTACCCTGTAAGTGTAAACTAAACATCGCGGATTACATGTTTTAGAGATTCCCTAAGTTCCTTGTTCCACAAATGAGCCGAGAGTAAAAAAAAACGGCTTCTCTAGTGAAATTGTCAAAGAATTCTGTTCCGCTTTTTAGAAGATATTCTTGCCGGTTGGGTCTACCGGTTAAACCCTTGAGTAGGGTTTCGAGTTCGTGCGATGACATAGCGGGACTTTAGCTCGATTAACTCGCGATCAGACCAAGTTTTCCCCTGTCTGTAAATCTTTTTACTTGGAGCGCGAAAGCCAGATCGACACCGCAGTCTGAAGAACGTTTGAGGCTAGGAGTAGCGTATTGTTTGAGTGTCCATTGAAAATAGTAGACATTCCTCCAAAAGCAAAAGTTCACATCGAAGTTACAATTTCCTTGAGAAAAAGTAAGAAAAAAGAAACAAAGAAAATATTGACGTATTCAGCCCCAAGCTTCGTTACTGATCTAGACGATAGAAGGTTCAGCGTAATAAACTATATAGTTAAAACATCTCTAGGATATTTTAAGTATTTTTTTTCCTGAGGTACGAAATTTCTTTCAGTTCAAAACTGAAGGTGTTTCGAAATATCGGGATTCCATTGTATTAATGAGAATAAAATCTTTAATTTTTCTTCTGACAGATATCAAACCGAATGGCTTCTGAAACTTTTTTGGGTTAGAAAGGGAACATAATATTTTGATACCCGCCATTTTTATTCCAATGAGCTAAAGTTGAGAAATTAGTAGAATATTTATCACGGCCTGAGTTTGTCAGACAAGTACCTATCCCGCCTCGTGAGTCACTTCCACTTTCACACAAACCGTCAGTAAATGTGACGTCATCGACTGCTATATCTCCTTGATAGCCTCTGCCAACAGCTGCATTCAATACAACCTATAACGAAATTTAACATTTAAAAGTCTCCTTTTCATTTAATGTCATCAAGTTCACCAAGGCCCGGTTCAGATGCCGTACTTCACATGAACTTAATTCTTTGAATTCGATTCGGCTCATGTGAAGTACGGCGTCTGAACTGGCGTCTGAATTCGGCGAGTACGAAAACAGCATCTGAATTCATCAAGTTTAATTAAACAAGGAAATCATAATCATGACAATGTTTGTATAACTGATCTAATTCTCCGTTTTCTCCTTAGTTTAGTTCCAATTGAGAAGATTTTTATCATATACCACTAATTTTTTTCCGCGCATCAGTTCCAAAATCATATTGAGTTATTTTAAACTTTTTTTAGATGAAATCCGTGAAAAGCCAAATGCAGAATTGAAAACAAGAAAACAGGCAAATGGCGTCTTTCAATTTGTTTTTTCTATAAGCCCGCTTGTTTACAGAAAAAGGTTTCACAGACGCGTAGTATCCATCCGGGTATTTTCCTCTTACGGGCACCATGGGCAGATATTTTCTCTTATCCGATTAACAATGACGCGTCACGTGATTAATTTAAACCAATAAGAACTGAAAAAAATTTGGTGATGAACTATAAGAGGTGATAGTTGACGAGGCCGAAGCCCGAATCAACTGTAGAAATCTCGACCTCATTATCTAATTGTTAAATAGTAATCAAGGTTTCCTCACTTGAAATTCGCTGGCGTTGCCCATGTCGACATTTGCCTCTCTCCACTGATTATCCTGGTCTCCTGACTTTTGCCACATCAAGTAATTGCCATATTGCCCTCGAATTTGAAGAAACACACCAAGCTTTCCTATATGACTCCCATACATGTGGTAATAGAAGCGAAAACATTTCGGTCCCCGAATGAGTGGACTCAATAGCTGTGCAGAGTAGTTCTCTTTGGCGGGTTGGGACGCCTCAATGTAAATGTAGTATCCTCTCCCTGGGTGGGTAAGAAAATGCAAAGAAATGTTGGCGACACCTCTCTCAAATTACTATCTTCTAGACAAAGGTTAATAGCAGCGCTGTTAACATCTTAGCGTGTGAGCCATTGAACGAGTAACAGGTCGGTCGAAGATGCTCTTCAGATAAAAACCAGGCCTGGGTTGTTCGAAAGGTGGATAACGCTATCCACCGGATAAATCACTATCCAGCGGATAGCGCGGTTTGTTTTGTTAACACTTATCCGCTGCATAGTGATTTATCCGGTGGATAGCGTTATCCAGCCTTTGAACAACTGGGGCCTGAACGATAGCTTTTAGTAATTATGGTAAACTTTGCAATAAAATAAACGATAAATTTTGCAAGAATCATTAAATTGTTTAGTGACTATAAAACCAAGCGAGGGGTTACTTCAAATATTAAAAGTGCGAGAAAATTTCTCTCAATGCATTTTATAGCACAGTTCATTATTATCAGTGAAAGTACTCAGAAGTGCCAGAGGTTACACTAGCTTGCGCGCTGCTACCTCTAGAAAATGTTTTACATACCAGTGTGGTCCTGGCTCGGCCCAGTTCCAGAACTTGGTGTACTAGATCTACTGGGAATCCACTGAATATTGTCCTGGGGACTCAAAACGTTACGCCATCCACAATAGCTCTTATCGAAGGTACAGTTTGCTAGAATTAAGAAAAGATAAAATCTTACCAACAGCCATCTACCAATAAGCAAGGATATGATATCGCGACCGCCGCATAACGTGTTCCACAGAATGAGATTCTCTCTTCGTTTTGAAAATGAGCAACATTTATATGTTGTATATTGAACTTAAATGTATGCAGTGTGTCCCCCAATAAGATTCTTGGATTCTATACATGGATGCTGTATACATCCATATGTAGTTTTTCCTTTCCCGGAATGGCTTTTCTCTACGGGAGTTTCCTTCTTCATTTCAGTTTAGCATTAAAACTTGTTTGGCCGGCTGATATGTCGAGGCGTGGCTTCTGTGACTTCAGTTCGGTTCGTTACTTTCGGTTAACACATTTGCTGGAATTTCTTAGAACAGAAGCGAAATGGCTGACTGATATCGTACAAAAGTAACTGAGACAAATTCACACTATCTCTTTTATCAAGCATGGCATGAACGAGTATGTCGCGAGTGTTATGTATTTCTTCGACAATTCACCTTTCAACATTACCTTCAAAGTTTTCAGGTGGTGTATTTCTGCCAGTAGAGACACAAGTCAAATTCTTGCTGAAACTTATGTCATCGATGGCGATATCTGAAGTATACGTCAAGCCTGATACGCCCTCTATTATGACCTGAAAGTTGATAAATGAAGAGATAAAGAGCTGGACACAAATGTCAGATTAGAATGACAAGATCCAAGAACACTATTAAATACTTTGGAGGTTGAAACGACACGTGAATGATCAAATATTAAATTACCCTCCACACCTTTTAATAAATTACGTTATAAATTACGTTATAAATTACCTTTAACCCCTTTTTTGCTTGGGTTGAGCTTTCCAGATGGCACGAAATTACATGATAAATGGAAGAACACTATCTCTGGTGCTTTTTTGTCTTAGCCATATTTTTTCTTCAAAAACATGGTCTAAGGACAAGTGCATGATTAGTAGAGAACTTTAATTAATTATCGAGTAAGTGAGGAACTGTACTACTTCTTCCTATGGATCCAATAGTCACAGTCATAGTTTGTACGATGATTTATGACCTGGTAGTTAGATTAATGTCACGCGTTTGTATTTTAGAGTGAAAGATAGAAACAATCAAATCACTTATTACGTTGTCTCTGTTTCAACCCCCACCTACCCTCCCTAAAAAAGATGGCAAGGTTTTCGTACAACGGCTATTTAACTACTAACTCAAGGTGTTACAAATTCACAGTCAAAACTTCGTTTATACCCAATACGTCCCTGCGTAGTTTATGGTCAGGCATGCCTCAATCCAATCTTTAGATACATGGCTTCTATAGCGGCTCCAAGCTCTGGATTCACTGCCATTGATTCTAACATACACAGACAGGGACTCAGCAGTGCTCCCGTACATGGAATAGTAAAACGTCATCCGCTGTGCGCCTCTCATCCATGGGCTGTTGAGCCTGGCCTTCTCGTTATATTTTCGAGGACTTGATGTCTCGATGTAAATATATGAGCCATTTCCTAAAGAAAGTTATTAATGAAAAATCTTGAATATATTGGTTCTTTAAATTATGTGAGAATTTTAACAGTTGTTGTAATCGGTTATAAAATCGTCTCGGTAAACGTACATTGAATTCAACAAAGTGGCTTTAATTTGTTATAATGAACAAAAACGTTAAGGTACTAAGCGCATTTGTACAAAAGTACATTTTTAAGTTAAGAAGTATTAAAGTATAGTAGTGAGGTTTTTTAAATATTATTTTTTTACCTGAGTGATCACTGATCGGTCCGGTATTACTACTTGGGGTGCTTCCTTGCCATGGAAGCCAATCAAAATGATCAGCGTATTTTTCGTTACGCCAATTACAAAACTGGTTCTGATCGAAGGTGCAGTTACCTATGAAGTGATACACAATGACTCATTATGTAAAATGAAGGGTTTTTTGGTCTATTTTGAATGATCCTGGTACATAGTGGACACAGACTCGAGCCAGTCAACAGCTATCTGATTTAAGCTAGACAACAGAGTTTAGATTCAGAAATTCTGGAATTTAGAGGTCACTGATTTCTGCCTACACCTCTCAGACAAACACATACATAACAACGAAAAGGCACGTGTAAGACATCCAGTTACAATAAGACAAAACATATCTCTAAGAAAACTTTATATTTCTTTTTCGCTTGTTAATTTGTGTATATATATTGGAAACTGAGAAACAAGATGATGAGAACATCACAACGCGCTCTGGCTACGCCGCCTTGTCCAGGCTAGATCTCCTCCAAAATACTACGCTTTTGTCGCTTTAATTCTAACCGGGCTTATTGAAAGTGTGAACATCCTCAGTTGCGCCTATTCCTATGGCTATCCTGTAAGTGTAAACTAAACATCGCGGATTACATGTTTTCGAGATTCCCTAAGTTCCTTGTTCCACAAATGAGCCGAGAGTAAAAAAAAACGGCTTCTCTAGTGAAATTGTCAAAGAATTCTGTTCCGCTTTTTAGAAGATATTCTTGCCGGTTGGGTCTACCGGTTAAACCCTTGAGTAGGGTTTCGAGTTCGTGCGATGACATAGCGGGACTTTAGCTCGATTAACTCGCGATCAGACCAAGTTTTCCCCTGTCTGTAAATCTTTTTACTTGGAGCGCGAAAGCCAGATCGACACCGCAGTCTGAAGAACGTTTGAGGCTAGGAGTAGCGTATTGTTTGAGTGTCCATTGAAAATAGTAGACATTCCTCCAAAAGCAAAAGTTCACATCGAAGTTACATTTTCCTTGAGAAAAAGTAAGAAAAAAGAAACAAAGAAAATATTGACGTATTCAGCCCCAAGCTTCGTTACTGATCTAGACGATAGAAGGTTCAGCGTAATAAACTATATAGTTAAAACATCTCTAGGATATTTTAAGTATTTTTTTTCCTGAGGTACGAAATTTCTTTCAGTTCAAAACTGAAGGTGTTTCCAAATATCAAGATTCCATTGCATTAATGAGAATAAAATCTTTAATATTCTTCTGACAGATATCAAACCGAATGGCTTCTGAAACTTTTTGGGTTAGAAAGGGAACATAATATTTTGATACCCGCCATTTTTATTCCAATGAGCTAAGGTTGAGAAATTAGTAGAATATTTATCACGGCGTGAGTTTGTCAGACAAGTACCTATCCCGCCTCGTGAGTCACTTCCACTTTCACACAAACCGTCAGTAAATGTGACGTCATCGACTGCTATATCTCCTTGATAGCCTCTGCCAACAGCTGCATTCAATACAACCTATAACGAAATTTAACATTTAAAAGTCTCCTTTTCATTTAATGTCATCAAGTTCACCAAGGCCCGGTTCAGATGCCGTACTTCACATGAACTTAATTCTTTGAATTCGATTCGGCTCATGTGAAGTACGGCGTCTGAACTGGCGTCTGAATTACAGCATCTGAATTCATCAAGTTTAATTAAACAAGGAAATCATAATCATGACAATGTTTGTATAACTGATCTAATTCTCCGTTTTCTCCTTAGTTTAGTTCCAATTGAGAAGATTTTTATCATATACTACTAATTTTTTTCCGCGCATCAGTTCCAAAATCATATTGAGTTATTTTAAACTTTTTTTAGATGAAATCCGTGAAAAGCCAAATGCAGAATTGGAAACAAGAAAACAGGCAAATGGCGTCTTTCAATTTGTTTTTTCTATAAGCCCGCTTGTTTACAGAAAAAGGTTTCACAGACGCGTAGTATCCATCCGGGTATTTTCCTCTTACGGGCACCATGGGCAGATATTTTCTCTTATCCGATTAACAATGACGCGTCACGTGATTAATTTAAACCAATAAGAATTGAAAAAAATTTGGTGATGAACTATAAGAGGTGACAGTTGACGAGGCCGAAGCCCGAATCAACTGTAGAAATCTCGACCTCATTATCTAATTGTTAAATAGTAATCAAGGTTTCCTCACTTGAAATTCGCTGGCGTTGCCCATGTCGACATTTGCCTCTCTCCACTGATTACCCTGGTCTCCTGACTTTTGCCACATCAAGTAATTGCCATATTGCCCTCGAATTTGAAGAAACACACCAAGCTTTCCTATATGACTCCCATACATGTGGTAATAGAAGCGAAAACATTTCGGTCCCCGAATGAGTGGACTCAATAGCTGTGCAGAGTAGTTCTCTTTGGCGGGTTGGGACGCCTCAATGTAAATGTAGTATCCTCTCCCTGGGTGGGTAAGAAAATGCAAAGAAATGTTGGCGACACCTCTCTCAAATTACTATCTTCTAGACAAAGGTTAATAGCAGCGCTGTTAACATCTTAGCGTGTGAGCCATTGAACGAGTAACAGGTCGGTCGAAGATGCTCTTCAGATAAAAACCAGGCCTGGGTTGTTCGAAAGGTGGATAACGCTATCCACCGGATAAATCACTATCCAGCGGATAGCGCGGTTTGTTTTGTTAACACTTATCCGCTGGATAGTGATTTATCCGGTGGATAGCGTTATCCAGCCTTTGAACAACTGGGGCCTGAACGATAGCTTTTAGTAATTATGGTAAACTTTGCAATAAAATAAACGATAAATTTTGCAAGAATCATTAAATTGTTTAGTGACTATAAAACCAAGCGAGGGGTTACTTCAAATATTAAAAGTGCGAGAAAATTTCTCTCAATGCATTTTATAGCACAGTTCATTATTATCAGTGAAAGTACTCAGAAGTGCCAGAGGTTACACTAGCTTGCGCGCTGCTACCTCTAGAAAATGTTTTACATACCAGTGTGATCCTGGCTCGGCCCAGTTCCAGAACTTGGTGTACTAGATCTACTGGGAATCCACTGAATATTGTCCTGGGGACTCGAAACGTTACGCCATCCACAATAGCTCTTATCGAAGGTACAGTTTGCTAGAATTAAGAAAAGATAAAATCTTACCAACAGCCATCTACCAATAAGCAAGGATATGATATCGCGACCGCCGCATAACGTGTTCCACAGAATGAGATTCTCTCTTCGTTTTGAAAATGAGCAACATTTATATGTTGTATATTGAATTTAAATGTATGCAGTGTGTCCCCCAATAAGATTCTTGGATTCTATACATGGATGCTGTATACATCCATATGTAGTTTTTCCTTTCCCGGAATGGCTTTTCTTTACGGGAGTTTCCTTCTTCATTTCAGTTTAGCATTAAAACTTGTTTGGCCGGCTGATATGTCGAGGCGTGGCTTCTGTGACTTCAGTTCGGTTCGTTACTTTCGGTTAACACATTTGCTGGAATTTCTTAGAACAGAAGCGAAATGGCTGACTGATATCGCGTACAAAAGTAACTGAGACAAATTCACACTATCTCTTTTATCAAGCATGGCATGAACGAGTATGTCGCGAGTGTTATGTATTTCTTCGACAATTCACCTTTCAACATTACCTTCAAAGTTTTCAGGTGGTGTATTTCTGCCAGTAGAGACACAAGTCAAATTCTTGCTGAAACTTATGTCATCGATGGCGATATCTGAAGTATACGTCAAGCCTGATACGCCCTCTATTATGACCTGAAAGTTGATAAATGAAGAGATAAAGAGCTGGACACAAATGTCAGATTAGAATGACAAGATCCAAGAACACTATTAAATACTTTGGAGGTTGAAACGACACGTGAATGATCAAATATTAAATTACCCTCCACACCTTTTAATAAATTACGTTATAAATTACGTTATAAATTACCTTTAACCCCTTTTTTGCTTGGGTTGAGCTTTCCAGATGGCACGAAATTACATGATAAATGGAAGAACACTATCTCTGGTGCTTTTTTGTCTTAGCCATATTTTTTCTTCAAAAACATGGTCTAAGGACAAGTGCATGATTAGTAGAGAACTTTAATTAATTATCGAGTAAGTGAGGAACTGTACTACTTCTTCCTATGGATCCAATAGTCACAGTCATAGTTTGTACGATGATTTATGACCTGGTAGTTAGATTAATGTCACGCGTTTGTATTTTAGAGTGAAAGATAGAAACAATCAAATCACTTATTACGTTGTCTCTGTTTCAACCCCCACCTACCCTCCCTAAAAAAGATGGCAAGGTTTTCGTACAACGGCTATTTAACTACTAACTCAAGGTGTTACAAATTCACAGTCAAAACTTCGTTTATACCCAATACGTCCCTGCGTAGTTTATGGTCAGGCATGCCTCAATCCAATCTTTAGATACATGGCTTCTATAGCGGCTCCAAGCTCTGGATTCACTGCCATTGATTCTAACATACACAGACAGGGACTCAACAGTGCTCCCGTACATGGAATAGTAAAACGTCATCCGCTGTGCGCCTCTCATCCATGGGCTGTTGAGCCTGGCCTTCTCGTTATATTTTCGAGGACTTGATGTCTCGATGTAAATATATGAGCCATTTCCTAAAGAAAGTTATTAATGAAAAATCTTGAATATATTGGTTCTTTAAATTATGTGAGAATTTTAACAGTTGTTGTAATCGGTTATAAAATCGTCTCGGTAAACGTACATTGAATTCAACAAAGTGGCTTTAATTTGTTATAATGAACAAAAACGTTAAGGTACTAAGCGCATTTGTACAAAAGTACATTTTTAAGTTAAGAAGTATTAAAGTATAGTAGTGAGGTTTTTTAAATATTATTTTTTTACCTGAGTGATCACTGATCGGTCCGGTATTACTACTTGGGGTGCTTCCTTGCCATGGAAGCCAATCAAAATGATCAGCGTATTTTTCGTTACGCCAATTACAAAACTGGTTCTGATCGAAGGTGCAGTTACCTATGAAGTGATACACAATGACTCATTATGTAAAATGAAGGGTTTTTTGGTTTTATTGTGAATGTTCCTGGTACATAGTGGACACAGACTCGAACCAGTCAACAGCTATCTGATTTAAGCTAGACAACAGAGTTTAGATTCAGAAATTCTGGAATTTAGAGACCACTGATTTCTGCCTACACCTCTCAGACAAACACATACATAACAACAAAAAGGCACGTGTAAGACATCCAGTCACAATAAGACAAAACATATCTCTAAGAACAAGAGGAAAACTTTATTTCTTTTTCGCTTGTTAATTTGTATATATATATATATATATTGGAAACTGAGAAACAAGATGATGAGAACGTCACAACGCGCTCTGGCTACGCTGCCTTGTCCAGGCTAGATCTCCTCCAAATGATACTGCGCTTTTGTCGCTTTAATTCTAACCGGGCTTATTGAAAGTGTGAACATCCTCAGTTGCGCCTATTCCAATGGCTACCCTGTAAGTGTAAACTAAACATCGCGGATTACATGTTTTAGAGAATCCCTATGTTCCTTGTTCCACAAATGAGCCGAGAGTAAAAAACGGCTTCTCTAGTGAAATTGTCAAAGAATTCTGTTCCGCCTTTTAGAAGATATTCTTGCCGGTTGGGTCTACCGGTTAAACCCTTGAGCAGGGTTTCGAGTTCGTGCGATGACATAGCGGGACTTCAGGTCGATAAATTCGCGATCACACCAAGTTTTCCCCTGTATGTAAATCTTTTTACTTGGGTAAAGCCAAAAGCTAAATACAACTAGGCGCGCAGGGAAAATTACTTAATCGGAGGGCGAAAGCCAGATCGATACTGCAGTCTGAAGAACGTTTGAAGGTAATAATGTCCATAACCGGGATTTACTTTGTATCTGTCTCATAAAGGTACAGATATCGTATATATCAGCATTTCAATGCCATTTAGCATGGACATTACAAGTTCTAAAGCGGCCATTTATCTTTTCAGAGTTTGTTACGTGGATTCATTTTAATATGATAGCCACTTTAAGAAGCACTTTTAATTTGGTCTCCAGTGAATGAACTCGTTTAAGGTACTTTCGTGAAGATGTTTTTAATATAAGCTCTAGTAGCTGCGTCGCGCTTTACACAAAAGTGTAGTACAGGCAATTGACGAAGAACCTTTAACTGCTTTTGAATGAAATATTATACATCGACAATCCGACGTTTTACATCATTGTAAACGGCATCTCATTATTTTTTTAAATGTCCACTTAAAATTTGGTTCGCTCTCAGACTCGGTTTTCAGAATTAAATGAACAAAGGAAACGAGTGCTTTGTTACAAAACCCGGCAATGATGCGTTCATCCCTAAGCGAGGAGGATTTCATCGCTTGCGTGTTGTGCGACCCGATTGGAAAATGAAGTCCATGTCATTTATTTGACTATTGTAAAAGAAGCGGCAGCTGCATTTAAAAAAGCAAGTACCGAATAACAACTTGCGGACTTGCTACGAAAGAAGGGAGAACGCGAGATAGCTATTATTTTAAATTACAGTCCAAAACTTCTCCTCAGCTTGGTCAGATCTTAATTTTATTACTATCAGTTAAGGTATTTAACGTGTTCACAGTTCACATTAGCGAATTAGCAACTAATTTCATTAATGTGTCAAACACAATCGTTCGTTCACTTTGTTTATTCCAAGAAAGACAAAGTTAAAAAACCTTTATCTGCATGCTTTAGAATCAGTGAATCGGCTGTTAATCTGGAAGGGCAAAGACTCGCTTCAAGATATATTTTAAATTTCAAGATGTTATGGTTATATTTATTTTAGTTAATAGAAAATGATTGCGAATTTAAATAATGTTAGCTCGGTGCGAAAATTGCTAATTTCCGCAAGGTAAGGATAATTGTAAAATTCTTGTTTTCTGAAAAAAATTCAAATGAAGGTGAAAACCAATCCATATACAGAAAGAATTAATACCGCATTGAATATTAGAAAATTGACACAATTCATTAAGGAGGCGCAATATGCCATAGCTAAAGAATAAGGGACTTTGCAATTGCAACTGTCTAGGGTGAAAAGTTAAGTTACTTAGATGAAAAGAAGCACCACAAAATGGAGAAAACTTACCGGTAAGATCAAGTGAAGAGCCACCTCTTACGAGAAATCCACACGAGATAAGTAATAAATATGTTCCCTGGAGAAATATCAACATGATTATCCCGTACAACGCGCGATCTAAAATGTTAAGAGAAAAAGTTAACAGTGCTTCAAATTCTCCTGCTTTCCATTACAGATTAAGTGTTCTAGAACTCAATTTGCTTTACTTTTAAAGGGTTTTTCGAACACATCAGAGTGCGACGCTCCATAAATTGTCCTCTCTGAAAGATTAGCTTCTTGATGTATTATGTTACTTGCACGCTTGTCAAAAAATTGAATATTTAAAATACCTTCTAACTAAACATTCAAGCCAAACATACATTATCGATGTGCGGTTAAATCTAGACGGACAATGTATATCAGCTTCGGCCTCGGACTTAATGGAGAATGAGAAAGACCAATCAGCATAAAGATTGAATAAAAAATGACTGGCAGGAGAGTTTGGTAATAACGCTACTAAGACGCTGTTTCGAAACAAGTTTAAACACAGGTGGCCCAAGCTCGATATATGAGTAGTTCTATGTGGACCTTTGCATTGTTACGTGACTCGAGCGATTTGCATATTTATAAAGATTTGTATGGGGAAAGAAGTAAACCCGAAAAAAAACGAAAAATTACCGTTGAATTACAATAAAAACCGCTTACCTGAATTCCAGCTCCGCTTTCTTTGTGTGCTGTGTGATTTTTTAACTGATTTAGAGCGGTTTAGCGTAGTTTAGGTTCCAACGGTTTCTTCTCTATATATAATATATACAAGGTAGGACACTCGAGCTCGAACGGCGACCGGATCAACTGAAGGAGAACGGCCATAAATTCCTTCCAAAGGCTCCGATCGCCTCAAAATTTTCAACTCTCTTCTCGATGTTTGGATATCCTGATGAAACACTGTCTCTCGTGTTTGATATATTACTTCCTAGCCTTTACTTTGTTAAAACCTTGCAAAAGCCCTACTAATACTAAGGGGGATAGGCAAATTCTTCAGGTGTAAAACGACAACTAGTTCTTGCAGATTTAGAATCCATCCAACACCTAACCACGATTCGGTCTATTCACGTTTCCTTGTCTCTTCTTTTCGGCAATATTTCGGCAATATTTTTCCTTTAAACGGAACGGTTCTTTTGCAAAATGCAACCGGTCAACGAGGTTCGACAATAAATTTAGTTTGCACTCCCTTCCGTTAACTGAACTGCTCCTTTTGAGCTAAAAATAGTTAAAAATTCAAGTTGAAGGGTTGTAAATTAATCGATTGATTGATACCATGAAAAGCAAAATACTCCAGAACAAGCTGTTTACTTCAGCTCTCTGCGTAATCTTTAAAGAAATTGTTTCTGAAACAATGAGTACTTGAGTCTTGGATCGGGCAAAAGAACACTCGGGAAAGTTAGCAATCTGGAATTTCGCGTCTAGATTTAAGAGCTTACCAGAGTCTAGCTTTGAGATCCTTTATGTTAGAGCTCAAAATCGTTTATATGAAATGCAGATTTAGATCCAAAATCCAGTTCGAGAGTCCAGAGTCAGTCGTCCAGCCGGAATCCAAGATTTCCGGATAATGTGATAATGAGCACATTTATCGAGGAGACAGGTGAAAGTGAGACAGACTACAGCCATGCGCACATTATCTTGATGTAGCAATAGTAGTTCAACGACATTTTAACGAAACCATACGCGCCTAGTCTTAGCCTAGTCTAACGGGGTACAGTAAGCAATTGAATTCTCTCCGATGTAATTATACGTTAAAAAATACACCAAATTATCGGACACCAAATTTGTTCAATTGCAAACGTACTTTGAAATTATTTCATTTACAACAGTTGCCTAAAACGCTATTGCCGACCAATGGAAGGTTTTAATAAACGTGTAATTAAGAACTTAGTTTGACACTAAGAGCTGAAGTCATGCTGGCGTGGTTGATCAAAATAAAACGTTTATAGCAAGTTATGAATAAATTGAAGTTTTCTAGCAATACTTCATTTCATTAAACCCCAATAAAATTCTGTTCACACTTCCCCTCTTGCGTGGAACAAAAATTTATCTTCCAATCAGTAAGACATAGGAAAATAGTATGTTTATATACATCACTTACAAAATATGAAACTTGTTCTTTTACTTAACAGTTTTCTCCAAGGTCTCTACAAAATCGTTCGAAATTCAAAGCGACTTTAAAACTTTTGAACAGGGATATAACGTTGATAAATACTTTCTTTTGAAAGTGTAATCCTGATGACCCTAATATTTTGCCAGATATAATACAGTTTCCTCTATACTTCGCTCGGTATAGTAGTCCAGACATAGTCCTGGGTCTTGGTGTTCCTAATAAGATGGTCGATCCGCTTACAGATATCCTCCTTTATCAGATATTTTTCGGCGTGGCTCGACAGTTTAGCGAAAGCACGAAAATGTTCAACCTAAGATATAAAAATGTTTGACGGAGATTAACTGCCGCAAAATTTCGGAGGAAAATGACAATCGATTAACAACAGGTCAAAACTTTCAGCGTTTTACTAGTTTGGCAACATTTGTAGCTGATGTGGATGTAAAAGAGGAAACTAAAACAAAATGGACATAGTTGCGCGGGCAAGCGGAGAGTCTCACTATCATGTGGATTCAGGGCTATATTCAAAATATAGTTTGATACTGATTTCGAGGCACACAGCACTTAAGCACATTTTGTTACTATTGGTATAAGGAGTTGAATTAAGAGTTGTTACGGGAAAGAAGAAATGAAAAAGTGCTTGCAGGGATTGCCACAACGTAACTACTGTCTACTACACGAAATTCCAAAAAGGTTACCTAGAAATCAGTTTTGAGTGAAAAGAAAACACCCTGATTATGCAGGAGTTTCTGCATGATTTTCATGCAAGCAAGCATCTTTGCTTAAAGTATGGTTGTTCTAACCTTTCACTGAATCTGGTGATTCCTTTCCTAAACAATGCAGCTTTGCCTTGATGATATTTTCTTGCGGCCAGCAGGTGAACCCCTTCGTTTCGGCCTTGCTGCGACCAAGTCAAACTATCAATAAGACGGAGCTGTCGACATTTTTTTTTCGTATGTCGTTAGTTGTGACATGAATTAGAATTTGTAGAACAATCTAGAACAATTTGCATTGGCAGTATGCGCCATTAACACGTGAGGTAAACCTATACTTAATGGCAAAATTTGTCGTTTTACCCAACCAGGTAAAATACAGAAATGTCTGCTCGGCGAAACTGATTTTACCTTTAGTTTTATCAGAAATCAAGCTGTCCATTCTCATAATACAAGGCATTACAACGTTATTCGTTGTGCCCCTTCCTCGCACTAACTAGGTAAACGAACATTTATTTACCCCGCAGCGGAAGACTGAAACAGTCTTCTTATTGACTTCAAAGACATTAATTACATCCTATTGACTTCAAAGACATTAACTGCAAACCGCCGTGGCGAGTTGGGTTCCCTCGTAAAATATTATTATCATCATAATTATTTCTATTATTATACGTTATCGTTTGTTTTTCTTTGTCCAAATTGTTTCGTTAAAAAATGCTTCTGGTATTGTTGCCTTCGTTACGTTCCCAACTTTGATAGTCGACACGAATAACAAGGCGCGGTTGTCATTTCTTATGCAATATTCTGTAAAATTTATGAAAGTGATTTTGGTTGAAATTGTTTCAGGCGCGTTCAACTACTTGTCCTGAAGCTTTCAGTTTTGACAAGCCAGAATTCAATTGTTTAAAATGTGGGATAACCTTTCCCACCGTGGCTACGAATCACTGTTTAGTGGATGGCGTAGTCGGCATACATGGAATAATAATCCGTAACAAGGTGATTCCTGGGACATTGTGAGACGATAGAAAACCTACCATATTGGACAATTCATATTTAAAAAGGAAGGCCGGTTAATATCAAAGAAGCAAACAAACAGGCAACGATTTATGTTGGAAGGCCCTCCAGTCGACTCTACACATCTTTTGTTTTATGCTCATTAGCTATGCATAAATTACATAATCACAATGCTTCTATTGGTTAGTTGTATGAGCACACGTAACCATCTTTCGTATTTTGCCAGGTTTTGTGCAGGGTCAACCCCCAAAATAGCAAACAAAAACATACAACAAACTCCTTTGCCAAGTTTCCTAACCATTTCCTTCTATTAACTATAGAAAATTTTAAGTGAAACCCCTCCCTACATTTCAATGATGGAAAAATGGCGCCTTTTGGGTTTAGCGCCAGTTTATAATTGATTCGGGGAAAGGAGTGGTTTTATTTCTCATTTAGTCTAACCAATTGTAGTAAACGCTTTTCACCTATACT
The DNA here is from genome assembly GCA_964020085.1 of Micromussa lordhowensis. Taxonomy (NCBI): domain Eukaryota; kingdom Metazoa; phylum Cnidaria; class Anthozoa; order Scleractinia; family Lobophylliidae; genus Micromussa; species Micromussa lordhowensis. The sequence goes on along the minus strand of OZ026597.1, from coordinate 19,671,325 downwards.
GAGCTACGATGTTTCGCCAGATACGTATGGTGACGGAAGTCTACAGAAAGGGTCTTAACGGTTCATTGCTTTAGTTCAGGACTGAAATATATCGCATTTTGATGCAGACAATCGAGTTATGGGCCATTTGAAGATTGCCAGTTACTGAGATTTTTTCCAAAATTCTTCGCAGATTTTAGAAATATATAATTACACGCGGTGTGTTACATTGGTAGGTTTCTGATAAGTAATATATTAATTTTTCGAAGCTGAGTGCGCGAAGACAATAAAGTTTTGTTCAGTTGAACAGCACTCAGCTTAGCATGTTTACGGTTAGCTATCGGTAATGTAATTTAATTAAAAAGTCTATAGTCTGCGGTCTGCAAATGTCATACACCGCAAAAATTAAGTGTGTCGACATGTCTGTAATCATGGTTACTTATTCTAACTGTAAATACAGGGAAACCGGTGTAACAAACCCCGATAGAAAGCACACGGCCGCATGGTGGCAAAAAAATCTGAATTTTTCAAACTCACCAAAAGTTGTTTCGTTGATAAATATTCGACTCTTGAAAAATGAATATCTCCATTTTCATTGTTAAAATGATGCTCTTGACGGTATTGAACACGTAGACAAACCTTTGTCGCCTTTAAGTTGCTGTACGAGACCAATTTTTTTTAGTTAAAATTATAAACCTTCGCTGGCAGACTAGATACTTGAGTAACCGAAGCCACTCAATCCTTTTATGGAAGTTGTCTGGTCATCAAAACACAAAAAAGGTCGTTTAATGCTCTTTGAACTGGTTCTGGCTTGTTGGCTTGTGAAAATACAGTATAAGATTTTAACAGTTTGTTTAACAAAGATATATTAAACCGAGTGGACTTGGTATAGTTTCTTGAAAAACATTCTCGTAAAGATGTAACGTTTCTTACTGTGGTTTTTATCGCCTTACAGCGGCGGCCAAAAACAGAAGTGAGTCAATTGAAGATTTAAAATGCAAGGTTGGTCATCGACAACTCTTTCATTATTTACTTAGTCAGAATAGGATTTCTACGATTAAATAACATGAAATGGTAAAATGATATACTTACAAGTATATTTCATCCTTTCAACTTATAAACAACACAAGTTACATACCGGATTAGGCAAATGGGTAAAAATGTCCTGATAAGGCGATTTTAACGATTATACATCAAGGGCGATTCTGACTGTAAGAACACCGCCTTTCATAACCAATTATAGGTGATGAATGCAGTCAAAATCTGGCCAAAACAGTAAGAGATGATCAATTGTTCTTGCCAGCAGATGTAGTAGTGTAGTAAATGAGGCTCCTGGGACATTTCTGGATTTTTACGCATCTTAGCGTAGGTTATGCGTAGGATATACAAAAATTTAGTGTAAATAACTGCTAGGACATTTTACTATATCCAACACTAAAACAGCGTAGGATATAGTAAAGTAAAGTTCCTTTACAAAAATTTATGTAGTTCTCACGATGCGTAATTTTTAAGACTTGATAAATTTCCAACCAGCGATCTCACCACCTAGATGTTCACAGATTTTTTTCCAAATTTTATCAAGTTCATAGAGTTTTAAACGATCTTTATACAATTTTAGCTTTGGTAAAAATTCATTATATCCAAGTATTTGACAAAATTTATAAATGATATATGAATAGGAAAAGAAATTTCTTCTATTTTTACCTTTAAATAATTCAAATGGCTCCTGAATTTGTAAAAACCTCATTTTCATTTTTTCTTCCATTATAGAAGTCATTTGTAATGGAGGTATTTTTGTTATTCTATACAATATTTGGGTGGTATGATTATAATAATTTAATTTACGATGTTTTTTAAGATATCTTTTAATATCTGCTTCAGTTAACTTTTCCAAAGAATTTTCCATCCTTTCACGAATGATTTCTTTGAAAATATTATTAATAACATCTTCTGAGACTTTAAAACTTTCTTTGCCTTGGATATTGGCTAAACAGTCACAAAAATGATTATATCTTTTGTAATCATTTTCTGCGGGTTTTATAGATGCTTTTTCTGGATTTGTTGAGACATTAATGCTTATTCCACAACTTAGACAAGTACTTATCCCTTCATCGATGTTCAATACTCGAAATTTTTCACATGTATAACAATAGTTATCTTCATTTATATTATTTTCACTGTATTGTAGTTCATCAGGGAAGATATTATATTTATACTTTTTATAATAAGAATTATCAACACCATGGACAAATTTTTTTGCTTGATTTTCTTTATGTAAAAAAAGTAAAATAGCATTCTTTAATAAATAACTAGTACGAAGATTTTTGATATCATTTATTTCATTTTCTAGCCTTATTTGTTCAATTTGATCAATTCTAGAATAATCTTTTTTGATGGATAAATTTATAATTTTTTTTTTAAATCTGGTATTTTTTTTCTTTTATAACAATTTCTGAAAGTTTTTTACGATGTAGATTGCCAATGGTCTCTTTATTCATCATAATAATTAATATACTTTATTCTTTAAAGTAGAGTAATCTTCACTCTCACTGCTCATTGATTCCTCATCTGAATTAGGATCATAATCACTATCGCTACTATCAGTATCATGAAGTGGGTCTTCAGTCAAGAATTTTTTAAAATTCGGAATTGGCATATATACTATGAAATATTATTTTATATTATGATTCCCATATGCATAACTACTGATACCATCATCTAAAATATATCTTTTATCATCAAAAGGTGATAATGATATTTTATTAATTTGATAACTAGATATTTGATGATACTCCGACCTGATAGTTCTCATCTTATGTCTCATGGTGGTACAATTCGATAACGTATCACGGTAATCAGAGAGAGATAATTCACTCTTGATGACATTCCTTTTCACACCCTTAGCAGTCTTGTTTTCCTTGTTTTCTGTCTTGTATGAATACATTTTACTTTTTAGACCAACAAATTCTATGATTGGATCACCAGCTGCTTCATCTTTGAATTTACCAATTACTTTTTTATTTTCAGCAAAATGGAAATTAGAAGATTCAGGATAGTCACTATTGTCAAATAGATGTCTATCAGCAAATAAATCTTCGTAAACATCTTCTGTCCTTATATGGTAAACTAAAGAGTCGGTATCAGTAAAAAGTAACTTCGCTTCTGGGTATTTTTTTCTGATATAGTTGTAATGGAAGTCATACATTAATGTTTTACTCATGTCCCAAATAGAGAAACCAACATATGAGGGTTTATCTAAGACTAATCGGACCTTTTTCATCTGTACACCAACTAAATTTTCATCAAATATTTTACTAGAAACGTAGGTTGGTTGTCTGGTCAATTTCAATAAATGTTCCGGATCCGTTTCTAACTGTATGTTGGATCTTTTTCTTAGGTTTTCCATGGTTTTACCAAACACTGAATTATTCATAAGTTTGAAGAAGTCTTTCTCAAAACTATTCTTAGCCATTGTTCTCTTTTTAGTGTTTAAATCAATGTATCTTTTCATCCAAGGTCGCTGAGTAAATTCCAATACTCTATGAATCTTCTTTAACTTCATACCAAGAGATAAATAAAGCTGCAAATTTCTGTAATGTAATACATACTTTTCTTTATTCCTTAGATTAGGAACCAACTTGTGAACTCTACCACTGCTAATATTTTCTTTCGCTTTTAAATCTTTGCAATACTTTGACAACATATCATCAGTGATTAAAATCTTTTCTGGTGCTAATGGATAATCATTATGCAAAATGTGTAGCTCTTCCGGATATTCTAAATCTACCTCTAAAACTACACCTTTTCTAGTATCATTTGTGTAATTTTCTAAGATGAAATCTTCAGGATCCTCAAAATCTTCAGAGGGAATCCATCGGAAATCTCCAGTTGGTAGTGACTGTGACATAGCCCAACCATAAAGGTTGTTAGCATCTAAATAGATCAAATAAGAAGATTCTACCTTCGGATTGTAATTTTTCATATACTTGTTGTTTGCAACAGCATGTCTATGAGTAATAGTACTAATACCACCACGCATTCCCTTTTCAATGAATAGTTGTTGATCTAAATCTGAAATTAAATCTAGATTTACCCTTGTCATTCTCAGTAATGCATCCCACGATAACCCAGGCGCTGAATAATAATGACATGGATCTAGCCCATAATACTTGAGACAAGTACGTCTGAAATTTTCAAATACATCTGCTAAGAGTAGAACATCTGTACGCAAATATAAATCATGATACTCACCTAAGTCTCTGATTTGAAAGGCATTCCAAACTCGTTTTGCGTGCGAGTAATCACTATCTGAAATATTTGTATCATTTAAAATACTGTAAAAATCTTCTATCGCTGGTAAAGACTTCTCACTGAATCGCTGGAACGAGTCCATGTAATCATAAGGGTAAACACCTTTTCGCTTGATTAATCTGAATTGCTCATCATTTTGAAAAGCCTCCCGTGTATATGAGAATGCATCATCAGTTAAATTACTGCTTAATCTGTCTAAACTCTGACTCATAAATGAAAAACTGTCAATGAAAGTCAAATGTTTACCTAGTCTAAAACCCATATATTTCTCAAAATTACTTGCTATAACACCAATATTCATACTACGTTTTGAATATTGAATATTACCATCAGGATCTTCAAATTCAACAATATCATAGACTGCATCTTTATTTATTAGTTTTCCTAATTTTTGCATGATAAAATGACAGTCATAACCTTTAAGATTGTGAAAGATTACAGGAATTTTTAACTTTTCTGCACTAATAGTCCATTTAAGATTGCAATCACTATGAGCAGCGCCACGATATTTACCTGTAATATGGCAATGATCTATAACTTTTCTTTTTGAAGGTTTATCTTCATCTTTATCTTCATTAAATTTTATTTTACAAATATGGCATTTAGTAGCATTTTGGAAATCTCTTTCATTTTTCTCTGTCATAACTAATGGTTTCTGAAATCGTTCTCGCACTATTCTTCGACAATCTTCTACTTCATTCATCATCTGTACAATAAATTTCTCTATAGCATCTTCTCCACGGTAAATTTTTACTGGTTTTGAATAATTATTATCATATCTACAAACTAATTTATATCCATAACTACAAGCCTGGTGACTCTGATAAGAACTCGTGTAAGACTGCTGGTCTGATGGTATACAGCCATCTATCCGCTCTGTGATTGCTTCAAAATCAGCGTAAATGACAAAAGGCGCAGGTAACATTTTCTTGTGATTTTTAAAATAAATTTTTGATCCTTCTACAGGCATCTTGATCGCTTGAGTTCCATTAAGGAGCAGGCAATCCTGCTTGTGGTTTTCCAGGACTCTAGCAGAACTGCAACAATGAAGACAACGCAAACAAAAATATTTCTTTTCTTTGTGATCATTGAATGAAAACATAAATCGATCGAAATCCTTGATAAGTACATAGTGGCTCTTGTCTCCTTCTTCAATCCATAGTAATTCCAAGTGGTCTGTAAAATTAGTTTCTGATATTCTGATAGGATAAGCTCCCTGATGATAACCAAATACATTAATATTAATCTTATTTTGCTTTTCAATCCTTTTAATATCTTTTACAGTGACCGGAAAAGTGACACCAGTGTAATCCAACCGTTTGACAGATTCTCGATCTGCCTTGGTTATTCTTTCCGGATGAACTATAAGTGGATTTAAATGCCTGTTATGACACCATAGGAAACAACGATTGTCTTCATTTTTGGGATTGATTAAACCCTTCATAGGGTTACGCAGTTCCTCTGGTAGCTGAATATATGATGTTCCTCTTAATGGAAAGTAAGAGACAATATTAATTATATGTAATTTTACCGATTCAAATACCCAACCAGAACCTTCAGAGAGCCAAACAGCTATTAACTCTAAAATTCTTTCAATGCTATTATGGATAGACTCTTCTATATCTAGTCTATTGGTCACAGTAAAAGGCCCGGCATTAAAATAAGGTTCTCGGTAAATTATCGTACCCTCTTTACGCTTTGATAATCGTACCCTTAGTGTAGTATTGTATTTAAAACCCCTTTTATCTGATAATGATCGCATTAAAAGATCAAATATTGCTTTTTTAGTCCTACTTAACTGTATTGATGGATCATTACTATTAACAATTGGCACTTCATAAGATTTTACATATCCTTTTAATGCTTTACTACGTTCAGGAATACTAATCGCTTCAGGTTTAGTTTTAGCTTCAGGTTCAGTTTTAGCTTCAGAGATAAATTTCGTAGTAAAATTACTAATTGCTTCAGGGATAAATTTCGTAGTAAAATTACTAATTGCTTCAGGGATAAATTTCGTAGTAAAATTACTAATTGCTTCAGGGATAAATTTCAATCGTTTAATTGGTTCAGGTAAATAATATGGAATTACTTCATTAAATAAATTTTTAACCTTTTCTTGGAGTCTTTTAGGTAATGAAGCCGGCACGGGTGGTTCGGCAGATGTGGATGGGTTGGCTGGGGCTTGTAGTGGAGGTTCTGCTGAATTCTCAATTATCGGATCATCCAATAAGGTACCTCCAACAAATGATTCATTTAGTATTTTTTGTTTAATTAATTTTTTTAGTCTATTTTCAACATAATCTTCTGATTTCTTAGTTATTCTTTGTATGGCAGGTCCTATTTTTCCTTCATTGCGCTTATGAGTATCTGTCTTTAAATGCTGATATTTTCCCTTTTTTGCATACTTTTTCTCACATATTTCACAATACCAATAAGATGGTTTTGGCAATGGTTTGGCAGGTAGGTGGGGCTTGGGTTTTATTTTAATTTTATTAATCATCTATAATATATATTATGTAACTAATTTTTTTTTAAATTATTATTATTATTATTATTATTATTACCATTAACTAAATTATTGTGTAAGTTTCTATTATGTTTCTTTGTCTTTAGATGCATATATTTTCCTCTATAAGTGTAATTTTTTCCATTTCCGCAGATATCACAATACCATTCATAACTTTTGAGTTTTTCATTGATATATTTGTTTCTCTTTTCTCGTTTCAATTGTTCTTCTGTTTTTTCCATTTATATAAATATTTATAATATTCTAATTTTTTTAAATAATTTTTTTTAAATCTCCAGCAGGCACCCAACTGTTAAATTCGTCTGGGTAACCTTTCCATTTGACTAATGCTTTTCCTTTTGACTTTCTTATAATTTTCTCTATTCTATAGACCTCTTGATCTGTCTTTTGTAACTCTTCTCTGTAGAAAGAACCCTTAATCACTTCACCATTTAAGTCTTTTATCTTATTAGTAATAGGATTAGTGAATCTAATTTCGTCTATGATGAAAACTTCTTCAGTCCAATTAGGAGTATAGCCTTTATCAAAGGTCACCCTTTTGTATTTGCTTATTCGGACTCTATCACCTACTCTAAATTCAGGTTTTCTATTTGTTTTTGTTTTTTTGATTTCTCTCGCTAAATCACCATATAAATTAAAATAAACTTTTCCATAGTTTTCAGGTTTTCTAGCTTGGAAAGGTGTCATTCCTATTGATCTATGTCGGCTGTTGTTGTAAGAGGCGAGTATTTTCGGAAGGATGTCAACGTAGACTGTATTGTTTTGCATAGTGAATCTCTTATACATTTTATCTTTGATAGTTCTATTCCATCTCTCACAAACTGCTGATTTCTCTTCGTTTTCAGTGGAATAGACCTTTATCTTATCCTTATCTAAGAGATCCAGCACATTTTTGTTATAATATTCTTTTCCTTTGTCCACCCATAACATTTTAGGCTTATTAGAGAAAAATAAGCTTTCAAACGCTTTAGCGACTTCTAAGCCAGTTTTTGTCTTTAGAGGTACTATCCAACCATATTTACTGAAAATGTCTAAGACCATTAGTAGATATTTATAACCTCGGTTCCATTTGCTAAGCTTTTGCATATCAACTAAGTCTGAACACCAGATATCATCTACATTATGTGCAATGACTCTTCGCTTACGAAAATTTCGTTTTATAGGTTTGTGTAACTCATTAGCTAGCCCTTCCCATGTGTCTAAATTTTTAGCGTTTTTTTTTTTTACTCCTAAACCAAGTTTTTGCTTTGTATTAATAGTGTTTCTAGCCAGCCAATGGCCCCACTGTCTCTCATTCCAGGGAATTGCATCTAAAGCTCGGACCATTTTCTTGTCAGCAACATTTTTACATGATTTTACATTACCTCCCTTATCAGCACATACTGAGTAATCAACATCGTGTTGCATGGCTATAGCATCTGTCTTACCTGTTGGCTGATCATAGATTTCATAGATTTGTCCTGTATCACGATCCCATTTTACTTGTCGTTCTAAATCATTGTAAGGACCAGTATATTTGTGACCTGGAAGAGTCCAACCAGCTTTCGGTTTAGGTAACTTACCTATTGCTTTATGAATATCAAGACCCCTTCCCCTTCCCCTTCCCCTTCCACTGATCTTTTTAGAAAGATCATCAGCCAGAGAGTCAATTGCTCTATTCAAATACCTTTTACCAATGCCTTTAACTTTGTCTTTTACATAGTCAGATTTTATTGCTCTACTAGCCCCCCTTTTACCTAGGTTGTACAATCCTTTTGCACCAGCAGCCAACCCTTTGACAATTAGTTCATCAAAACCGCTTCCTTGTCTTACCTGCCACCCTTGCATTTCCGCTTTAGATATAAAACGAAATTTTGTAATTCCACATTCAGCACAAATACATCGCATTGCATTTCTACCATTTTTTGTAATTACAAAAGTTTCAGAATTAGGTATACATTCTGTCCTTTTTCTTTGTCGAACGCAATAAGATAACATATATTAATTAATATTATAATAAATATATGTTAATATATTGTTAACAAAGTTACTTTACTATAATATAGCTCCTATGAGGGGAATTCCCTTAAATGGACTGTTTTTACCCAGTAATAGCCCTTTTCCTTTTCTACCTCTTCCTACCGTACCTGAAGGGACAAATTTAGTTTTTGTTATCCCACATTCTGCGCATTTACATTTCATCATGGCACGACCATTTCTTGCCTGTACAACCCTTTCTGAACCAGGAACGCACTCTGTCTGTTTTCGTTGTTTGACACAATAGCTTTTCATCTATATTATAATTATTTTTTTTTTATTATTTTAATATATTATTATATAATGGAAGAAATTGAAATTGACAATGAAATACGTAGAATAGAAGCGATGTATAAACATTACAAACTTCTTTATAGAAAAATTGCCTTTTTATGTTGTTCTGGAGAAACTAAAAGAGTGAGAAATATGAGAAATAGTTTGAAACGAGATTTAAATAAGCTCCGACAAATCCAAAAAACTACCTAAGCAATCGTTTAATGTATTTTTCTATGAATTTTTCATTCTCTTCTGTGTCAAAGCTAAAAACTTGCAATAAATCGAAATAATCTACTCCTTTATGCATTTCATTCAAGAAATACAAGCAAAAATAGCCACAGGTTGTAGTATAGAGATTCTGTATTTGCTGGTTTTGGTGTAATAAATTTAAGTTTTTCTCTTTTGCATGGTTTACCAACTCTTGAAAAGGTGGCATACCAAAAGAGTCAAAGTAATTTATTGTACCATCACGAACATAGGTTGTAACCCAATGACTACCACTCATATAATGAGGTTCTAAATTATAAATAAAAAGCGCTAACTTATGCTGATGTGGTACAGTCTGATCTCTACTTAAAACATTCTTGATAGGTATCTTCAAGTATTTACACCAATCTAAAAGATCAAAATTACTCATTGGGATATCTTTATGGAATTTAGGCTTTTTTAGTTCTTTTTTTTTTTTTTTTTTAACCCTACCCCTACCCCTGCCCCATGTCCCAATAAAAGGTGGTGGAGCCATAGGCATTCCCATACGAGGACCTCCTCCTCCATCCGATTTCCCCATTCGAACCCCTCCTCCTTTTAATGCATCAATAAGCATTGGAATACCAATACTAGCTATTAACGTTCCAATACCATTACCTACTTGTCGTTGTGTCATTTTGAAAAGTAAGTCTTCTCCTAATTTATGAGCTCGTGCTAAATCTCCTATTTGTCCTTTAGTTAGTAGATCACCCAATTGAGCTAACATAAATAGTTTATTATTTGGTACTTGATACACTTGTCCGCCACTAATTTTCTTAACTATTTGACTTGCACCTTCAGAAGCTAACCCTGCTAGAGCAGACAATCCTAGTGTTTTACCGATAGTTGGTGCTACATTCTTTAATACTGGCAATATTGAGCTAAAGATACCAGACCCAGATTGACGCCTGATATTATACTTTGATATAGTAATTACCATTCCTCGATTAGCTGCTTGTGCCTTAGCTAGTCTCTTAACAGTATTCATTGGTACCATAAGGACATTGGAACCACTTAACGCATTTTTACTTAAGCGTAAACTTATTTCTTCTCTGTTTCTGTAAGCCTTAGATAGTTTTATCTTTTGACCTTCAGAAAGTTTTACAGAAATTTGATGTAGTTCAGTCATTATATATTATTTAGGGACTTTTTTAAATTCCTAAATAATATATGTTCTGTGCCTTTGTCACAGTCTATGACGTTATTAATCAGATCCAATCATCTTCTTCATCATCATCTAAGATGAAGTCTTTAAAAATATCTTCTCTTTCTCTATATGTTACTTGCATTAATTTTGGTTTTAGAGTAGCTCCAAAAGTTCCAGTTGTAATTGAAAACCAAGCAGCAATAAATTTCACTTCGCTTCTTGGACCAATTTTTACTGATTCATATCCTAAATATTCCCGTTCCCATGTAAAAAATCTTGTAGCTGGTATATCATTTCTAAAAAAGAGATTAAACTCCATCTTTGATGGGTAATCTTGATACACTCTCTCTTCATCAACAATTTTATACGGTTTTTTACAGATTCTTTTCCAAGAACCACCTTGACCGTATTCATCATAACCTGATACAGCTTCTCTTGGTATTTTTTTTTTATTATTAGAATGTATATAATCAATGAAGAATTGATCTAATTCTTTGGCTTTTTCTAGATATTCCCCATCACAACTAATTTGCATGCTAGTACCTTGATATTCTCCATTTTTATCATAATTTTCATTTAAACCGAACGGAGTATATCCTTCATATTTAACAAACAATGGCTTTCCATTGTATAATATTCCAATCTGTGTTCCATTGTGCTTGTTTGGCTTTGGTTTTGAAAAAGTTATCTTTGAAGGGTCAAGATCTAGAAAATTGACTATTTCTTTGTCTGCTCTTTCGTTCTGACTCTCTTTAACTCTCATATATATTATATTAAAATATTTTTTTTCTAAATATTTTTTTTTTTAATGTAAAGGAACTTTACTATACAATAACTAATTGATCTCCCACTTTATCAACAACAACATCTTCTTCATAGAGAACAATTGCATGCGCTCTAAAATCAGCAGCTGCGGCTTGTGAGAGGCGAAATCTTATGTTCAGTTGCTTTGGATCTCGGCTAACCTGTTCTGTTTGATAAGTTAAATCAAAATATAACATTGGGTAAAGATTAGAAAAATTATTGATATTCAATTGAGTACCTGTATTATAATCATTCTTTTTCCATGAATAATTCATTAAATCATAATAGATTCTTGTTTTACTTTCTGTATCATATTCAAGTTCTGGATAGTAGACACCATTACCATATTCAAGACGACATGTGCTAAGATGACTATTATTATTGGCTGCGTTCAGTTTAAAAGTATCAAAAATATAAGGATTTGCTGTCATATCATTGGTCTTAAGTCTCTGGAAGTAGAGGAAAACATGTTGTACTTTATCAATACTAGCTGAGATTCTGAAATCACCACTGTTTCTGGTAGTATCTGAAGTTTGGTACATTTCTTTGAGGTATTTCCATTTACTGGGTTTTTGGTATTCACTGATGAATTTAGTCATAAGAGCATCTTTTGGTTCTAGTCGTGGTACCCATAGATAAAAACGATCAATTACTAATCTCAATGTATCAACTGCCCCATATAAGACTTCAGCGTCCGGTGTCAGTTCTATTTCAAATTGGAGATCCATTGGTGGTAACAATCGTCCTTCTAATTCTTCGAAAAAAGAATACCTATTTAATGGAATACTTGTATTAACATGAGCTCTATTAGCTGTTAATAAACGCCTACTTTCCAAACCTGTGTTTGTATCATCTGAAGTCCTATCTGTATCTAAATACCATAAGCTATTTTTGGCTGTACTACGCCCAAAATCATCTGAATATTCTAAAAGATTTTTTGCAAAAGTTACAAGATGAAGATTATCAGTGTCATAGACGATTTTTCCTGCACTCTTTATTACCATATGCTTAATTAATGAATGCGATCCATTAATAATTGTTGTTCTGGCGTCTGCATTGTCTCCACCATTTGCTCGAAGGTCTAATTTGAATCGCACTTCAAAAAAGGCGTTAAACCAATCAAGCATAATACCACGATCAGTAACATGAAATTTGTATCCTTTCTTTTCTTGCTCTTGAGTATTGGCAGGAGCTCTTATAGCGTCTTGAAGACGAAATTGCACTAGTTCGTTTCTCTGAACATTCTCTGGTGATCTAAATGCCATTATATATTTTTTATCAGATTTTTTTTTCTTTAAGGTAAATAAAATTTACTAAGATCGCGCTATAAGATTATTAATCAGTGTATAAACTTCCTCCTGCGTTTTTGGCTTTGCTCTACCAGGATTTGACTTTTTTGACTTTGTTGACTTTGTTGACTTTGTCGCTTTTTTAGATCCTGAGGATAGCCTTTTTCGGATAAGCTCACCTGATCGCTCTATAACTTTATCAGCAGCCTTTTTACCAACTCGTTCTCCCGCATGAGCGACACCAGCTTGTATTGCTTTTTTAGCAAATGGTTTTAAAACCTGTCCAGTTAAAGCACTAGCTACCTTTTTTAGTGGTTTCATAAGATTGTCTACTATAATTCCATTGCCGCGGTGTTTGTAGACATATCGTCCCGTTCTTGGGTGATAAATCTTTTTGAACTCTCTTGACTTCATATATATTAGTATTAATAAAATTAATTAGAATGGAACTTTTTTTAAGATTAATGAAAATGCTGTGTCAGCATGATTTAAATAGACTGGTCTTCTTAAACCATCAGTTACATAGATTCGAACGCTTGAAACTCTTGTTTTATTGATAGGATTAAATATAACACGACGCGGTTCAAGTGTAAAATTGTAAGAAGGTCTCAGCGTTCCTGTACCAAAACTAAAAACAATATCTGATTCTCTCCCATCTACTAATGAATCAGAGACTAAATCACAATGAATATTTAAGACATCTGTATCTTCTGATAGGTTAGGTATCTTAGTACTAACGTTTCTCTCATCTCTTAAGATCACCTTATCGAATCCTATTAGTTTACCAAAATTAGATTTACGCAGGTCAAGCTGATAGTTAGCGTCTAAAGTCACTAAGACTCTAAAAGTTGGTTCATCAAAAGTCACCGTAATTGGAAATTCTTCATCACCATCACCGCGGACTGTTTTAGTCTTTTCCTTAATGTAATTATCAATATCAGTGTAATCCCAAACTCCTTTTGGAAAATCAATATCTGTAAATGTTTTCCCACCGTCTTTACTGTAAGCTATCTTTTGATTGCTATAACCAGAATTTATATTTGTCCATGTAAAAGCCATTGAAATAATTTTATTAAAACCAATATACCAAATCCCATCACTGTGTTCATAGTCCAAAGTTCTAGAAAACCTTGTAGTAAAATCACCAGGTCGATTACCAGGTTCATCTTTAACTGAAAAACTGCTTAATGAGATTTCTCTCTCCATATACTAATGTAAATAATATTTACTAAACCCCGAAATATTTTTTGACTAACTTTTGATATTGTGACTTATTGATTGATTTTGTTCGTAATAGAGTGTCTAAGATAGTTTGACCCATATTCCTCATCTTGACACTTGTATTGCCTGCTTCCATTTCACCAATAATTAGTGTTAATTTGTTTAATAATTCTTTAGCATCATTATAGAAATAGACACCACTTCCTCTTTTGGTCCCGTAACCTTTCGTTGATTTGCTTTTAAATCTATATTGCTTAATATAATCATTAAGCTCCCCTCTAAATCGGTCTGAATTTTGATGTATTCTATCTCTTTCTGCTGCATTAATCTCACCTTTATTAAGTTTTTTAGTAGCGTTTGATTTAAAAGCAATTACTTGACTTCTTCTCCTTTCAGCATCTTTTACAACTTTATCTAGATAATTTCGTTTTTTTGTTGCAGTCATTTCAGGTTCAGCCAGTCTCAGTTCAACATCATCATAGTTGGGAAGTTCCAAATGATCTAAAATCTTATTTGCTTCTCTTTCATCTTCTTTTCGTGGTGCTTCTATAGCTGGAGGATCTTCATCATATTCTGGTGGTAAAGATTCATCTCCTTCTTCTAGATTCCAAAAACTAGGATCCATTTCATATTTTGGTGGCGGCCCTTCAGGCATCTTAGCTATTTGTTTTTCTGCCTGTGGCGCTACGTAATCTTGGAGATCTAATAATCCTTCCACATCCATATCTTCATATGGATCTACTTCAGGTGCATAATCAATTTCATCTGGTTTACCTGCTGGGGCAGGACGTATTCTCAATTGCGGTCTATTCTTAGGCTTTTGTGCCCTTAAACCCTCTATGATTTTCAAGTCTAAAAGATTTTGTTATCCTTGCGTCAGAGGTCTTACTCTTTATCTTCTCTTCAGTGATCTCATCATATAGCTGATTCTTCATCCTTCCAGTCTCAGTCCGTTTCTGAGCTAATCGTTTCCAATTTGAGAGACTCATATAATATTCATATTTTTTATATTATGTTATATATTATGAGTCATTTATTAAAAAAATATTAATTATATAGATGAAAATTCCTAATTATGATTCAGTTTGTAATAATGACCGCAATTTCAAACGACTTCTACCTTATATGCCTTCAGACACTTTTCGAATGTTAATTTGTGGACCAAGCGGTTGTGGTAAAACTAACGTTCTTATGCATATGCTTTATAATCTACTATACTATGATAAGATTTACTTGTTTTCTAAAAATCTCGAGCAACCGAAGTACAGACAACTATTAGAAACATTTCGACCCATTTCAGAAGAGGTTGGTTATGATGTTATAGAAGAGAGCAATAGTGATGTCATTCCTCTAGAAAGTTTAGACTCCGATAATCAAAAAATAGTTATCTTTGATGACTACGCTTGTGAAAGAAACCAAAAACCACTCATTGAATATTTTGTTGGTGGTCGTCATAAAAATTGTAGTGTCATCTATTTAAGTCAATCTTATTATCTCACTCCCAAAGACATCAGGTTGAATTGCTCTCATTTTTGTATTTTTGACTCTCCAAGTAATGCAGAGACAGGGAGAATGTGTAAAGAAGTCAATGTACCTAAGAAGCGATTCGAGAGTGCGACTAGTGAGCCTTATAGTTTTGCGTACATTGATAAGACAAAAAAGACAATCAGAAAAAATTTCAATGAAAATATATAGGATGGATAATGGAAATGGTAATGACAATGGTAATGACAATTGTAATGACAACGGAAATGGTAATGACAATGGCAATGAATGTGGCTGTAGAAGTGGTAATGAAACTGAAAGAGTAAATTATAAAGAAGAATGTAAGAGACTAACAAATTCAATAATAGTTAATTTGTCAGAAATGGATTTTTATTATGAAAATATTAGTGCCAAGTTACTAAAACTAAAATCAATTGAAGAAGAGTACAACGAAGTTATTGACGATAGAATATTGTCGTTAACTAAAAGTCTTTATAGCTTACATAGCGATTATTTGAGAGACACATCGGAATCTGAAGATTCTGAAGATTTTAATATTCATCGGAAAATGTTAAGTTTGGATTACTTAATAGACGAAGAAGAAATTTAATTTAGTATATTATATATGGGTTACAGTAATGGGCAACTTGAATCATTATCAGCAACAGGTAAAGGTGAAAAAGGTGATCCTGGTTTACCGGGAATTGGATTTAGTCTAACTGATGATGGTAATTTTGACATTGATAGTAAGCGATTAACTGAAGTGGCTGCTCCTATCGATAATAATGATGCAGCAACAAAAGAGTATGTTGACGATGAAAACACTAGACAAGATATTGCTATTAACAGTAAAGCAGAAAAGACTGATGTCCTTCTCAGAGATGGGACTCAAAGCATGAGGGATAATCTAGATTTAAATAATCACAATATTATTAATCTCAAAGACGCTAGTGAGAATAATGAGGCTGTCACTTTCAGTCAATTAAAAAAGATGACTGATCATGTTCAAGTTAATTATCATTTACAACCAAATATGAGATTCTTTAAAAACTACGGTGATAATGCTGAATTAACTAAATTACTATTAAGACCAAGATTACCATCAGACCATTTTATGAATAACCATTTTCATGATACAATAAATGTAGTAATAAAAGAAGGGTTTAATAGTGGTTTTGGAGGGCAAGCTTGGGCCTCTCTGAAGATGACTAATGACTCATTAACAGCGGGTATTTACACAGTTGTTTTTGAAATATTTAGCTTTGCAGTTTATTTTTTAACTGATGAAACTTTGATTACACAGGTTAAGGGTGATAGTAATTTTAATGTAATAACATTTTCTCACGACTATAATGAACAATATACCAAAGCTTTTATTCAGTTCAGTAGTAATGGTCAACCTGGTGAAATTACCTTCCAGATTAGATATTATGGTAGTAAATATAACAATAATAGATTAGTTTTTAACTTTTATTCAAGAGTAATAGCAGGTAAGCAAAATACTAATTTCAATCACAATCTTTTAAATGTCAAAAGTACTGATTATTCTGGCACTATTTTGTATTTTGAACCGATTAATATGAATAATCAAAAGATAGTCAATCTCTCCCTTCCAACAGATAATAAAGATGCAGCTAACAAAGAATATGTTGACGATGAAGACGCTAAACAAGATATTGCAATTAATGATATAGAGACTCGTAAAGCAGACAAAACCTATGTTGACAGTCAAGACTCTAAACAAGATATTGCTATTAATGATTTATCTTCTAGAAAAGCAGATAGGTCAGAAGTATTACTCCTAAACGGAAGCCAAAACATGACTGGTAGTCTATCTATGAATGGAAATAGGATTTTTAGCTTACCTATTCCAACTGGGCCGCAGCAACCTGTGACAAAGACTTATTTAGAAAGTCAAATTGCTTCCATACCACAGTCTGATTTAAGTCTTTATCTTAAAGTAGACGGATCTGTATCTATGACTGGAGATCTCAATATTGGTAGTAAAAAAATAACAGATTTAGTGACTGGAGATGATGTCCCAATCAGTGATTACCCTAATTATGTAAAAGATTCTAAAATGGCTGTTAATAAACTTTATGTTAATGAAAACTTTTTAAAATTAAAAGGTGATGACTATGACTTAAAAGGTAAACGGATAATAAATACTGAACCATATGGTGTCAATATTTTTGGGACAAATGATTTAGTCTCCAAGGCATTTGTCGAAGCAGAAATAAGTAAGCTACCTACAGATGTATTAAAATTGGATGGTTCACGCGCTATGACTGGAAGTCTCCAAATGGGGGATCATGCTATCACTGGAATTAGCAGTAGTTCTGTAGACGACGCAGCCCTAACAGTTGGTGATGCAAAATCTACTTATCTACCACTTTTAGGAGATAGAGACATGGAAGGAAATCTTGATATGGCTAATCATAGCATTATCCGCTTGAAAGACCCAAAGTCATCGGATGATTATCATGCTGCCAACGTTAACTATGTTAATAGGAGAGTTACTGATAATAACTCAGTACTTAGATCTTTTATTGAATCCAAAGTTAGTGAATTTGAAGAACTGAATATTAAAGCAAACCGACAAGATAATGAATTCTCTTTTGTCATGGATGATGATTTATTTAAGGAAGATGATAATGATATTACCAAAGTAAGAAAAGTCGACAAAGATTACTATGATATCAACAAAGCTACTTATCAATTTAAAATTAAGTATGACTCTGCTATCGGTTATTATAGCACCCGATTAACTATTGATTTAAAATCGTTAGATTTAGGTGAGTATACATTAGCTTTTGAAATGTATTACAATGATAAAGTAGATCCTGACGAAGTGGTTGTCGACGCTGTATCTGAAACTTTGAATGTTTCACGTAATAATACAAATACTTTTTCCGATCACAGTAGAACAATAGTGAATTTTCACAAATATGGAAACATTGGGATTATTGATTTAGATATTGATTTAACTTTAAAGTACAAGAACCCTCCTTATGATTCAGAAACCGTCATCTTTGTAGTCCTTTATGGTGTCACCGGTCATCAGAATGATGTTGACTCGAGAATTTGGGATAGATTCTATACCATCAGAAACAAAATCGTCTATTATGAAGCATCTATAGATATGGGTAATCGTCAGATAAAAGGATTATCTGATGGGAATGAAAACGGTGATGCTGTTAATGTGGAACAACTAAATGAAACAGAAGATAATGTTGTAAAATATGTTGATGGTGAAATTGCAAAAGTAAATAGTGAAATAGCAAAAGAAAATCCTACTATTAATGAAAATAAAAATTTAGTAGAATTAATAGTAAAATATATATTAAGTAATGATTCAAAGATTTCTTTAATAAAAGATTTGTATTTTTCTGATAGTAATGAAGGTAAAACACCAAATGCATTTGTAACTACTGGTGATAACAAAGGTGATTTAACTTTTTATTATGTATTTCAACATAGCACAACTACAAATAGTGTAATGACTATAAGTATTAGATATAAGAACTTACTTGGCTTTGAACATATTCATGTTGATAAAAGCAAAGTCGTAATTTCACGTAATCCTACAATAGATGAACCATCTTTAAGAACATTTAATATTCCAAATAACGCTTTAGGAAAGCAAGTCCTATTTTGGATTTGGGTAAAAGACACTCATATGAAACTAATTTTTAGTGGAATTAGTGCTCCAATTATTATTAATAATTTTTTTACTGATAGTAGTGGACTGCCAACTATAAGAAGAATAAATGTAGATGATAATCCTTTCACTAAGGTGAGAGGATTGGTAACAAAGAATGTTTGGGATAATAATAGTACAGCATTTGAAAATGTGAAAGAATTTGAAAACAGTCAAGGAACTATTATATAAATAAATATATATATATATGGGGTTTACTAATGGACAACATGACAAACCATCAACGACAGGAAAAGTAGAAAAGGTTAAAAAAGGAATAGGCATAAAATTAACTCCAGACAACCATTTCCATTTACAAAACAAGAGATTAACTAACATTTCCGCTCCAATGGATGATCACGACGCAACCACTAAACGTTTCGTCGCTGATTTATTAAAGACAAAAGCAGCAACTACATACGTTAACAATGAACTAGCTAAAAAGACTAACTCATCAGCTTTAAAGGATTACGCTTTAATTACTGATTTAGGAACTTTAGCAATCGAATTCAATGATGCATTAAAAAGCAAAGTCGATTACAATGATTTAGAGACTAAGACGCAAAGTACAAATACCTCTGTCCACCCGTTCATCACCGTCTATGCAGAAGAGAATGGACCACTGATTAAAAGCAGTCTCCAATGGAGTTTTGGCAATGGATGTGAGCGGAATAAGCAATATGGTTGGCCTAGTCCTGTAGACGGTAAAATAGTTCGTGGAAGCATTTGTGCTTGCGCGGGTAATAGGCAAGCATCTGAAGTGATCGTCGGCTTAGTACACAATGGTGCTGATAAAGATTTAAAAATTATCAAACCTGCGGATGAATGGTCAAAGATGACTATTTTCAGCGATCCGATTACGATACGAGCCGGCGACAGAATAAATTTTCGTAGCAAAACATCGAATTCTGCTGTAACACACGCGATGGTAAACTTATTGATTCAAATTGATATAGCTGTCTAGATAATATGCAAATGAGTTTATGAAACGCGTTTCATCCAGACAATAAAAGCTATGACTCATGTCTAAATTAATTGATGACTAGGGGATTCCCGGAAACGCGTTTCATCTAGACAATAAAAGCTATGGTTGACTAAAAGCTATGGTTGATTAAAATAATTGATGACATATGTCTACAGGGGATTCCCGGAAACGCGTTTCATCTAGACAATAAAAGCTATGGTTAGCTAAATTAATTGATGACTCATGTCTACAGGGGATTCCCGGAAACGCGTTTCATCTAGACAATACAACTCACGCACCTTCAGGTTTTTGTCACTTTTTGTCAACGCATTTTAGAAAAATTTATCTTATCCAAAGAATAGATGGATATTAAAAGTTTATCTTCTTTGATAGATGAAAGTAGAAAGTTTATTAAAATTTCTCTCGAAAAGAGGGGAAAAAAATCAATCACATCTTTTGAAAAGATTGAAGGTTTCAATTTAAAAGATTGGAAGAAAAAGTTAGCGTGTAACGGTTTTATTAGAGACCAAACTGTAAACCTTCAAGGTGATCAAACTGAAAAAATATATGATGAATTAATCCAAATGGGCTATGATAGTGATCAAATTGTTTTTAATTTATAAATATAATAAAATAATATAATGGTGGCTAAAAAGAATATTTTCGATTGGAATCATATTTCAGACAAATTATCGACTGATGAAGTAGACGAACTAAAGTCTTATTATCTAAGCTATCATAGGAAATGTTGGGCTTTTAAAAGGGCTTACAAAAGATACAAATTGCTCAAATTCATTGGTAATTCACTCTCTGTTCTGACCGCTTCAGGTGGAATTGCTAGTGCTATTGCTACTGGTGGTATCAGTCTAATAGCGATTAGTACAGTGGCATTATTAGTTAAAGGCTACATGGAACACAAAAGTTTAGACTTAAAAATTCAAAATTGTACCTATGCCTACCAATCTTACCAACATTTGTTAATAATGATTCGAGAAGCGATGCGCTCAGGTGATCTTAACCGAGAAAGTTTAATTAATCAAATGACAAGTGTTGACAATTTCGTGATTGACAATAGCCCAATTATTGATAAGTATTTAAAGATGTATGACACTGTCCACCAACTGAAATAAAAAATTATGAAATAATAAAATAAATAGAACTTTACTTTACTTTACTTTACTTTACTATATCCTACGCTGTTTTAGTGTTGGATATAGTAAAATGTCCTAGCAGTTATTTACACTAAATTTTTGTATATCCTACGCATAACCTACGCTAAGATGCGTAAAAATCCAGAAATGTCCCAGGAGCCTCATTTACTACACTACTAGATGTGCTATTCAGAAACGATAGTAACAAATCGCCCTGCTCGCTACTTCATTTCAAATAAAACTTGTATTGTTGTGTTACAATACCCGCCTAATGGACAACTTGTCACAGGATTTAACAATCAAATTTTCTGTCATGCTATTAAAAACACTCTGGTAAACCATTTCACTGAGTTTGAGAGGACATTTTTGGTTTTTAAAAAATCGCCCTCGGGCCATATTGACAACAACTTGAAGCTACTTGATCATTTGACAGACTTTCATACAGTTACGTAAATTTTGAATTCGACGCAAAATATAAAAGACAATTGAAGAAAAATTATCATATGGACAGGAGTGTTCTAGTGGAAAATACACCACTCGTAAAATTCATACGAAGCTTCATCTGGGACCCGAGTGACTTATTTCCATATCCCCACAAGACTTCCCACAAGTTAGGATATTGACGCAACCTCGTTCCTAGGGCTTTTTCAAAATGGCGGCTCAATGCAGTTATAAATTCGTGTCCTTGAAGCACCAAATGGAGACTCCAGCACAAAATCTAACGACTAACTAGACATCATTAACTATCATTAGGCCTCACTTAACTTACTGACTATAACTTGAAGTAGCTAGATATGATTTGTCATCACTAATCAAACTACTCAGACTCGGTAATAAGGGGACAACTGTGCAGACTCAGTAATAAGATGTTGATAATTAGCGCCTTGTTTTGGGAAATTCTCCTAACAAAAGGCGCTAATTATCAACATCATACTGCGTCTGCGCCTGTTGCTTATGCAAAAACAATCTCGCTCCCAGATTCTTCGTTCCCCTTGACCAGCGGTCGGGAAACGAAATGGAAAATAAATTGGTTGCTCCCAGAGCTCTCGTTTTTCGACCGTTGGTCAAGGGGAACGAAGACTCTGGGAACGAGATTGATGCAAAAAGTGAGCTGCAAGTAATGTTTGTGTCAATTCAGTCCAGTTTCAGACCCAATGTTACTTGACTTCCACCACAAAACAAATCTCTGACAAAATGTTTTCAGTTTTAATGTGCCTTTGGATTCAAGTTTGGATAGTGTCTAAATGGACACTTCAATACGCTCTGAGTACTTTAAAGAAGCGCCGTTTTTTTCTTCAATATTTTTAACCGTGCTGAAAACTAGAATTGTTCTTGAAGACAACAGAAAAATTTGAATTTCTCCGGTCATAGGGCTACAGTATTTTAATCCCAAGTAGTGTGTTGAAGCCTGATTGAAATTCTGTAGCCAAACGACCGAAGAACCTAACTGAAGACAATAACATAGCAGGCTTAACTCTGGACGAAACTTTAGAACTTTTTAAAGTTTGAAAACCATTATGAAACACTCACCTAGCGATTCACGAAACTCTCTTTTCGATAACTGCACGTCAAAGGAAGCAGTCTTGGGCCATGAATTATCTGAGTGCATAATCAGGCGAACTTTTTAGGACGTTTGCGGTGTAGTCAGTATGAATATATTAATTTTTTGGTGACAGTAATGCCCGCATGGACAAGTTTCACATTGACAACCAATCAGCTCACTAATCTCGCTCAAGGCAAGGCTGTAGATTGCTGATCACCTGTTTTATAATTTTTTTTAATTAAGCTGTAATTTATGGTCTTTTGATGAAAAAAGGGATGAATAAAATCACGAATTGTCGCGAGTAATTAGAGGTATGAAAGTTTTATCCCAGAAATTAAGGATGACCAAAATCAATTAAGGATAAAACCGGTGGACTCACTTTGACACTTCAAAATAGTCGCATTGTTTCGAAGACGATTTAAGAAGCGTCCATACTACGCCGGGGAAGTTTGAAAACGCAGCTTATTTCTACGGTTAGGCCTACCGTCCACACTAATCTGTCACGAAAACGGAGCTTTTCGAAAACGCTCTTTAAACCGGAGGAAGTTGAAAACGTTGGCTTTTCGTTTTCTTGTGGACGGAAAACATTTTGAAAGCGTAGCTTTTCGAAAACGATGACGACACGCAATAATCAGTTGATTTCCCTGCCCGTGTTTTCCTCAAACACAAATCCAAAATGATCGGTGATTGTTGCGTTTTTTAAATTCCTCCGGCGCAGTGTGGACGGAAAACATTTGATGTGCTTTCAGAGCGAACCCTTCGTTTTCAATGGCCTTTGATAATTCCAAATTTCAAATTGGCGTAGCGTGGCTTGATTTTATTACATTTAAGTTTAGAAATTTGTTGTCATTCTTATTTATATTCAGTTTCATTTGGGAGGGGGGTGGAATAGTTTCTTATTAGTTTTATATTCTTAGTGCTAGCGCGACAAGAACTGAAGCACCTAGAACACTCAGTACTAAAGCGAATTTATCATCGCGTAGAATGCCCACTGCATGTTCTCGCGACATTTACATAAAGTTGAGGAAATGTCTTAGGTCCGTGATGGTGCGTATTATATTATCCAAGCACGTATGCGCGGTAAAAGGAATAGAGGTTTGCTCATTAACTGAAGGGGGCGGCTATTTATTGGTTTTCAGTTTTGTTAAGGTAATCGCACTTCTTACGTGAATTTACCGCTTATAAACCACACAACTGACTGGGAAAAAATACTGTACGGGTTTTCCACTGATCTTACAGAAATCTTGTGGGCTACTTGTGTGTTGCTTGCTACTTGGAACTCACTTTTACACGAATTTCTCGACTTCAGTACTTTGGTGCAGGGCAACTCTGTATATTTTCGCTGAGTCTTTTCTTAAAGATGAGTAATATGTGAAACTTAACATAAAACAGGTAAATCACATGGTCAATTGCTTGGCACTTTTCGCGTCAAAGCGCGATCTCTGCACTACTGCCTTCCGGAAGCAAACACAAGATCGTCGTCAAAGCAAATTGGTTAAGTTTTACAAAATCACCCCATGAGAAATACAAAGTACCATTAAAGACGATATACCGCATAGAATATAAATCTGAGGTATACTATACCCGTATTTTAACCCCCCCACTCAGGATAATTACAACCCCCATCAACATCAACAAAACTTTACCACCCCAGAGTTAAAACAGAAGAATAATTCACAATGTTATATCCAAGCAACAATAATGGTGGTGCTGGCTACCTGAAATAATCTAAGAGTTAAAAATGCCAGGCAACCAATGACAAACATCTTGTCCATTTTTACTATAGGATTTCTTGCTTGTGTAAAAAAATGAATTTGAGTTTGAATACGATAAACATGCAAGTCATGCAGTCGAGCAATTTTGGCACGTTCCGGTGAAATTTTCAGATTTGTTTTGTCTCAGCGCGAATGTATCTTGCCAAAAAGCGAGCCCGACATGGTTTCCTGTGTAACATTTTCCTTGGATTTGGGACAAGAATCTTTTTGATTGAGTATAAAAATTGAATCTTAATTTCATGTTTCCATTAATCGCCGATAAAAAGATTCGGAATGTTTTACGAAAATATAAAATTGCAATTTTTAAACTCTTACCTTAGACAAAGTCAGAGCAGTTCCTACACCAATACATGTAATAATGGTAGTACAACTGATTGTCCCAAACGACGTGAGCAGTTTCTCAGGACGACTTGAAGTTCCTGTATGTAAATCAGCCATGTTCTTAACGTCTTTGACCAGCTGTACTCTGCGTTCTGTCACTGTCACTGTGCGGTATTTCGATCACCATTTTTACAGCTTGCCATTCGCTGACTCTTTGATAAGGGTTAGTTAAGATAGAGATGAAAAAGAAATAAAGAAACAAAATGGACAAATAAAAAATGTGTCATTTAACAAACTTCTAATTAAGTGCTGTTGTTTACACAAAAACTATTAATTATCATCAAGCTGAAAGAGCATCTGCATTAAAAAGTCCCCCCTGTTATGAAGAAATAATTATAATTTCTTTCACGAGGAAACCTTGCTCCCACAAAGACACAATCGTGAAATAAAAAATAATTTGATCGAGTTAAAGAAACCCGAATGAAAGACGCTTAATGCTGTGGTAATACGAGCTGAGGGCGAGTCTTTCCACAACATATTTGATTTCTACCAAACTTTTAACCGTGTTTATAAAACTTGATAAAATCACGAAGAAAATACCGATTCTCTGTTTCTTTTGGAAACTTACCGTCTAAAGAAACTTGCCGTCTGAAGCGACGGAAGGTCTACTAATGCACAGTGTTCATCAGCCAACACTTTCATACGAAGACCTTTGCAAGTTCTTTATCAGTAACGCCCAAAGTTGCCGTTCTTAGGTATTTTAGTTCATAGTAAACAGTAAATAAATTCAAACGCTAACAAAACGTATTCTGTGTGATCTTTGTGGAATCCACTTCCAAGGTCTTCCAACAAATAACGTCGCTTGATGATTCAAAAATGTTGGTCAGTGGATATATGGCGTCAACGGCCATTTTTCTTAAAACTGCTCAACCTCAGTTTGGTATGTAATAGTGTAAGCCCTTCCAGACCTTTACAACGGGGTACATTTTAGGAGGAAAAGTCGTCAAGATTAGGGCAGGTATTGTTGATCATCGGTTACGATGATATATGAAAACATTTTTGCAGAAATGGCGAACAGTCTTACCAGAACAAACAGACAAAAGATTAAGTCACAATGTGACGTCAAAACACTCTGCCTCATGTACAATTGAACAATAAAATGATCAGCAATCTGGCAACTGAACGATTGGACAAATTAGTGGGAGATATATATGAGGAACTATTGAAGTCAAAAATTTTATTTTGGATCAAATCTTGGACAGAAATCGTTTCTGTGCTTTCATTTTCCATTAACTATTTTGCGATGTCAGCTCCAGTGAGGCAAGTCAACGAAATCGGTTGTGGATCAAAAGGAGGTAAGTAAGAAATTTGTTTATGCGAAAAAAAAAACACTGATCATTGACTTCAGAAAAATGAAATAACCCCAATTGACTGTACTAATTCATTTGGGACCGAAATCCTGAAACTACGAAATGCGGCGTGCCTTAGAAGAAATCGTAATCTACTTTTTCGTGAAATCATTTACTCGATTCCGTTTTCATAACGACAAGATTCATTTTCATAAGAATTTGATAAGAGAAGCAATTTTTGTCCCTGGAGGTTAACACTTACGAGACTAATTTTTATTTCTCAAGTCCACTTTAAAGTACACTTTCTGCTAATCTCCTTACAAGAACTCGCCAAATCATTCGATTTGTAAGGCTTGTCTACGCAACAATTTCAAGGGCGAACGTAGCCAGGGTGTGTAGCATTTCTGCAAGGCGAGTTTGTCTCTCATCAATTAGATTGCGATCTAGTGACAAATTTATAAGTATCGGATAGATAGGAAATTAAGAACCACACTGCGCTCTAAGCACGAACAGACAGTTTGGCAATGTTTTGGGCAGGAGTGGTGGGAATATTGCGCCACTAAAACTAGAAAGACAAACTATTCAAAACAATGTTACAAAATCCATAAAATTGTAGATCAACAGAGTGGGCATGTAAATACTAGTTATGCAACGGTTTCAAGTGTACACTAAGGATATAATAATAACGTAGCTTAAGTCTTATCTATAATTTGAAAACGTTCACGCCAAATTTCATAGCCTTCTTTGTATTTTCCGGTACAGCAACATCTTGCATTCTCAGGATTTCCGATTCAAAAACGCTGGCGAGATACGAATTTACGCCGGCCATTTCGTTTTTGTTTGGATCACGTATTATTCACCCCGTAGGGAGTGAATAATGCCATTAGCCAGGGATATCGAACCAATCAGATTGCTTGAAACACCATGATCACTGATTGTGTATATAATAAGTGACACATTTTAGATCTCAAATAAGCAACCTTGTGCCTCATCATACATGTTGCAGATTACCGCCAGTCTCACCACGGAATTCTACCTTCGTCTTTGGTGTCTCTCGCCGAGGGATCACCTAAACTACCTTCATCAAAACAGATACAGAAGGATGCATGACCTGCATCCAAAGTTAGGATCCTTGCCACCTCCAACCTGTCCACAACATTTTCGGCTCAAAGGCTCTCCAACCGTGTTGATCCATCATTTCCATCCTCTAAGTAAAGCTGGTAAAGGACGTAGCACCTGTAATTCATTGCCTTCTACCGTGGTAATTCACGATCCTTCCTCCTCGCTGTACTCAGTACGTTTGCCGCCTATCAACGAAGACAGAATCTCACTCTCCGGAAGGATGGCTGTCAAGAAGCTTCGTGAAGAGGTCTACTTCCCATTTAAATAGGTTCTTTGCACCATCCCTTGAGAGCAGGGATGGTGCAGTGGTCACAGCGCTCGCCTCCCATTTATTTCTTCAAAGGGCTTGTAACCGTTTTTCTTGAGAAACGTCAATAAAAATGTCTAGTGCAAAGTACATGAGTTACTTGATGATGTGATACTTGATGCAGAAAAGATTGCTCGTCAACTGTGACGGAGTACCAGAGGTAGTGTTATCAACAGCGAAGGAAGAAAGTGGGGCGAACAAATTTGTCACAGTTAAACTTAGGCAATCTCAGCTCTGCCTAACTGGTAATATAATCCACGGAAATATCAAAACAGCTCAAAGCGGCAGAATTAAAAAAAACACAGAAGGACCAAAAAGGGGTATGGATAGACAGTTCGAGAAGGTTAAAACGAATTGCGTTAAGGAAACTTGAAAAAAAACAACAAAAAAACAGTCACATGAGTTTTGTCAAGTTCATGTCAGTTTGCATAAAAGTGAATACTCGGAAATCATCCTTCTTTGTTTCGTGGCCGAGATTTTGCCAATAAATGACTGATGCTCAACCAATGTAAAGGTTTCGAGAGGGCTAGAACCAGTGTCATATGTTAGTTATATGCTTCTGGTTAGAACTCGTAGTTGACAAAAAGACAGTTAACCAAAGGCGATGTAGCCCCTTTAATTCTCCGGCATCTTTTTGTCTAAATGAAGGATACCTCGATACAATTATTGCCACTTTCTTGTGTCTCAATATCCTCGTTGAAGAATGTTGAACGCACTTGCCAAAAAAAAGATTTTAAACCCAGGAATAAACGCATGCCCGCACTAAATTTCGGCAAATTTACTGTTGATTTACCTTTGACAGTTGCATTTAACCGATAACACAGATGCGCAAACTCTGTCCTTTATCAAATACAAAACGGTTCACTATAATACGCCGTTTCCAATTACACGTTGCCATCCTCTTCAACACTGACGCTTTAGTTGCCAGCGAGTTACTTTACTGCAAAATATTTTTACACCGTATCGATATAGACGGACAATAACTGGTTTAGCTAGAAGTTTAGAATTTTGCTATTCCGATGAGTTCCCGACGTTTGCCAGATATCAGAAGCCTCGCCAACCAATGTCTTCACCGTTCTCGTAAAAGTAATATTCCCGTCTAACGTCACAAATGATTTTAGAAGTCCCTGTTTTGCTATTTTTTGTTTCTATTAAATTCCCGGCTTTTTGTTTTGTTGAGGATTTTAGGTTAAGATCTACTTTAGCCCTTTATTGCTACATGTTACGACAGCTCATATTTACAATATTTTTCACAGTGTTTCTTTTTTCATACATGTACTGCTTGCTTTTCATTATTTCTACACTGCACATTCCAAAAGGGACCTATCATAGTGTCACCAGCCATAAAGATGTTTATTTAAAATACTGGACACATGTAAGCGATATTTCTAAATCAAGCTAATAACATTTAAACAAAGGTAAACTTTCTGAGATTAGATTACTCCACATTTTGGCACTTTCAAGACTGATTGACGCCTCAACATAAGAGTACAATTAAGCAGTAATGGATACAAACCACGAGGTTTGTCATCTTTTTGTTGGTGTGACATTAATGTCCATGTTCTTCCATCCTGAAACAAGTCGACGAAGTCAGTCAAGGTAGTGATTTGTTTTTTCTACCTTGAAAAATGATGACAGCCCTGGTGCCAAAAATTATATTTTAATCTCGGCAGCAGGAAGAAATCTTAGATTTTTCGACGATACGAAGTTATCAGTCCAAAAGAAGACATTTTCTGGATCTGTAACATTTTGTTGTCTTAGACAGTTCTTTTACACCCTTTAGGTTGTCTGTTTTCAGGTCAGTAAACCAACTTTTCAGCAAAGAATTTACTTCAGGAAACAATTGAACAAAAAGACCCGTTTCACAAAAGATGAAAAAGAAATTCAGCACGTGATCATTCATTTAAACACGAAGGCGCGCTATATAAGGGAAGGCTCCTCCCCCTGTTTCAGCTTGCTGGTTGTAACTAACCAAAATGGCGGCCAACGGCCACAATAAAAGAAGGACAGATATGCTGAGAAATGTTGCTTACTTGTGTAATTACCAGTAGAAAAAGCTTGTCACCAATTTTGTTTGCCTTTTTTAATGTTTTCCGAACTATTTACGACTATAAGTTGAAGTATAACTGCCAATATAAGCGATGTCGCTGTCGAATTGTTGTTGTTGTTTACAGAGGTCCGTATGCCACGACAGTTGAGTGACAACTGTTCTGGAGGTACCTAAGGTACCTCGCCTTATATAGCGCGTCTTCGTGTTTAATTTGCTACAATGTTTCACTGAGCAGACTGTCAAATATCAGAAGTAATACTATCAGTAACATCCTTGAAATACAATTGCCAAAATTGACATGGGTTCAATGCCGCATCACTATTTTTTTGGTCAATCAACTTAATGGCGCTTCTGGATCGTATGCGTCGTTTGGTTGAAGTGCCCCGCTGCCAAACATATACCAGCTGCATTGAACTCGGAAGTCGTACTTACAAGTTCACTGAAACTACTGGAGTCCCATACATTGTACGTCTATTGTATTATCAAAATTATCCTAATGGAATATACATTGGAAGGTAGATTCTGGGATGAGATTAAATTACTCGATCAATTATTTCCATCCACCTTGACCCGTCTCTTTATTTACGGATGTCACTCGGTGCGTATATATAATAAGGCTTCAGAGAGTACGGCAAATGACAAATTTGATTTAGACAATGTGTAGTATGATGAAAAGATCTTGCCAGCTTGCCTTGTTTGGCTTGGTGCTCAAATGCTTCACAGGTTTTCTCCTGGTTCTTATCTGTTGTTCTTCCACTCCGAAACAAACTAGCGTGGTTGAGCAAGGAAGGAGTTATACAAACGCCCGAAAATCTCCTTTGAAACAGCTCGGACTACAAATTCAGTATCCCACTTGTCTACCAAACTTGGAAAATAAGGATGAAGACGACGTGACCAAGCGAAGCAGGCTTAAAGTACCTCAAGTCAATATTTGGAAGAACGATTCCCATTCTCCAGACGCTGGTAAGAGAAAATTCTTTTCGTCGTTTTGTAATACGTTCGATTAGTTTTAAATACCTCCCACCAATTTCCTCTTTAATAAAAACGAAACAAACTTGAAATTTTGATTTTCAGTCCGTAGTGCGAACATGTTTCCTAGAGGCTACAGTTTACGTTGCGGTAAACTATCAGTGAGGAAGGCCTTTAATTCCCTCCGCTTTTTTAAAGAGAATTGTCACCTCGAGCTTTGGTGATACGAGTAATTTTATGTCTGCTGGTTTTGCATTGATAAAAATGTCGTTGGTCAAGTATGATTTTCAGAAAGGCAACAGCTGCTATGGTTTTCAGACAAAAAAAGCCCCAGAAGACCCAAGTTCCCCTAGAATGACCGAACAGATGAAAATTTTATGCCGCAGCCTAAAATCAACCTACAGAGCGTTAAAAGCAGATAGAAAATCGTCGTTGGATGCCCCTATCGATTTCTCAAACCTCTCGATTAATCGAACACAAATCGTTTACCTTGAACTTGTTTCTCCCGGATATCATGAACTCTCAACTTCTCGAAACAATTTTCGTTTCCCTTAGAGGTTCGAGAAATCGGGATTCCACTGAGAGTATCTCAACGGTTTATACTTTCAGCTATCGCAAATACATCACGCCTTCTTCGTCCTGAAACAGAAGTCGACTTGCTTAACGAAACATTAACCCTTGTTTTGATAAGAAGTCATTGAAAGGAAGGTCCCAATTAGTGTATGCTAATATCTGTTCAGTGTTGTTATCACTGCTTATCGTGACTATTTCCTACCCGCAGTTATGGCATAAATGAAACTTGCAGCTCTTAGAGGCTCCTTAGGACTACGGGTTCCAATCAATTCATTGCAACATGTTGGGTTTTTATTCGCATTACTGATCTATCAGATTTCACGAAAAAGTGTTGTTTTCTGTGCAGCTCCACATGCCCATTACCGGTATATTATTCTTTGGTAAACTATTTGTTTTGGTAATCAAACAATCAAGCGAAATTTGAAAGTTTTCTCTTTCAAATTTTTAAGATGGAGTGAATTTTGACAAAACTAGTCATGAATTATCGCCCAGTTACACGTTTCCACAGTTTAGTTGATTCTTGGATTTCTTTACAAAAGATTAGTTTGTTTCATTAACTTCCCGTGTGGTCGAGAGCACAGTAATCGATCAAGAATTACAATCGAAGACGTGCCTAATATAATGAAAATGATCCATGTTTCATTAGGTTTACAGTTCATTATCGATTTGAAGATTTTGGCCCACTCAGCGAATTAGATGAAAAATCAAACCCGATTAGGAAGATCCTGAAGGGGGGTAAAATACCATTTCCAAGCCTAAATTTTGCCCAAATCCCAGTCTCATTCATTATGGCATACTTTTGTTTGTGACTCCCAGTCCCACTGACCCAAATCCAAATTTCTCAATGAAAACTAGGAAATCGCAGTTTCCATTTTACCCCTCCATGACTCTCAACAGTGACCTCGCCAGACGCATTTTTGTAAGTGTTTCTATCGGGTATCTGAAGCATTCGTGACAGCTTGGGAAAACTACGAAAGGGTGTCTCAACACACTCTCATACTAGTTCTCCCATACTACCTTTTGTGTTGCTATAACGCAGTAGGAACAGAGAAAATGTTTCCTTTCTTTTAAGTTAAACTGCTTCTGTTTAAATTCTAATTCTAGGAAGCAAAGTCAAAAGGATGCGACGAAATATCAACCCAACTCCACTGGAAGACAGCTCTACTTCCTCGGCGGATAACAGTGCGGATACCATTACGACAACCATTCTAATACAATCGTCCACACCAACGGTGCTACTCAGTCTGTCTACTCCATCACTCGCTCCTCCGCCACCAAATTTGCTGGACAACATTACATCACCCATTCCCCTACAGTCGTCCACACCAGCGGTGAATGATGAAAACGTAAAAATCACCATGCACTGTCAAAGTTACTGGTTTTCCTGCAGAGGGCGTTGCACACAAGAAAGAGAACTGGGAGGAACAGAAGAAAGACTTCAATGCTTCTGTGACAGCAACTGTGAGTTTTTTAAAGACTGCTGCGCGGACTTTGACCAATATTGCTCCTTATCCGGGATATCAGCATTGGATACAGACAACCCGGATGACAATGGCCTGTGGGAATGTATCTCTGGGGATGGCTTCTTCGCCAAAGCTGCTGGCCTGTGGATGATTTCTTCGTGTCCGAGAAAGTGGACGCAAGCTCATATTAAGGCACGTCGCGGTAAAAATTTATTTCCTTCGTTCGACAATCTGAAAGACATCGTGCCTGTTGTCGACGGGGAAGGAAAAACGTATAAAAATCGTTACTGTGCGCAATGTCATGGCTTAAATCAAAGTGATCTGACATTTTATAATTTTCAACTCTACTGTGACGTCCCAATACCAAAAGAGTACAAAAGAAAAGAGATATTGACCTTCGTTTCCACTTTCTGTGACCGTCCTTTATGGCGTCCTCCAGTGCGAGCGACACGCAGATATTGTCATAGCGTCCGACCTAATCTTTATTGTATGGACAATTCCCTTCATGCAGACGTGCAACGAAAATGTCTCAACTGATCTTTGAGACTTGTATACCGGACAAGTGGTTCAGAAAGGACGACATTTTTCAATCCGTACTGTGCTATTTGCAGTTATTTAAAAAAGGCTGAACTGAGATGCGGCCCAGGACCATATACTACAGGAAAAGATTGGGCACTCGGAAAGCCCTTTTCTCTTGTCATGGATCTTGACTTTTCTGATCAGGAGCATCGCTGGAGGGAAACGTCAAAGGTTCGTGGACTGAAAGTAACTTGCCGTCATCGCTATGTTTATGATTTTCATCTTGAAGTGTGCCGTCCTGGCATTGCACCCTCTGACATAGCCACTGTCCGCGAGGAAACTTTCATCGTCAGTGTTTGGATGCGTTCCAACGTTCAGGCCTTGTCACCTTGGTGGCCTCTGATAACTAAAGTAAACTTTAAGGAAGCAATAGCGAATAAGTTAAAGATGAACAAGTCTCTGATTTCTAACATTTCTATTGGAAATCCTTCGGGTCCCGTCTCGACTGTAGTGTTCAACATCAATATTAACCCCACGAAACAGAAGAACGTCTCTACCCAATCTCTCCAAACTGCCATGAGATCCCTTTCTATTATCCTAAACTATGCAAACTTTACTTTCTTTAAAGTCACAGTGAAACCCTTTCACTGTGCTAAAGTTGAAACTTTCAGACCAAATGAATAAACTATGTTTGAAGAAAACGCAGTACGAGTCAAGGAAACAGGAGAAATATTTCAAGAAGCGGACTATTACACAAACGAAACAGAATGGTTAAACGGATCCTTAGTTCCTATCGGTATCCTTACAGTCTGCAAACATCCGCGGTTAAACTGTTCTGGGGTTTTAGTTGGGTTAAAAGAGAGCGAATACATTGTGTTACCAAACGGCTCACTTCATCGAAATGATTCCCGCGAACTCTTCGAACCGGAAAGTTTTCTCTTGAAAAGTAATGCCATCTGGGTTTGTGCACAGTTTTCTTCAAGTTACGAAGTAAATGGAAACACTGATCGTCCGAGTAAAACAGATGGTGATTTTGTCTTAGTGGTTCTTACCTATGTTGGACTTTCTCTGTCCATTGTAAGCTTTGTTTTAGTATTGTTGACCTATTCATTATTTAAGGAACTTCGCAATATACCCGGAATTAATCTCATGAACCTCTCTTTGTCACACTTACTGACAGATTTGTTTTATCTTGCAACAGGTTATGTTGAAGCCAAAGTTGCATGTACAATTATTGCCATTTTGTTGCACTATTTGTTCTTAGTTTCCTTTACGTGGATGTCAATAATCGCCTTAGAAACTTGGACGGCATTCTCTAAAACCCGCATCAAACACAGAAATTCAAGCAGAGGGAAGCAATGTTCTATTTCATTACGAAGAATTACGGTGGGCTGGCTTCCTGCCTTTGTTTTTGTTGTCGTGTGTATTGCGCTTGACCAGTCCAACGCGATTGCCTTTCACTATGGCGGTATTAAGGGGTGTTGGATAAACAGCTCAATAGCAAATTTGTTTTCCTTTGTATTACCAGTTGCTCTTTCCATTTCATTTAATACAGTATGTTTCGTCTTGACGGCAAACGCCATCAGGAAAACAAACAAAGTGGCGCAAAGAGCAACACATGAAACAATGAAACGTAAAACTGCCGTGGTGTTTTTAAAGATCTTTATCTTGATTGGCTTTACTTGGATATTCGGATTTTTAAAAGTTCTGGTTTCTCAATATTTTGAATATCCTTTTATCATATTTACCACTCTTCAGGGACTGTACGTAGCGCTGGCATTTGTGTTTACATCGAGAGTCAAAGAAATGTATCGCACTCTGTTGTGTAAAGTGAAGACCAATTCGGGTACTGGGAGCGACGATACGCCATTGTAAACGGCAAAAAGTGTTTCTCTCGCTAGTCCGAGTCTATCTTAGTTAGTAGAGAATATGAATCCGTGTAGTCATGAAAAGGACATTAAGTATCAGGATAAATATTGCATAGATATATCATTTAAATGTAATTAAAAAAAAAGGTTTGATAACGGACATCTCTGAACATGCTTAATGGTTAATTAATACAGCCCTATGATAGTAGACTTGGTTTGTTGTAAATGGTGCTTTGAACTTTAATGGTACAATCAAATATTATAATAAATTAATACCATTCAGCTGAGTTGTGAAACGCCTGAAAGATCAGGTGTGTGTTCCTTTTTTGCCCCGAGAAAACATGTATAATAAATTCCCCCAAATAATAACAGTGCTTTTAAACAGGAACATGATTTCAAGACTATAAACTACCTTAAAAATATCCTAGCAATATAACAAGGGTTCATTCTGACATGCTGCATGCAAAATAGAGTAGTGTACATCCCTGTACATGTACTTCTATTACAACTTTAGTGGCAAGACTTCACAAAAATAATAATCCAGATATAGAGTGTACAGTATCTCAAAACAAATTCTGTGATACCTTAAGTTATTATACTGTACTCAGGGGTGTCATTAAGTTTTGAAGTAAGGGCGTTCTCATGATAGAGTAAGGGGGGCAACCTTATTCACACGAGGGCTGAAGGCCTGAGCCTCTAGGGTGGTTCAGAAAAAAAGGTTTTCAACTTACGGGGAAAAGTTCAAATTTAGTTTTGATTTCTTTTTATCTCGTACTTTAAATACCTCGGTGCTCAGATCAAAGTAGACAGGTGCCGGAACCCAGGACCGGTCTTCTAATAAAAACCCTGCTGTGCTTAAAGACTCCTTAACTGAATAAACGTAGATGTGGACCTGTAGGAAATAATTTCAATTCCCTGCTGCTATTAGGCTGTATGTACTACATAAAATGTAGGCAGAACTTATTACCAACCTATCAACAAGAGGTTAATTAAAACCAAAACCTAACTCTACCTGAATTTCTCAAACTTATTAAACTGGTCTTTTCGACCATGATTCACTGAATGGTTCTTGTACATAGAAGGTCCCGCAATGTCATCCTTGGCCTGCTGATTAAGTAAAATTAAAAAGAAAATGACATTTAATGTCGCAACAAAAAAAAATCAGTGATTATAGCAGTTTATGTTTTCTGGAGTTTGTAAGTTAAGACAAATATACAGATGACAACTATTTGTACTTTAATTTTACAGCTGTATAGTCAAGAAATAATTTCTCAACAATTTACATGCAAGCAATTTAAAAAAAGTGACAATAAATCCATTATGGTTTGATAGCACAGTTCTAGGTAAGCTGGCTCTTCGGCTACTAGCTATGTGCAGTTAAAATGAATGAAAATAATTATATTTTGTTGAGGTACCAACACTAGTATAACTGATACCTTAAATGGTGCTTCTATCACTGTAACCTGTTGCATGCACCATGACTACTGGTGTCAAATTCCATGAATTCCCCTCTACTCTGTTACAGTCAGTGTGGCAGCTTCATCCTCTCTGTTCTAATACTCACTCAGTGAGCTCCACAACGATGACTTGGAAAAAATCAACATTTCTTGTAGGCACTGCTGTTGCAATGGTGGTCGAGGCTCAGTGGTTAATTGCTGAAACATTTCAGTGTGTGTAGTATCGCTGGGTAGTTTGACGAGTTGTGCCGTATTTTGACTAGCCGTAGGGCGAGTGAAAATACAAACAACGAGTAAAAAATTCTCAGCGGTACTACACATCAGAACGTCTAATAAGAGGTAAATATCCAACGATTTCTTTTCTCAAAATTCTAACTTGCAAAGCTTTTTTACCTTTACGCGGCCGGTAGGAATGAGACGAGTACAAACATCATGTGATATTTGTACTCGTTTCGCGCGTCATTTGTACTCTACGAAGCAGAGCTGGATAATAATATTTGAAATCGTTGACTTTACCGAACACTAATTTAATTTCTTCTTGGAAAATCGATATATATTTTAAGAAATTGACGCCAGTCATCAAGAGAGCACGAAAAAATGAGCGGTGAACCATTACATTAATTTTGCACAACTGAAGAGTGTTTATTAGCTTGTTAATCTACGTTGTGTTACAATACAGGAGGTATAGGAAAAACCTACCTTATTTCCTTGCGAGGAGCCACCTTCTATTTCAAAAAATCCAAACGTGAGCAATAATAAAAACGTTTCCTGACGAAAACGCGTTTTGTACCTCACGTTGAAAATCGCAAACCTGTAGTGTTTTACTGCTCGATCTGCTGACCCATTTTATGCTGACCTGTTACTGAAATAAGTTTGACTGGATATAAATGTAAAACATGTCCCTTTCCTCTAAAGGTCTTTCACAACTGAAAATACTTCTCGTCAAAAAAGGTGCAACACTGCAACAAAGGTACAGAGTGACGTAATAGCGGCGCTAACGGACTCGCGTGAGTGAACTTATTGTCTAAACACACTAACAAATACAGGAGTAAAGGAGGAAGAAGGGGAAGGAACAGTACTCTCTTCCGATAAAAAAGCCCGTTTCCAATAAACAGCCCAGTTTAATTTCCTCAACCCGTAAAATTTCAAAAAGCAAAAAGGACGCTACGCACACACAAGTACGTAGTGCGGACCTTTTTTTCATTTTTAAGATCTCTCAAAAGCTAACAAAGAAAAAAATCACTAATATTGGCTGGGAAAATGAAGAAAAAAAATAGGTATGAAAATGAGAATTATTACTTGCTTTGTGATCGGACAAGAAGCGGTATTTTCTTTATAATTGTCTCAGACGAGGATCACCGATAACTTCATGAATGTTTTCAACGGTTTCACATCTCCTCGTGCATTCTCCTATCGTTGCGTTATGCACTATTTCGTAACAATGCCAGTGGCCTTTAACTTTAATTTAAACGTCGGATTAAAACCTCATGCAAGTCAGTGGCATCGAAATTGTCACTGACGATCCATTTTCTAAGTTGAGTGGCTTATAGCCACTTATATTACTGATATCTGTTGACGTTTACCTATGAAACCGTTTTCAAGAAAAATGCTATTTTGAAAGCAAAGAAACAAAAAAAAAAAAAAGAAAGAAAGAAAGAAAATATTTTGGAAAGTGTAAAACTAAAGGCGTGTGCTATTGGTTCGGGCAGGTTAATTAATCTCACAGCCTAAACGGGACGTGTTGTCATTGAATATTTAACTGAACAAAATTTAAAAGAGGCCAAAAACAGTGAGAAAACCGTTGTTTCTGATCTAAAGTTTAGGGATATTAATGTCCATGAAAATGATTCTGAGGTGTCATCATCACGAAGAAAGGCCTCTCAACACGTATAACTTCATTGGTTGTTTTTTAAAGAGATAACTGGTCATAACAATACCCCTGCACAGAACAACAGAAGTACTGTATATGTTTGCAATGAGCGAATAAAAATAGAGGTTCTGAAAGATGTCAACTAGGAAACTGACCCCGAGTTCCGATATTTTTAAGATGAAACTTCCATACCAAGAATGGAACTATCATCTGGAAAAATAGTCGGTCATTTTCTTGACCAAATTACTTTGTTGGTCAAGAAAATGTGCATGCTGTGGACTCTGTTACCAGTCGACACCAAATTGCGAATGCGCTGCTACCAGAAAATAAACGTCCCCCTCCTGTTCATCTGCTCCAAGCCGAGGAAACAGATGTGAAGCAAGAAAGAACTTATACAAGATTAAATGGTGTGAATATGAATATAGGTCGACACTGCATGTAGTGACAACAGAAAACAATTTATAATCGGCTGGGCATATGATAATAATATTATGAAGTAAGTTGAATATTTAAAAGTAAGTAAGAAACTTGTTTTCAGTTACACTTAATTTTTTTTCTTTATCAAAGAGAGCATTTACAAGCATCAGTAGTACAGAAAATTACACAATAACTCACATCTTAAGATTTACACGTACTTACTTATTTAAAACTAGACGCTTCAAGAGTGTTTACTCGGGCTTCTCAAACTCATTAATATTTCATAGATTTGGACGATTTTACTCTGCGTTTACTCCTTCAGAGTTTTTAATTGCGATTGAGGAGATATATCAAGCACTCGAGACAGTGTTTCATTGGCTATCCAAACATCTCGAATTTCGTCAAAAATACTCGTGTTTTTGGTATGAGATGGTTATAGCGTAATCGGCGCTAAGCGCCTCTTTGGCAATCTGCCATCTCATATCCGACATGCGCTCGTGGAATAATTGTTAAACACATATTTACCATTTAAGCTGCTTCATTGGGTATTTTCATTATCCAATTGCATCTTGTTGCCTCAACTTCGAAGTTCTGTTCACAAAGATTCCTTCTTTTTAATACTGAGGGGTTCATGGGAACTGGTATAAACTTTGCTCATTTGGTTTGCTTTCAAAAACTGAATTCGCGGATCGACCGGTTCCGAAAACGCTCAACAGTTTGTGTAGGAGATGAGATTTTTTCCAGAGCTTTCTTCACAAAACACAGCATTCTATAAACTATATGTTTGTTTTTCGCGAAGAGCGAAGCTGTCGAAGTTCTTATTCCCAGTTTCTACGCTCTCCGCTAGGAACGCCAGGCACTAAGACCTACCAAGAAAAAAAAATTGGCATACATTTTCTGACTCGAACTTTCCTACGGAAGCCGGGTAAGTATTCTTTCTCTCTATGTAACTCAGCAATGATACAGGTTTAGATATCGCGTCAGCTTGAAAGTGAGGTGTAAGTAGGAACACTTTTCTGCATAACATCAAAAGGGACATCACTGCTGGTATCGTGTTTAATGGTCCCAAAGCGATAAATTCTGTCT
>OZ026597.1:19571520-19626520 GCA_964020085.1 Micromussa lordhowensis | reverse complement strand
TGAAAATTAGAGCCCATCCACTGCCCAATAATGAGAAACGTCCACTTCCGGTTGCCGAACGTCGCTCAAAAACGCCTTTGCTTTAAGCTCCCTATTATGGATAAATCACTGAACAAATAAACTTTCTCAGTTACAGGAAAAGATAATCTACTTTAAAGCATTTGCAGAGGAGCTAGTCAGTTCTATACATTACACGAAATAAATACGGCTTTAATTTTTTTTTTACCTTTTAGAAGGACTGGTTCTACCTACCTGCCACTCGGCGTATCGTCTTCATAACAAAAGGAGGGACGTTTTTTCTCTTCCGTGTTAAGCTTTGTTTGGCCCTCTCGGTG
This sequence comes from Micromussa lordhowensis, assembly GCA_964020085.1. Taxonomy (NCBI): domain Eukaryota; kingdom Metazoa; phylum Cnidaria; class Anthozoa; order Scleractinia; family Lobophylliidae; genus Micromussa; species Micromussa lordhowensis. The sequence goes on along the minus strand of OZ026597.1, from coordinate 19,626,185 downwards.
GAAAACGTGTACAGAATTGGATTGAGGGAGGAGTTGAGTGGAAGAACAAACACTGCTATCCACACATAGGCAATTTTGTCTGGATCATCAAAATTTCCAGTAAGAGATAAAATGCCGATTATAATTATTGGCATCCAACAGCAAAAGTCTGTCATCACGATGAAGACAAGTCGCTTGGCCATGGCGGATTCTTTGTTTAAATTTGTCGATCGCACGGCTCGGGAAACGCGCTTTACTGTCCAGAACATTGTAATGTAGGCGACGAGGATAAACATGAAAGAAGTGAAGTTTAAACCAACGAAAAAGGCGACAGAATATTCCCAGCCGACCGGTCTTCCTTCAGACAGCTGGAGAGGAAGGCAAACGGCAGAGCGGCTGTAGAAACCAAAATTACCGCTGTAGTCGTGAAAGTAATCGAAACCTACGATGGGAATTACAGATATGACGACACCAAATGTCCACACCCCTATGCATGCAAAAGAAGCAGTTTTGAAGGTGAGGCGCTTGAACTTGAAAGGGAAGACGATACAGAGAAATCTGTCCATCGTAATGATGGTTAGAGTCAGCACGGATACTTCACTGGAGAGCATCGAAAGAACTCCAACAATTTGGCAACCCAGCCCAGCTCTCCAATCGATGTCATGCTTAAAGTATACCCCTCGCCATCTGACGTCCATGATTGCGATTGTCAATAGATACACGCCCATCAACATATCGGCAACTGCCAAATTTGTCAGCAAAAAAGAATGCACTCTGTTCTCTTCCTTATCAATAATCCGCCATATTATGACAAGGAGGTTGCCAAGAAGGGCAAGGATTCCAAGAATCCAAACACAGATTTGGACAGTTTTGTTTTTCATGAGGTCGTCACAGCTTGAGAATTCATCGATTGGAGACTCGCAGTCAACTCCTACGATTGATTTCTCGGCATAGCAACAGTGAATGAAGCGGTCGAGTTTCCTGTATGAAAAATTGCAAGAAATTTCAATTCACTTTATTGTTTTAAATTCTTAACACCACATAACAGCTAGCCATGCATTTATTTCAATATTAGTTTAAATAACTCGGTGTATTTCTTGCCAACAGAATACACCAGGTCACTTTCAGTTTTCTAGCTGGAGCTGACACAATTTCTTAACGTACCACTGTACTAAGTTATTTTACTGTACTAAAAGGGTAAAATGATAGAGATAAACTAAGTCGAGTTGAATAATAAACGTTACTCACATATATTTCAGGTTGGTCAGTTCACTAAATGTATCTGAAGGTACTTTAGCGAGTTTGTTTCTGTCCAGATACCTGTTTTGGAAACATGATGAGAGTTTTGTTTTAAAATCAAAAATGCAGGCCAATTAAACGTTCCTCTCGTTTCTGCAATATTTTATTAAAAGGTATTCTTTTAAAAATATATTTTACCTACATCCTATGGACGTCCTATCCATTCTAAAACTCGGACACATCATCTTTGCGATTACGACTTCGTTTAGCTGTTTCCGTCATCCTTTAGATTATCCAGTCCATACTTTTGTTTCAAGATTTCCAGAACTACATAACCTACTTACAGGTATTCCAACGAGATCAATCCTCGAAAAGTGTCCTTTGAAACTTCAGTCAACTCGTTGCTGCTTAGATTCCTGTCGAAAAGAAAACATGAAAATTAGAACGCAGTTGGACAGAAAAACGTTCTGTTTTCCAAAGTGCAGACGTCTGTAAATAAAAGACTCCGCCAGATTCTCGGTATCTTTTGGCCAGATGTCGTCACAAATGAGAAACTGAAGAAGGCCCTGGTAGCAATCGTAATAGAACGAAGGAAATGGAAATGGATTGGGCATACCTTGCGAAAGGAGAGCGAAAACACCACCAGAATGGCCATGATTGGGAACAAGGTCAAAGGTAACCGGCAGGGAAGACCAAAACAATCGTGGAGACGGATAGTTACAAAGGAGCTGGATAACATCGGGAAGACATGGGGTGAGGCCGAGAAGACCGCAAAGAACATGATCCGGTGGAGAGGCGATGGTGGAAGCCATATGCCTCACCAGGGGCAAAGAGGACTAAGTCAAGTAAGTGAAGTTGACAGAAAAATAAACCATGCTATACCACTTGAGGTGATCGCCAACAAACACCTTAGAGACATTTTGACTGCTTGACCAACAGAACTGGAAACTGGAGGGAACCCAAAAATCAACAATCAAGACTGCGTTAAACGTTATGTACTCACAATAACTTCAGTTGTGACAGAGCTCCAAACAGGCCATCTGGTAATGTTGTGAGCTTGTTTTCCTGAAGGTACCTTAGTGACAAACATTAGGATAAGAATGTAAGGGTAGTTACGTAATGTTAGGGAAGGCACATAATTAAACGATTTGTACATGGAGCGTGACCCGGGAGCCTGAATGAAACGATCTTGTAAATCAAATGGAAGTGAGTTTAATAAAGATCCAAAAACCGAATACACTCACAAGTGTTTCATGTAGCTACTGTTTCCAAACACCCCATATTCCAACTCGCTTAACTGATTTGAACGCAAGCTCCTGAAAAACAAATAGAAAATACAAAAAATTATGTTCAACCCAGTACTCTTAAAAACTTCATCGAAATTAGAAACATTAGCTGTGAAATTTTAAGCACTCACAAAACTTCTAACTGAAGCAGTCCATCCAATAATCCATTGACGGCTTTGCGAAGAAGGTTTGCTCCTAAATCACTGGAAAAAATAAAACTTTCCATTAAAACTGGTAACACAACCTCTTTTAAATACAACCCCTTCTAAACACGCCTTAACAGCTTCTAATAAAATGATCTATTCCATCTGGATTCAAAGCTGTATGAAGACTGCTATAAAATAACAACTTGTACAAATACTCACAGGACGTGTAGACTAGGAAGTCCAGTGAAAGCTCCAACAGGAAGAGTACGAAAAAAGTTAAAATTCAGTCTCCTGGAAAAACAAGAAACCTAGTAAAAAAACTGTCTGTAATGGAGTAATTGCAGTAGACCAGCGATGACTAAGATCAGCAGCTATCCTAATACATTCAGTTTGGTTGACTCTGATATACGGTGGATTTCTCCAACCCTCGATTTTTGCGAACTTCCAATAACTCGGACCAAAAGCCGTTTCCCACTCACCGGTCGAACACTGACATTTTACCCCCGATTTCTCGAAATACCCGTTATTTGGGAGGTTTCTTGGAGGTTCGAAAAGTCGGGATTGTACTGTAATTCCAAGTTTAACTTAACGAGGAAACCTCCATTTGGAGAATCACAACAATGGCATTTCTATTAAATATAAAAATTCAATGTCTACATACATAGAATAGCATTAACACTATCTAAAATTTGTGCATCTCATAAGGCATTGACGTTAATTACAATGCGGAGAAGTATGTTTGATATTTTCATCAAAAAAGCCTTAAGTCGGGCACCTTCCTAACTCGTGATCCACGATTACTGAGGTAAAGTGTTAAAATAACAAAGCTATACAGAAAGTTATACAGATGCGAGATGCTACAGCCAAATGTTTCTGCATTTGTTGTCTGTTGTTGTCGTAGTTGTTGCTAGCAGTTACGAAATAGACAACATTTTCTTTGTTCCTATCGAGGGTAGTTTGGGAGAACGAGAAATGCTGTGAGAACACGAGCCGATAGGCGAGTGTTTCCACAGCTTTTTCGAGGTCTCTCAAACTTTCACGAGTGTTTCTATAACTCGACACAAACAATCAGGAAGAAATGGTTTTTTATTTCTATAAGAAAACGGCCCAAAGAAACAAACGAAGAAACTTGATCGTTTTATTTTATGATCAAAACGTTTATTTTCTACACCAGGCGATTTACACGCCATTAACCTGATCAACCAATCAATTGTAAGTTAGTCGATCGACTGAAATAAATCAACTTTTAGACATGCATGGCATATCACTAAAGGTCACTGTTTAGTGACAAGAACACAAAGAAGTTTGGCGTCAAGGTGTAAGAGCTTGTGGATTAATGTGAACTGATGTAGATGGGAGTGAAGTCGCAGCGAGTGCGTTCGATAGCACATCGCTGCTGTGTCAAAATTGTGCTGACGAAGGACGCGCGTTGTGGCTTCTCAAAGGCTACTTGTTTCAGTGGCCGGATATGGCCGTTTTGTTTATGTGCCAATTAGAGAGGCCAGCATTGGACCAGAGGGTAATTGCCGTTGTCCTTACTGAATGATTTGTGTATTTCTTCGAAAGGTCAGCCGCTTTGCTCATCTCTTTCATAATTGTGCCAATCTTTTGTACACCCAGCGGGCGGTTTTCGTACCAAATGCTGTAACGTCCAACTCGCTTATTTCCAAGGTTGCAAATCGATGTTTTTTTCTATACCGGTTCTTTCTTGACGGTGAGACTGGTGTTCAACATCTCCGTTTCTCTCGAGTTTTAGTATAAATCTACCAGCGTTCTATCACGCATGCCGTTCTCTGATTGGCTACGCTACCACTAGCTATTCTGTTGGAGATAGTGAGTAGCGTAGCGTTGTTAGCGATGTGTGGTTGTTAACAAACTGACGGCGCGCTTCTTTGCGTTTTCGAAGTGTTTGTGAAGAGCATTTAGAATAAGTTTTGAGCGACTCTCGATTTCTATGCGATCTCAGCTCATAATCTAATTGTTTAATACAAACACGATATGTAACCAATTAGCACGCATGTTTTCTTCGGGCTATTTTCTAATAATATTTCCTGTTGGATACTTACAGAGTCTTGACGGACGTTACATTATGGAAAGAGTCTTCATCAAGGTGAATGAGAACATTGAAACTCATATCGCTGCAGGAAAGGAAGAACGTTAATTAATCATACTGACAAGAACACTTGGTTTCAGCTGTGACACAGTTGTCAATTTATACAAGAGGACAACAAGCGCCAATGAGGAGTTTAGCGGAACACAAAATTCAGTCCCAACTATTTAGGTATCTACTTGATCATGATGCGAAAATGATCCTGATCAATGTCAAAATACTGATATATGAGTCACGTGAACCCGACAGTTAGTTCTCTCTCTCTCTTTTTCTAGGAAAACAAGTATACACTTTGAAAAACAACTGAATACATGGGATAACTCACATATATTCCAGTTTCGGGAGGTCTACGAAATCCTTCTCTTTTAGTTGGGAGATCTGGTTTTGCTGGAAATGTCTGGTGAACAGGCGACATTAAATTAGAAACATCTTGAGAAACACATAAGAAGTATGAAATCAAGAACTATATTGAAATTAACCAAAGTATTTAAAAACCGAGAGAAGAAAAGCAAAAGTTGCGACTTTGCTCTTTGCATACACTGCTCCAGCGTTGAAAGGAAGGTTTCTCGGCACAGTAAGCAAATCCTCTCCAATGACCAGAATCTTCTTGTGTTGATTTTCGCCAAACTCTTTGCATTCGCAGCTTGACGGACATCCTGAAAACAGATTCCCTCATCAGGGTGTGGTAATCACAACACAACCTCAATTAACACTAATAACGTTAGATAAACAGAGATAATTTGGAAGGTTGCACAAATGTAGACATAAAGTAAAAGTAAAACAATTGTCACAAAACGGCCAAAGCTTGAATTGCCTGAAAACTACTCAGTAGCTTTTCTAACTGATGTCTAGGAAGCAATAAAAGTTATACGCAACGCTTAGCTGCAATTCAGACTGTGTGTATTAACAAACAATTGTGAAATGGTTGAAAGTTCAAACAACCCTTAAAAAATTGAAACGTGTTAAGTGTAATTAAGGGCCTGTTTACATGGACGTGGGGGACCCCAGGTAGGTGAGGTAACCCACCTAGGTGGGGTAACCCGCCTCTATATATAATCTCTCATTTTTATTTGATCATGTTTACATGATAGGTGGGGTAACCCGCCTAGGCGGGTTGCCCAGTCTGCCAGGTAGGGTAACCCTGTCAGCCGCGGTCGCATTTTGCCATGTCAACGACTCAAGGGGGGGTAACCCGGCTAGCCGGGGTCGAGTTCCTGTTACATTTGCAACAACGTCTAGTAACGTCGCCCCGGTACCCGGGGGTTGTAACTTTGCATGTAAACGCGGGCCATTTTTCGACCACGGCTAGGCGGGTTACCTCACCTACCTGGGGTCCCCCACGTCCATGTAAACAGGCCCTAAAGTTTGTAAAATTGTGATGCTTATCCTGAGATGACGTCATTGTTTACCTTGTCGACGTAGACAAGATGATTCTGAATATTCAAGAGCTGAAAAAATAAAAGAATATACCAAATACACTGTCATTTTCGTCATCTTCAAACAGTCTGCGGGTTAAAAAAGGATCAAGCCGTTCGCGCTAATTGTTCTGCGCATCCTTACTGCGCACGCAAATTCACACGCCACGTCATGCATCGAGCGCGCGCTAAGTAAGATGGCCATTGCTATAGCTTTGCCTGGATTTAACGATCTTGGACGTTCGGTGACCCTATTTTTCTTTTGATAGATCATTTTCTCTACCGATTTTTTTCGTTGAACGAAAAAATATAGAAAATCTATCGATTACAAGTTTGAATTTTTTGCACAATCAAATTCCGAATTCCGAATTCTTTGAAGCTCTTCGTTTATCTGTGCGGCGGTTCCAAATGCCTCTTGAAAAGTTTAGTTTTGTGAAAACGTTCCAATATTAAACCCTCGGAGATCAATGCTGATTTGCGCGCGCCAAGTTTTCCAAATCAGACTAGTTTTCTACACGCTTTATGTCTGAAACGATGTCCATGAACCCCAATTTGAAGAAACTGTATCGAGTAGAACATTTTCGCGCGAGCGTCCTTAAGTCGTTGTTACATTTATTTTATTACTGAGAAAATTACTTCGTTGTGATTGGCTGAGAGCAGGCCGATTCAACAGTTTGTAATTGAATCAAAATAATAGCACTTCCCTTCATCACAACTTAAACAAAAAGTTCTACTTATTTTCTGTGACTTACATTTTAGATAGATAGATAGATAGATAGATAGATAGATAGATAGACGCAGGTTAGTGAGTTGGCAATGGCTGCCAACTCACTAATGTCTCAGTTTTGCTAAGAATATTTTGATAAAAAATCTAAGTTATATCGTATTTTCGTCAATGGTATATAATTGTCGGTTTTATTTGCTTTTTGAGACGCACAAAGGTAATAGAAATATTATACAACAGCACATACCACCAACAGAGTAATAAAAGGCCTTGAACCTTGCTTTGTGTAAATGTCCACCACACTGAAGGACAATCGTGAAGTAATTTGACGATGAGACTAAAACAGGAGGATACACATAGCCGCAGAATCTGCCTGTTGTGGGTGCTGTCTCGTCCTTCCCATCGAAAATCTGAAGAAAACAGTTCTCACACGCGGAGTGATCCTTGAGTCGGAATTCTTGGAATTCAAGGTGAATGACGTAACCAGATGGGACGGTGATGTGCCACGTGCAGAACACGTCATCAAGATAATATCCAGGAAATGATGGAGAGAAGAAATATCCTGACATGTTGAATAAGTTTTCACTACAAGCTGAAATAGCAAGTAAAGGAAGATTTAGTTCGTGAATCCTCAATATACATACAAATTATCCATGCATGAACTGTGTTCACATTGTTGCTTTAATTGTGTTAAAACAAGGAAATGTTTCATCTCAAACCAAACAAGGCTTTCATTAAGTTTATGAAACAGTCAGAAAATAAAGACTTCGCACTAGTCCCCTCGACCAATCAATGCTACTGGGTTAAAATCACTTAGCAATGATATTGCGCTGCGCTTCCTTTGAACACGTAACAAAACACCAGCTCTTGTATTTGATATATTACTAAAAGGAAAGTTTCACGGTTCAGCGCATGCCCAAGCAATCAGCATCAGAATTAATTGATTTTTTTCGCTTTCTCATTAAACCACAAGTAGTTCAGCAACCATAGACTAACATTTGGGTAAGCGGAAGGTTGAAGCCCAAATTTCAAGGAAGACATCGATGGACTTACCGAATTTAGAATTGAACATCGAATATATTATTCCGACGGTAGGATTCATTCTGGACACGCAAACGACCCATCTCTCGAATTCGATTGGTTCATAATCAATGGAATTGCGTAGTGCATGGGGTCGAAGTATACAAAAAAGATTGTAATGAGAAATACCACCTCTATCGCAGCGTTTTCGCAACTGCCGGAACGTGCAACTTTCAATGGAATGTATATTTCCATCAGCAACAAGGTATTCAAAAATAGGCTAAGGTTACAGCTTAAAAATGAGCCGAGCCGTGAAAAAAATCCCTGAAAGAATCGGATTCCTACTAAGAATGTTTCAGTAAAAGCACAAATGAATTATTCTTGTTACCTTGTTTGGCCGACACTGGCTCGTGTTTGCAAAATATCTCTCCGTCAATGTATAGTCCAGTCAATGCTATTAAGTCCTCACTTTTCTCTGCGTCACCTTTTATCAATACCTATTGTAGAAATCAAATGTATTAGTAGCTCTTGAATTGCTCAGACCGTGCAATCTTTGGTGAGAGGTCTTATATATTTATATAAACTTGTTTACCTGAAACTTCGAAATAGAGCTCAATGGAACTTGACCATAAATCCAGTTCGAACCAGTTTCCTTTTTAGAAACCCAAACTGGCATTTCTCGACCGTTGTATGCCTTCTTGTAAATTTGCAGTGTTTTTTCTCCAGTTCCCTTCATCATGTAACGAAACCTTAAGCATTTGCCGGGCCCATGGTGTGATCTGTTGTATACTGGGCTCACAAGAATAGCGGTTCGGTTAAACCCAGTTACGTTGGTATCTACCACAAGTCGGTCACCTAAACAAATCAAATAGACAGTGTTCAAAAGATTACTGTGACTGCGAAATCACTTCATTGTGATTGGCTGAGAGCAAGCAAATCATCACTTAGTTTTTGTACCGCAGTACAAATAAACACGGGTGCGTTTGCAAATTTTCTCAGTCGGATAATAAGTAACCGAGTGAAAGCTCGTTCAATTAAAACATTTACACCACTCTTGATATTTGAAAATTCTTTCAAATCGTACTCGCCGAAAGCTCTCGAGCAATTTAGAGACCATTAAATAATTAGACCGGTAGGCCGAAAGGGCTACGGGTCAATGGGTTATTGACCCGTGGCCCTTGAGGGCGAAGGGTCTAATTGTTTTAGTATCACCCAACTAGTCGGACAGAAATGGCAATAAGAAAGTTAGCAAATGTAAGTTGAAGAAATATTTATTTGGGACTAAAACGAAAGAAATCGTCACGCTCGAGGACTATCGCTAACAGTCCTCGAGTAGAGTAGCAATTAAAATGCAGGATTTGCATTAGTCCACTAGTTGGGTGACTAGTTAGTTGTTAATGGATAGCAAAAACAAACAACTCAGCAACAAATAAGCCGCTGTGAATAAATAAGCAAACAAACGACCTAGTAATAGTAAAATACTACACGAGCCAAATATGTGCTCTTTTCTGAATAATTGTTAACTTCTTTTTGGGTTTCTCTCATTGTTAGAACTTCAGACATATTTTTACAAGGAGAAGAAATCCAAATATTGGCAAACTCCTTGGGTTACTTGATCTCAAGCTGTGAGTTACTCTCACAGACTTCACGTCAAGAGATAATATTGCGTGCTGCATACGTGTTCTCAAGATCAGTTACTCTACTCAGTTTTAGAAACCGCTAAGGTAGGCTCAAGTTCGGTTTTCAAACCTGCACTATTTTACTTTCAATAATGACTCGCCTTTTCTATCCTTGCAAGTTCGAAACCACTGCACCGTAACGTTTTTCTTTAATCCTTGTTTAACTGTTTCCCACGCCTTTGCGTTTCCTGCCTCACGGCCACATCCACATGACATGCGCAGTACCTCTTCTGCGATTATTGCGTACGTCCAAACATTGAAACCACTCAATTTTACAAGGACATCGGACTCAGTTTTGTTTGTTGCTCTGGAGCCTATAGTCATAGTTCCTATGCCTTAGGAGAGAAATTTTGCCTGTTAACTAAATTTGCGCTATTTACTTCAAAAATGACTGCCAAGATAAAAATAAGTCTGACAAAACCACCAACATAATACAAATTTAATTTTCCGTTACCTTCAATCCTCACATTAAGCGAGCCTGCTCGAAACCCATATGATTGATAATTTCGTACGCCATCTTTGAAGAATGCCAAGATTCCGCTCTCACCTTCCCATACCACGCACATGTGGTGCCAAATGTCGTCTGTCACGCCCATTGGGATATTGCTGTGTAGAAAGAATTATAAACGTGACTGTTAGCGCGGCGAGTGATCTAATGATTGAAGAAAGTCTCTATTTTTGTTTCGATTTTCTGTTACAGCTTGTAAGTCCTGTCCTTATTATCACGATACGTCAATTCCAACGCTCAAGGAGAATCTAACAATCTGATCCCCCACATTTTAAAGCCGGGGGAAACGAAAGCCGGGGGAAACGTTAACAAGGCAGCAACGAAAATAAATTGACAGCAGTAACGGAAAAACGAAAAACGCTTCGCATTCACTTAATAATCATAGAATAAATTTTCATCATATTACTTAAGACAGTATAAGAAAATTGTTTGATACCTTCTTATGCCGCCAAATAGAATTTCAAAACTGCGGTTAATAAAGTAAAGCCCCAGCACCAGCGTAGCATTTTGCTCTATGGAGGCGGCGACTTCGTATTCGACGAAAAAGCCACTGCGTTTCGTCTTCAACCAGAAGCATATGGTAACGCCACCACGCCATGGAAAATGGGGGAAGGACACGTAGCCAACACTGATGTCGGGAAGGTGAATCTCGTAGTTGCCTGAGTCAACGACAAAAAAAAACTCGAACGTAAGCATAGTAAAGATTCTTGCAATGTTTGGAGTGGCTCACAACATTTAAATCTTACAACTAGAGAGGAAAAAGCGTTCAGTATTTGTTCAAAAGGTATATGCTCCACAAGATTTATCACACCACATACTGCTTCCACGTTATTTTTTTCTTTCTAACTCTCGGGGCTACACTCTAGAAAGAGCTATCGTTTAGTGGGCTTACGGTGGAATAGATATCTGCGGGCGTATGGAAACTTTTAAAGTAATTACTGACCTTCGTTAATCTCATCTTGATGGTCCTGGTTAAGCTCTTTGTATTTGGTTCTTTTCCAACCGAGTACATTTTTCCATCCACACCAGTCTATTGACGTGTCACACGGACGGTCATCTAAATTGATTGATAATTTAGTTCTTATATTTCATTTGAAAAGTATATTTTATTCAGGATTGATTAGGATGTTGGTGAATGGTGATTAAGTTGTTGGTGCAGTGGACTCATGATCGGATGATCTGGGTTCGAGTCACGACCAGAGTCAATAGGCAATGCACAAGACACTTCTTTCATAGTATCTCTCTACACTCTCTTTCCACATATATAATGGGTTTAAATTGATCAAGGGTGAGTGGGGGTGGATTACAACCGGGGTTGAGTGCCTGCAATTAGTACATGAACAGAGTAAACGGGCTTAATAGTGTACAAGTTATTACATGAACGAACTAAAGCTTAGTTTTATTATCTCATCTGTATATAACCAAGCCGACAATTGAAAAGTGTTTTATAATGTTGATGTTTCTTTAGTTCTTTAACCACGTACTACACGTCTCGCACTGGGCCCCTTAAATGAGGGATAAAAGCCAACAAGACAGCAACAAATCTAGTGTTCTGCCTTCGGTAGTGTTCTGCTTTTTATTGTAAATGTTTTAGGGTGCGTTCCTTTGGGGTGATCTGGATCAGGATCAGTGATCCAAGATCTGTCTGGATCATGGTGCATCAAAAGGAAGCGATGAATCCGTGACCAGAGTGGATTCATCGGTTCCTTTGATGCACCATAATCCAGACAGATCTTAGATCACTGATCCTGATCCAGATCACCCCAAAGGAACGCACCCTTAGAAAGAGGTAAATAGTCAATATAAACGTACACACACAATAATAGAAAGGCAAATATATCATTTCAGTCTTGTGTAGCCATGCCTTAAAACACATGTAAAAGGTTAAAAAAAAAAACGGCGGAATGCCTCCAATACCTTGACAGCCATACAACTCCACTCTCATTGATATGTGACCAACCCATTCTTGTGGTAGAAAACGGATATAACGTGCCCTGATTGGGGGGTTTAATTCATGGTACACAACACTGTCCTGGTCTTCGTTTCCTGTAAAATTCTAAATTACAAAGATCGTAGCATGTAAAGGAATTGTCGTCGTAAAACATTGATCCCTACAACCTAGATTCTTTCATTGCGGACCAAGTAACCTTCATCTAGTCTAGCAACTGGAGATCATCAGCATGAAGATATGACAAGGTTGATTACTTTATCAAAGAGTCCTCTTGAAAATGCTCCATTCAATCTTCTTCCCACTAGAAGGTGAATCCTGTTCGCTTCAAAACTGGTATGAAATGTAAAAAAAATTATTACTTAGGTCGACATGTACTTCACCTTATCTGCAGTTCCTCTTTGTTCCCTGTAGTACTGGAAGTTCACTCCATCGTTACTGTATTGCAGTTTGTACTTGGTCACCCACTGAGGGGAATCATTTCTTCCTTGCGTTGCTACACGTGTCACGCTGATGTGCCGACTTCCTAGATCAATCTGGAGCCATTGATTTACATCGTTACTGCGAGCTGACCATGATCCTGCTTTGCCTGCAGTTGCTTTAAAGTGAAGTCTGGCCTGGGCAACGGCATGAGTGGAATTCAGTTGCGAAGAAGCACTAATTTGTCCATCTGAGATTACGCCATTTTCCATACCACGAGCTCCTAAACAATCTAAAGTTTTTGTGAAGTAAATTGCAACAAGATTATAATGGACGAGTAAGATGATGTATTACTCTGCATATCGTCACTTCAAAAGTATACGAGGTTTAAAAAAGTCCGAGCGGTGTTTTTTTATTTTTTGATTGAATACTTCAGTATTTTAAACTATTCAATTTTAAGTTGTACATTTCATGCATGTTTAACACATCTATTATTATTACTATTATTATTATCATCATTATTATTACTATCATTATTACTATTCTTTTTCTTCTTCTTAAAGGTAAGAGGAAAATATCCTACGCTACCTGGACAGCCATACAGCTCCACCCTCATCGATATGTGCTTATACCAAGCCTCTGGGCGAAAACGGATGTAACGTGCTCTGATTGGTGGGTTTAGTTCATGAAAAATAATAGTATCCTGGTCTGTGTTTCCAGCGAAATCCTAAATCAGAAGGACGGTAAACTGTTAGGATCTATCATTTTACATCCCCATTACAAGTGTTCAACTCCAGAACAACTATCCCAAGCTGACGTCACCTCGTTCTAACTGGGAGAAAGGCCTAACAAAGGGAGACGGGAGAGGAGTTGCATATTAATAATTTGTATCCTGCACAGAACACATCGCTGCTCTCCCAAAAAAACAAAAACAAAGAAAAACTAGAAATTGAACTGTCTCAGACGCACGAGGCCTCACACTTGGTTGACGCCAAGGGACGGATTTCTGCTGATATATGGTTTCGTCCAAACCTTTCTACTTCTCCTCCGGCGATTAACACAAAAAAACACCAAGACACCAGTGGCAACTCTACGTGAGCGCCATTGCACTACGACGGCCATGTTGCAAATTAGCGTGTATTGTGATTTGACGCGACTTTGACGTGTGAAGGGACGAGTTTGCCCACTTTGTGAAGTTGCCAACACGAGTTTGATAACTTTTTTTGACCGTGTGAAGGCCTCTTTAGACTTTTCCATAAAGAACGAAGAAGTGTTTTCGTTGCTTTTACCTAACCTTGCCTTCCACACTAGTGCAGAATTCCAGCTTCACTTTCCTTTCACACGAGTGCAATTTGTCGCCTAATTCTATAATGATTTTGTCTCCATCTACGTTGTTTCCCATGCACCCCCGTATAAATAAAATCACAATCTATTGAACACCTGAAATAAATTTCAGTTAACTCTTGTCCTATTCTGAGCTTGAAGCTTTGTTGAAACACCCAATCACCGACCTCAGATTGAGAATGTGAGAATCCTAAAAATCCTAAAATCATCCAATCAGAAGGAACCTTGCCATCTAAATATATACTTGATCGATAGTTTCAGAAGTATTCTCTCCTCCCTCCCCCCACCCAAACCTTTCGTTCACTCATTTTATTTAATTTATTACTATTTGTCAATAACAATATAACTTGCTAAGTGAAACCCTCAGACATCTGAGTAGCTTGCGAAAACAGCCGTCATTCTTCGCTCCCGGCCCGACTGGCGTTTCGCGAGAAGGACGTCTGCGATTTACCTCCGAAAATTCCATACTGATGACGCAAATCTGTCCCGAATCTAGTCATGAACGCTGATTGGTTCGATCGGTAATTATGCATAACTAAGTCCGTAAATATGGGGTACATTGAATATTCTCACCAAAAAAAATAAGTGTTATTAACTACACGACTCCTACGGTTCGTGGCATTTATACATTTGCCGTTCTCTTTTCGGTCGCTTGACAGTTTTGTTGCTTCACTCTTGTTTATGAAGGACTCTTCATCTTGTGTTATAAGGAGGATTTTCCAGTAGAGTTGAGCCGTTAGACCGTGGTATGGTAAATTTTTAGAGGTCACAGGTCTGCATGATCTCCGCTATTATCTCCCTGTCGCTTCTTCGAGTCTGACACCTCTGTAATTTTCCCTGTGTTAATGCAATGTTCAGGCTCATTTCTATTGCAAGAAGAGATGTATTTTTAAGTCTCGAAGTATTTGCTTTCGAGGGACAAAGTATGAAATTTACCATGGACATGTTGCTTACTTGCATTGTATATCGTGACACTGAGCGCAGCTGTGATTAGAACTGTTTGCAAGCACAGTAGGTAGATCCTTATCACGGATATCATATTTGTCGTCGTACGTTCTTCTTCGGAGACACTCTAGCTTTACTTCGAGAAAGCTATACGTTTGTCTAGAGATATTATGCTTCTTGCAGCTATCCGAAAAAAGTTTTCATCAAGAAATTGTGGATTACGCAAGTCATTTTCCACGGTAATAATGTTAACCACTTGCTTTTTACATGACAGACAGCTAAACGGAAACGTGAAAAGAAGTGAATTTGTCGAGTTCGATGGGAGAAAGTCGAACAAATGTTCGAGATATCGCGGTATCTTTCGCAGGAGCTCAGTGATGTTGGTCTTAATATCAGTCCTCGCATAGCGAAGAATGCAAGTTTCTTCCTGATCATGAATATTCATCTCCTCGGGGAAAAAAGCAAATGTTAATTTATGCTTATTTTGCAGATTCACACTTACGTCATCAGTATGGAATTTTCGGCGGTAAATCGCAGACGTCCTTCTCGCGAAACGCCACTCGGGCCAGGAGCGAAGAAGGACGGCTGTTTTCGCAGGCTAACATCTGAGATAGTGTTATCAAGGGTTAAATAAGTATTATTAGTTTTTAAAAAATACAAATAATGATAACAACGATAATAATGATAACAACGATAACAACGATAATAATGATAATAATGATAATGATGATAATGATGATAATGATGATAATGATGATAATTGATGATAATTGATGATAATGATGATGATGATGATGATAATGATGATAATGATGATAATGATGATAATGATGATAATGATAATAATGATGATAATGATGATACTGGATATTTTTGGATTCTTAAATACGTTTCTATAGTTCCGTTCTGTGTAAGTGATGTTTAAGCAGGTCTACTAAACAGGGGGTTGGGAATGAAGTGCTCCTCTCGTCACACTTTTGCCCAACTCCCTCCGTCTCTAATCCCTGGAGTTAGACAAATGGAGGCCTCCTCCCTCCAATCAGAGAGGAGGCCCATTACTTTCTTCCCTCTACCCAGGAATGCTCGCAGTGGCCCTGAGAGAAGGCCTGCTCCCTCCTCTTTATCCACTGTGTGCATCCCTTTGGGCTGTAGGTTTTGTTTTTCTTCACACTCCAGGGGCTTATGGGGCTAAATCATTAATTGAACGCCACAAAGTGGTTTTGGGTTTTCGTATCCGGCGGTGCCGTATTTAGGTTTTTTTGTGTAGTTTGATCTTTTGCGACGACGAGTACTACAATTAAGTGTATACTGATACGTTGATGGCAGCTTTGCAATAAACTGGCTTTGAGGTCCTCGCTGACCCATAAGCCCTGTATCTACACTGTTGTGTGTGTGTGTTTCTCCGGGTAGTGTAGGCAAAATGGGGCATGCCCGCAACTAGCAAAGGCTAATCTAGGCGGGCCATGCCTTAATAAGCGAATTACAAAAATATACAGACAGAAATTAATTAATAAAATAAAAAGGGAAAAAAGAAATACAGTACTGGGTGATAACAAGAAAACCCATTTTCAGCTTTTACATGCCCGGTTGTTAAGACCTGGAAGTCTACACTAGATAATAATAAAGCTCTCTCTTCCCTACATACTTTTTATTATGTCGTTCACAATAGCTGATAGAACTTTTTGTTGCATTAAGTTATTTCCTTCATTCTTTCGTGACAGTACGTTTATCTCGAAAATACTAGTCCATGTTAGCTTTATCAAAAAAAATTACTAATGTAAATATAGTCTTATTTACATTTGTATGTTTGCATGTGCCTATTCTGCACTCGCATATATGGTTGGACGTCTCGTTTGTCATAACTTGAAGAAAGTAAAAACCCTACTTCCTTACTTGTTTGAAAATGAAACAAATGGTATAAAAGTTGTCATCACGTGTCTTTTTATTGGCACACCATATGAACTGAGGGAAAAATAGTCAACCCTAGTTATTAACGACGCTTTGATGGATTGCGTATTATTGTACCTTGTCTGTAGTTTGTCCTTGTTCTCTGTAGTACTGGAAGTTCACTCCATCATTACTGTAGGTCAGTTTGTACTTTGTTACCCACTGACTGTTAGCATTTCTTCCTTGCGTTGCTACACGTGTCACTTTAGTGTACAGGCTACCCAGATCAACCTGAAGCCATTGGTGGAGATCATTTGTCCTAGCAGACCAAGATCCTGCCTTAAAGATATCTTGAAAGTGTAGCCTGCCGTGGAATGGGGCGTGATTGGAATTCCGTTGAGAAGAAGCTTTAATTTGCTTGTCAGAGATGGCACCGCTTTCCATGCCGAGAGCTTGCAAACATCCTAACGGTTTTAAAGTATCAATACAAAGTAAATCAAACATTAACAAAGATTTGGAGAATGATTCGCAGCTGTTCTATTTCTAGGTCCTCAGTCACCCTGCAGCCCTGTAAGAACTTCGTGGTGGGTTTACGAGTTGCCATTTGTTGGTTGTACCTGTTTAACAACCTCTCAACTTAGACATTAAAAGTTATCTTAGTTCCGAAGCTAGGGGAAATATACTGATTTCACATCGAGGTTGACAGACGAATAATAATGCGATATCCCTCCAAGCCTTGGCACCAAGTTAGATTTTAAAAATATCGGAATACATATAAGCCTATTTAAACATTAAGAATTGTTCTTGTTCAGCACTAGTTGGGGAATAGTTGTTTTTCAAATGTATGGCAACAGTCACTCAATTGACAAATTAAAACTGGACAGTTACTTTTCGAAAAGTGAGCTGTTCCAATTTTTGACGATTTCTCGCTCTTTCATTTCCAGACTTAAGTGCCATAGCTCATATCATTGAAGAACATTCCAAAGAATATACTCTTTATTTGAAATTCAGTACATTATAAGGTTACAAAAGCCTATTTTATGTCCGTGGGTCACTTATTTCCACAAGATAATACAGTTAAAGGACTGTTGCGATCATTTCTGTTATTATCGTTGAAATAACAAAGAAAAGCATTACCTCCCACAGTTCCATGCAGACACCCATATAACTCCACTCTCATTGATATGAGTCCCCGCCAGTATACTGGTTGGAAGCGGATATAACGTACGGCTCTGATTGCTGGGTTTAGGTTACGACGGACTACAGTGTTCCGGTCTCTATTTCCACTAAAAATCTAAATCAGAGAGATGGCAAAGTGTAAGGATCTTTATAAAATGGTAGGCTCTTGTAGGATCATGGTAATTCTTACCTCAAACAATTACTGGGTAGTGGTTTTAAAGAAACAACGTAAAAAACTTGGTCAGTAGAGTAACCAGTTTAAAGCTAAAGCATAAAAATATTAAGTAAACAAACCTGAAGATCGCGTTTATCAAGCCGTTTATATCTCACCTTAACTTGAGCTTGACCATTCTTTCTGTAGTACTGAAACGAACCTCCTTTGTCACTGAACATCAGCTTGTACCCGATGACCCAAACATCGTAATCACGACTTCCTTGCGTTGCGACACCTGTTACATCGGTCAGTTGATCTCCCAGGAAGACTTCTAGCCATTGATTTAAATCATTTGTGCGAGCTAACCAAGATCTCTTCCTTGGAATGGCTTTAAAGTTAAGTCGGCCCTGGATGGCAGCATAATTGGAATTCCTTTCCGACGAAGCATAGATTTGTGCGTTAGAGATTACGCCGCTTCTCATGCCCAGAGCTTCCTGGCATTCTAAAAATGTGGTGAAATTGAAGATAACTAGTTATTGGCTGACAGCAGGCAAATTAACCGGAACTGAATTGATTTATCATTGATATTTAAGGAGGCCTAGGCTAGATCAGAGTATCTTAGCCAATTCTGTTTATTGCTGTTTACTAAGAGTCCTAAACTTCAAATTGGGTGAGCAGCAGTCTTTTATTGCTGGGGACTAACTGGACCTCGCTCGACACCAACGAGAGATAACGGGACTCCTAAAGCTTTGCTGAGTTTACTTCTTCTACTACTTCAACTCTTACTTTACAATGCATCCACCCGAAATTCAAGCAAAGGGGAAATCATATAATACAAAACAAAGTACTCGGATGTAGATCCCGAACGAACTCATCTGACTTGATAAGGCAAGCAAAAACTAACCAATTGCTGTAAAACTAGAAACAGAGAACAGCTAACCTTGGATCTATCTAGGAGAGGTTGTAGCCAAGGTAAAAAAAAAAAAACGACACAATAATAAATAGTACGTTTATATAAACTGAGATAAACTTAAAAATTGTTGGGTTTACCGTTTTATTCTACCCCAATTTTGCCCATCCGTGTCCCCTTTTTGGCTCTTCTTATTTTCTTTTGTGATGCATTGCAGTTTAAGCCGTTACTACATACTATGACCAGAAATTGCTTAAAATTGGGCAAGCTACAATGGGCGACAAAACTGTCGAGACACTTGGCAGTAAAATTCGATTTTCGAGCGTCTTGAAAACAATTCCCTCCCCCTCCCCAACAATGTTGATATTTCTATTTTTTTAGACTGCGCCTAAACAACATTGAATTTTTTGGGCCGGGGGTATCAGAGAATTAATGCTAGATGCAGATAAAATGGACTAAGTGCTTAAATCATCGAAAGGCGTCATTTTCTTTAAGTGTCTGAGCTACTTATGTCGCCCATTGTAGCTCTTTGCTACACATTCTTCCTGGAATTTTAGGTTGAATGGTTCGTATTTCGGGAATTCGACAAGTTTTGGCTTTTCCGGAAAATGTCCATACCATTTGCCCCCGTTTTAAAATTTCCGGGTTTTTGGTTGAATTGCAAGCGCCCCTTATGGATCAGCGCACTGTCCAGCATCTGGAGATCGGCCTGGCCTGATTGGCCACTAGGCTCAAACGCAGACTTTACTTTTACCTTCAACCCTTACCTCTTATAGACTAGGACGATTTTCGCAAAAGTGAACTTCTAGCGGCAAATTCGAGGAAAAGTTGGTAAACAGTCTTTTCTAAGTGAAAATTATGCGCTGAACACGAAAATCTTGTTTACCAAGCTTGATTCGGCCATTTAAGCCTCCAAATCAGTCAATTTTATTGGCTTACACAATTCAAGACATGAAAGTGAGGCTAAATGCCGTATTTCCTTACAAAACACTCTTACATGGTTTAAATCAATCTAACTCAGCAGATGTTACAAAAAGTATGTTTTTAAAAAGCATTTTGTGCTTACTACATGTTGGCCACGTGATCCTTTGATCATGTGACTCTTGAAAACGAGGCTAGAGTTTAGCTTGATTTCTTGAAAGTAATTTTATACAACTTCTCGAAAAAAGACTGTAATTATTTACTTTTAGAATATGAAAACAGAGCAAGAGAATGTATTCTAAGTTATCGTAATATTGGTTGTACAGATTTAATAAGAATGGAAGTCATTTACTGAAATTCTGGGTGATATCAGGCTTCCACAGAACGTTCCTCGAAAATCTACTGTAACGGCATTATTCTTAATATTTGGCATCTGCCCCGTCCTACAAAAAAGAGAAATGAAATTTTTATCACATAGTTAAAAAAAAATAAAACCAAAAAAAATAAAACCAAAAAAAATTCTCAAAGATGCTAAACCATTTTAATGAACTGTACCATTTACTGTTCTTGGTTTCCGATTGTACTGGCACTATTTTGGCAGCAGCTGTCCGTAGTACGTTTGCATTTGCATGCTCCTGTGCATGGCAGTCCAACTCGCCGGCAGCTACACTTCCTTGAATTACATCCTGATTTGCAACCGCAGTTAACCATCTCATCACAGCTTTGAGGTACGGGGACAAGAGACATCAGCTTTGGCACTAGTTTTCCATTCAGATTAGTCCATCCCGAGCTCTCTGGAAGGGGAAGTGTGGGATGTGGAACATGGGCTTGTTTCCAGATCATTGCTTGGTAGTGCGCCCTTTCAATATGCCATCGCATTGCATCGCTCGTCGGAGGAAGAGCTTCTGGTGACCGGCATCTAGAAAACAACGTTGCACGTGCCTCATTACAACTCTCCGCCTCTGTTACACTGTAAATTCGGCAAATGAACTTTTCAACGGACGTTACTGTGGAACTGTCTAGATCGCCATTTCCTAGGTTTCTCAGCAGCACCCAGTGTTCTGTGAACGTCGTCCATGACGTTTTCTTGCTATGGCCAGCAAAGTAGGAGACGGTATCACAGCCGGTTATTGCATGAAAAGAGAGAATGCTTTCCACCTCAGGTATTGATTGCTTTAGATGTTCTCTAACTGTATGGATTGGCAGGTACTTTGGCTTCTTAGAAGTTCCAGCTTTCATCCACAACTGTTTACAGCTCATTCTGTCCAGGTGCGAAACTAGAAGGAGAAATACGTCCGTGTCTTGACTTGCGACGACAATGCACTCTGCATTTGAGTGTACACAGTGGAGGATCATCCGGGTGTCAGCCTCTTCATGGAAACCTTTAAGGGCGCTGGTGTCAATGTTTGGGCGGGAACACTTGACTGTGTCTTCTTCCTTGAATCCACCGCCAACAATGATGACTTTATCAACTGGGGCTCCTGCAATCAGCTTTTCTGAAAGAAAGCGTACTAAATCTGCTTTATTTTCATCAAGAGCAAGAAAGTTAGACCAGTGCTTAGGCAGAGGAACGGTGCCATCTTCAATTACTCTTCTAATTGGGGCATGACCTCTGGAACGCTTCTTTCTGGTTGCGCACTTGATCGATGTTTCTCTGTATCTGTCAAACGTTACGTCTATTCGATTAAAATCCTTTCCGGAGAATAGAACAGCTTTCACAAATTTTTCGGCGAAATCGTCGAATGTGTTGCACTCTGGGGGTCTTCCAAGAGCCATGACTAATGCTTGACCATCTACTATCAATGTCGATCGTCCTGCGACTGGTGTGACCCGAGGACGTTCCAATCCGCTTGACAGTAGTTCTAACATTACTGACTTATTTCCAGTGCGCAGCTGGCCGTTTGTGTCTGCGATAGCGAGTGGAACTGTAGATAATTCATGGCTGAGGATTCGCGGCAAATCCACTTTCCTGCCAGCATCATACGCTGTGATGATGCGTTGAAGAATACTTCTGTCGGCTTCGATGGCAGCGGACTTCTCATTCTCTTTCTTTTCGGCTTCATACAGAGAAGAAAATGTGGGCGCTTTATTTTTGGGCAAAGGATCCCTGAGCTTTTTATGATTTCCATCGTCTTCCGGTACCATAAGCCTTTCCTTCACAAAGGTCACAAGCTCCCCCTGCCCAAGGCTGTTAGCTTGAAGTAGAGACTCTTCTATCTGCGTTGTTGCCATGTCTTTGGTGACCATGTTCTGCAACCTTTCAGGTACCGTTGGTTATTCGTTTACATTGAAAATGTTCGCTTGATGCAGTAACTCGAGCACTTGTCTCTCATCAGAATTATCTCGCAGTTTCCTTGACGGATTAGACTCATTGCATGTTATCTCGTCATCATCGTTGACATTGTACATCTTCCTTGTTAAGGCAGCAATATGCGCGCGCAGGTTATATGACAGAGTCCATCTAAACAGCGCCGATGTCATCCTTGTAATGCCAACTATTCCTCCGCCCCTCTTTCCGGTGCCATTAAGCCACTCTTGACTTTGATCGGGATCAACTTGATTAAATCTTCGAGGTGAACCTTTCACGACCCAATTTCCTTTGTCAAACTCTGTTTTGACTTCTTCTGGAAGCTGCATCATTTGCGCAAGGTACACAGGTCCCCATCGTGCGTAATTGGTGTGATCGTACCGATGAAAGAATGACAGCATCTTTCCAAAGGCGTAAAGGTGTAAGTCCCAATTCCCCTCCCGTTGAGCTCTGATAAACAGCAATAGGATGCGGACCATATCCATGTACTGCAACCAGTAGTCAAAATTTGGATTGTTCTCCTTCTTCAGGGCGATGAATGATGAAAGTAGGTTGCGGTATCTATCAGATGCCAGCAGCTCAAGCAGGTTCACTCTCTCCCCGCTGGACTGGATAGAGTTCTGAAGACTTTGACTCAGTTCGTTGTCGTTCTCTTCTGTGTAGACTAAAAGTTGTGGCATAAGCAGTTGCCACATTGCTTGAAGAGTGATCTTATGAACTCGAGTAGCCTTGTTGTAGTCTTTACCTGCGAGTGCTCGCTCTACGTTTCGTGGACCCAAGATGCCGCTTTCTATCCAGATGGTCGGAAGTCCCGAGTCTTGGACGTGCTGGCCTAGTACCTTTAAGAAATTCATGGATATATGAAGTCCTCCAAGTCGGGGAATGAGAACCTCGTTGTACTCTGGTACGACCCATTTAAGTTCCATGAGTATTGGAAAAAGAGCTTGATCAACCGTCAAAACAACATGCTTCTGATTGAAGGATTCGGCAACTTCTTTGATTCGTTGCACGACTGTGTTTAAAGTGTCAACATCGTGCGCTGGAGCCAATACGATCGGCATGTGCCCAACTGTACTTACTTCAGGGTTTATCTCAGAATGTGGTTAATTGAAGCTTGTCCAGCCAGACTTAGGGTTTTCATGTTGTCGTTCGAGGAAAAACGCCATATCTGTTGCTTCTGCTTTTAAAGCCGCTGGGCAGTCTGTAATTGTTTGGTTAAACCATTCCTCTTTAACTTCTTTGAGCTGCGGTTCGGCTGTACCTTCTCTGATGTACGCAGGCAAGATAGCGTTCATCTCATCTGGGACTTTGAGGGTCGCACTCTGTGTTGGTTGAATGGGTTTTTGCTCTGCGCGTGGCCGAATAAAAAGTGAAATAAAACAACGCAATTTTTTTAAAAACTCTTCTTTCACCAAATCAGAAAGCACAAGTTAAAAAGGAACTTTAGAGTTAAATGTTAAAGCTCAATTTTTAAAGAAAGAAGTATTTTCTGAATTCAACTTACGGTAACCATGGTACACGCGTACATTGGAAATAAATGAGGCCTAAAGACGACAATTTTACAATATGCCGTGTATAAATTGAGCAGCTACTATAAAATTATAGTTTAAAGAATGAGAAAATTATAATAAGCCGTATTGGAAAAAAAAAACAGTTTTGAAACTAACTTTTGAAGCAGCAAAATAGTTTAGCCTCGTTTCCATGCCCGGTATTTGGCTCCGTATATTTAAAGC
Organism: Micromussa lordhowensis; assembly: GCA_964020085.1. NCBI lineage: Eukaryota > Metazoa > Cnidaria > Anthozoa > Scleractinia > Lobophylliidae > Micromussa > Micromussa lordhowensis. Next base: position 19,602,330 of record OZ026597.1, on the reverse strand, counting down.
CAGATTTTGAGAATAATGCTAAAAATCAAGCTTGGTAAACAAAATTTTCGTGTTCAGCGCATAAAATTCACTAAGAAAAGTCTGTTTACCAACTTTTCCTCGAGTTTGCCGCTAGAAGTTTTAAAAGAAGCCTTTTCTTAAAAGTTGTCCCAGTCTATTAGTAGGACAGGTTTAGATTTAAGTACGATTATTTTTTATCGAGAATAAAAATAAAAACCTACCTCCGTGACAACCATAGAGCTCAGCTCTCATCGATATGGCGTTATACCAAGCCTCTGGTCGAAAACGGATATAACGTGCCCTGATTGGTGGGCTTAAGTCATGATAAACAACAGTGTTTAAGTCTATGTTTCCAGCAAATTCCTGTAAACGTAAGACGGCAATGTATCATTTTCAAATCGTATTGCGTACACTATTTTTATTCCCCTACACATTTCACCGTCTCTTTACGATCAGTTTGTCATAAAATGACAACTCAAAAAGCTCAAAAACCTTATCACACCTTATCTGACGTTTGTCCTTGTTCCCTGTAGTACTGGAAGTTTACTCCATCGTCACAATGCTGTAGCTTGTAACGTTCTACCCAGTCGCAACAACCACCACTTCGTCCTTGCGTTGCTACTCGTGTCACCTTAGTAAACTGACTGCCCAGATCAACCTGGAGCCATTGATGGAGATCAGTTCTGGCAGCTATCCAACCTCCCTTTTTCCTTTTTTCAGTAAATTTAAAGTGTAGTCTTCCTTGGAAGGGAGCAACATCGTAGCTCAATTGCGAAGAAGCAGTAATTTGTCCGTCAAGGATTGCACCGTTTTCCATGCCGAGAGCTTCTTGACAATCTAATAATTTAATAGAATCAATGGAAATGGTAATGTTGGTGGGAGTTTTTAGAATTATAAGCGTTCTATTTAATATTATTGCCGCAACACTGGAATCTTAACTTAAGTTGTCTTGTCAATTTTACTAATTTGGTACAGTAGCTCACCAAATGTAGAAAGAAGTCCTTATTTACGAAACAGTGCATGCGTGGCTTGCTTACAACAACGGCCTAAATGGTTTTTAGTAGTACGTTTTACACTACAGTATCATTTTCTCCTATAGAGCTTCATTCAAACAATACACGTTTCTTTTGAAGGAATCCGATCATCTTCTCAAACCAAACGTCATGCTGATACTTGCTCGCTAAAATGACATGCACAGTTTCAGAAGCCTTTCGTTAACTATTATCCTCTACCGATAACTTCATGTATTACTAGTTATATCTTTATCTGACAAAAAAAATCGCAGTTTAATTGTCAGAAGACTTCGTGTGTTTGCCAAAAGGCAAAATCCAACCTCTCCGACAGCCATACAGCTCCACCCTCATTGATATGTGGCCATGCCAAGCCTCTGGTCGAAAGCAGATGAAGCGTGCTCTGATTGGGGGATTAAGCTCATGGTAGACAGCAGTGTCCTGGTCTGCATTTCCAGCAAAAACCTACATCAGAAAGATGGCGTTTGTTTGCATCCCTTATTTAAACATTTCTACCCAAAAATTGGAAGTCGACGTGCCCCCTGACTTTCAATTCGCTTTTTTTGTTATCATGGATAGTCAAGACCAAAATAGGGTAGCTCAATTGTTCTCTTTAGTTTTCAAATTTACAATGTTTTATACAAGGAAAGATACGGGCAATACCTCTTTGTCATCGTTTGCCCGTTCTAATTAAGTGATTGCTGTCGTTGTTGTTGTTGTTGCTATACTATCCTCTTAGCATTAATCAAGTTCAAGGTCCTATAAACGTCTTCTGACCTTTTCGTCAATTTTTCTTGGTTCCGTGTAATAGTGGTAGTTCACTCCGTCGATGCTATACTGCAGTTTGTACTTGGTTACCCACTGGGGAGAATCATCTCTACCTTGCGTTGCTACGCGTATCACTTTAGTATGCTGACTGCCCAGATCAACCTGCAGCCATTGACTGGAATCATTGCTGCCAGATGACCAAGAGCCTCCTTTGTTTGCAGTTGCTTTTAAGTTTAGTCTGCCTCGGATGGCAGCGTGTTTGGCATCCAGTTGCGAAGAGGCAGTAATTTGTCTGTAAGAGATCGCACCGTTTTCCATGCCGAGACCTTTTTGGCATTCTAAATATCAAATACATTTTAAAGATAAATACAATTCATGGAAATATGGCCTGTTCAAGGGCACAGGTAACGAGAATAAAAAAAAAAAACAAGCAAATTAGGCTGATTCTAGATGTAATAAAGCGTCTTATTTTAATCTTACCTCCATCTTGCTTCCAATGAATTTGTTTACATGGCTCTTTGGAGAAGGAAACGTCATCGATGGCTAGAAACTGTCCACCAGGTGACTCATTGAAGCCCTCGAAAACAATCTACATCACATACCAGAAAAATCATAAAGGTGCATAAGTGCTGGCCAAAGGTAGATCTACTCTAATCAATATCTACTTAATCAATGGATAAAGTATAATCGAGACTGATTTAGAAGCAGTCATTGAAAAAAAAACATTTAAAGGTATTATGAGCAAATGACATAAACGAACATTTTTCGAAAATCTCTCACTTCAGCTATGCAAGTGAAGTAAACAATCATATTTTACTTGGAGTGCGACCAGTAAGAGGTTTCTTAATACCTGTGAGTTAGTGGAATTTCTCGATAAGGGTATCTGTGTATACCGCGCTTTATCTGTCACTTCATCCGCAAAGAAAAGCACCACCGTTTGGTTTGACGTTACTGTCCTCAGCAACAACATCAACGACGTTGTATACCAGTCTCGAGCATCAGTAGCGCTAATGAAATACCAGAAACGTAAACACTTCCATTCGTAGTAATGGACGTTGATGATCGGAGATAAGAGGGCGGAAGGCAAGTCAGATGCTCCAGCAGAAAGAGAGGCAACGAATCCACCTGATAACAGAAGATAAAATGATACAATAGTTAGTTCTTACCAAGCGTTATAGCAGTTTACTAGAAAGACTGATTTCAATAAGCCAATACGAGTATCAGTTTTGATGTCCTAATTTAGGGCCCATTTCCCTCTTGACTCATATTCATTAATAATCGTAATATTCGTCAAAAACCAACCTGTCTCATCATTATTTCAAACAAAACAAACTCATTTTTTATCATAGGGAGATCAGCTTCTAAGGAAACTGTTGAGCTGCAAATATGAAGTTGAAATGAGTTGTGAACGGTGAACTAATTAATATACAGGAAGAAATTGTAGATTTTTCAGTGGCTCGTCAATGGGGGAATGCTTTGCATTTTGTGGGGATGAAGTGCTCCTCTCGTCACACTCTTGCCCCCATAGACTCGATTTTCGGAGGCCAACTCCCTCCAATTTTTACCCCCTGGAGTTAGGTTAGTGGAGGCCCACTCCCTCCAGTCAGAGAGGAGGCCCACTCCCTCCTCTCTACCCAGGAATGTTTACAGTGGCCCTGAGTGAAGGCCTACTCCCTCCTCTCCATCCACTGTCTACATTTCCTTGGGCTGTAGGTTTTGTTTTCGTGACACTCCAGGGCTTCATGGGGCTAAAATATTAACTGAGCACTCTGTCACCCACTTCCCCATTTTCAGCCACACAAAGTTGTTGTTGTCCTTATTTTAAGGGAAGCAAGGGGAGGTTGATTAAATCACAATTTATTGAATATACGAAATAAATTTCAGTTAATCAACAACTCTTGTTTCTATTTTGAGCTATGTACTCCGCTATTATTCATTCATCGACCTTGGATGACCTCACGTGAGACTCCTCCTGAGAACCATCCAATCAGAGCGAACTTGATTATCTTGATACGTGCTTGCTAAATTTGGCCATTGTCCTTTTGCTCTTACACGAGTTAGACAACAGTGCGACATTTTGTCCAGAATATTTTCTATTTCCTCCCACCCACCCAAAGCTCAAGCTTGCTCATAGGTCTTCGTAATAATGCAGTTTGCCTATGGCCTTTCTCAATCAACTAAGACCTTTGCAGTCACACTTAAAATGTGGGGCAACACCAATCTTGCACCTAGGTTGTACTGTACACTATTACAACTCCAGGCACAACATGTAAATCTCCGGAGTTTACGCACCACCTATAGTTGAACTTAATATATGCGTTTATTGTTAAATGAGCAATGAAACTCTCAGAATTAGTGTCTCTTTTGAGGTTTCTTTGTGTACACTATTTGAAATTACAAAAAGGAACATTTATAACCTTAAGGGCCATTATATACCACCTTTTCGGTGGTTTAGACATGTCAATGTATTAAAGGACCTTGCGATTCTCAGAGACTCTTCAGTTAGCTAACTTTTGTAAAAAAAAAAAAAAAAAAAAAAAAAAAATACTGTCTGTAGCCCGCTTAGGTTTGTTTATGCAGATTAGAACACTCTGCCAGTCCAATAATAGATACTAGGGATCATAATTCACACTTTATTGTTACTGTTCTTTACATGTTCTGTTAAGCTATTCAAATAAACACGGGAATGGGGATGAAGTGCTCCTCTCGTCACACTCTTGCCCCCATAGACTCGATTTTCGGAGGCCAACTCCCTTCAATTTTTACCCCCTGGAGTTAGGTTAGTGGAGGCCCACTCCCTCCAGTCAGAGAGGAGGCCCACTCCCTCCTCTCTACCCAGGAATGTTTACAGTGGCCCTGAGTGAAGGCCTACTCCCTCCTCTCCATCAACTGTCTACATTTCCTTGGGCTGTAGGTTTTGTTTTCGTGACACTCCAGGGCTTCATGGGGCTAAAATATTAACTGAGCACTCTGTCACCCACTTCCCCATTTTCAGCCACACAAAGTTGTTGTTGTCCTTATTTTAAGGGAAGCAAGGGGAGGTTGATTAAAGGAAGAAATTAGAAAAGTTGACGCTGAGTACAGACTGAGGACTTTCTCTTCACTAACGCACTGAAAGTACCAAAATCTCAGAGCACACACACACGCACAAAAAACTCGTATCTTGTCTTCTCTTATCTTTGTTGATCAACAAACGTTTCTCGTTTATTTTATAAACTTATTTACGTATTCTCCGTTACCGAGCTCACTACAATAACGTAATTTCTGCCACTAGTGTCTAATCACAAACGAAACTTACAATCCTTTACTTCACTCATCTTGAACTTCAAGTTGATCAGGATGGAATCATCACCTCCGTGTTCAGTTCTTTTTCACACTTGATTACTAAAACACCCTTTGATGAATATTTTGGAACGGAACATACAACTACATTAATAACTTAGGGAAACAGCATATATAGACAATATCTTACCGAGAGTATCAAATCGCTCTACGCGTGTTTTCAGAACCCATCCCTGTTCAGCACCCCAGTTGCACATATTCTCGTCAAAGTCGCAGTCTGGACTTGCTGGAGAACGAAACAAAAATCGTTACTGTTGCCGTCGGGGAGGGGGAAGGGACAAATAACTTTTTGATACTCAGAATTCCTTCTATATGAGTTTACTGGACACTGGGTATTCATGATCAGTGGGAATGTTGCATGGTGATTGCAGTTGCCAAGAAACGATCGCTCTTTAATCTCAAGTGATTTGCCAAAACTGGAATGAAGGAATAATTGATTTGTGGTTTACGTTTTGACAACTTACCCTGCTTTGTAATTTCTTCGCAGACTCCATCCAACACCGTTAAGTCATCCACTGCAATATCACCTCTACTGCCATTACCGACAGTTCCTTCTATTACAAACTAACCGAAATACAAAAAAATGTCAATAGTTGATTGGTTCAGATAGAACGTTTTCTAGCAGAAGCCTGTTTAGATAAATTGGAAAAAACGATTGGGAACGCAGTTTTCTAGCCGTTTTATAAATAACTGATCCACAAATCTACAATATTACCGTAACTAATTGGACGCTTTTTAATAATAAGAGAACATGTTTACGTTGCTTTCCACTCCAAAGTGAGGCTAACGTTCAATATTCACAGGTAGCCGTGAAAGCTTACTTCAAATAAATTTGGACTATTCAGGGCCGTCTGCCCAAATCTCCAGCGGTTTCCTTGATCTCCTGACAGCCTCCAGGCGAGTGTTTCTGATTGGTTAGTTTTGACATAAATGCTCAGCTTGCCAGTATCTGATCCATACATGTGATACCAAAACTGAACACAAACGTTTTCATTGGGTGCTATCTCGTCACTTAACAACCTCGCCTTGTCTCCGCGGTTTTTCTGAGAAGCTTCAATGAAGATGTACGATCCTGCAAAATAGGAATTTTGCTTAGTCTGCGTATATAGTGAAAGACTTGTGTATTTTTGCCTTCTTTGCCAAAGTCGGCTACAAGTAGTATCATATTTTCTGTGCTAGCAGAGAAACAAGAGAAATAGCTGGTCTTGTCGTGAACCAAGATTATACCATACAAGAGAGGGAACTTTAAGTGCACGTAACGTAAAAAAAATATTTTCCCATCTAATTCTATATTTCACACAATGAACTTCTGCGAAAAAATTTTTCGATTTGGGTAAAACGCGATCTTATTTTCTTGCGGTCGACTCGCGCCGCTGATCATAAGATCGACATGCTCGGCGTTGTGACGTAGATTTAGGTACACATGACGTCAGGCTTGGCTCATGTCACTTGTTTTACCTCCGTAAATTTAGCTTCGTAGTCCATATAAAGTGCCCCTTTCCGGCATTTTGTATGAACAAAATCTACAGAGGTAAAACAAGCGGGGTGAGTCAAGCCTGAAGTCACGTGTTCCTAGGTCTACGTTAAAACTCATTCCAAACCATGGGAAGACTGATGCGAATGGTAGACCAAAATGGCGGCAAATTTAAATAGTTTTCAAAAATTATAAAAAAAAAAATGCGTTTTATCCAAATTGAATTTTTTTTTTCGCAGAAGTCCGTTGGGTGATATAGAGATCAAATGAAAAAATGCACTTCAATTCAAAGACTTAGGCTTGGCCATACAGAACTCACGTGTTACTGACACTTGTCAGTCTAACGCATCGTTTTTTCTTCCTTTGTTACGTCTTTGTTGTACCAGTTTACTGTTTACTATCATTGTCACTTTTTTGTGAAGCAGTGTAAAAATGTTAAACTTCATATTGCGATAAAATGCACATTCTAACAAAATTTAGTAAACAGAAATAATAACTTTCGACAGTGAATAGACTTAAAGTGGTACTATGATCAGAAAATAATTTCCTTTTCTTCTTCCGATTTGAAAGCGTGTTCGCTGAACACCCAACTGGCAAAATTTTGAGCTTTGAGTTTTATCCGAAGGCTGTTTGTTTTGATTGTATGTTTTGGATTTGGTGGTTCGCCATTACTCACGTTCAAAACTGACCGATAGGACATCAGAGGGTGGATCTAGAGAAAATGACGTCATTTACTCACTAGCTTAACATTTCAGCGTGTAAACGCAATTTATTAAATATGCAAAACGCGGGTTTAAAAGTCTGAAAGCCCGAAACTCCCGTGCTGCATATTAATTCAACCGCGTACACACGCATTGCATTCTTAAACTAGTGAGTCTTTGACGTCATTTTCTCCTCGACCCAGCTCTCTCAAGATTTTAAGTTAGTAATGGCGGACCAATAAGTAAGAAGATTCCAGTTAAAATAAACAGGTGTCTTTTTAAAATCAGAACTTAAAACTTGGGTCAGTTAGTGTTTAGTTAACATAGTTTTGAAATCCAAAGAAAAAAAAGAATTGTTTTTTGGTCGTAGTACCACTTTAAAACGATTACAGGTAGTCTCCGAAGAAAACAGTTGTGTTATGTGCTATGTTGGCGGGCAAATGAAACAATTGCTGATAACGACAATAGCCTTAGCAAATAATCTCTAATCGCTCGTTAGAAAAAATTGTCATTGGTCTTTTACCTTACATGCAAGGGAGAAGGTCGAGTTTTTTAGTTTGTGACTTCTCTTACCATCTTTATCAAACGAGGTGTGATCATAACTCGGTCCAGTATTTTCTGTCGGTGTTTGGCCTGAGCCCACGGTCCAGTGGAAAGTGGCATTCCACTCAGATTTCAGTCCACACAGTCCATTTTGGAAACTGCAATGACCTGTTTGAGAACAATGGAATGGGGAAAGTTTACTTACAGTATGAACCCAAAATAAGTGATGTGCAATGCGAGATCAATTCGTTCCTTTCATATCGAGATCTCAACGGATGACTAGCAAAAAAAAATCGATGTCGCTAAAAGCAATAAATAGTAACTAGACAATCAACAATAAAACAATTACTTGAGTTAGGAAGCTGTTGCCAAGATTTAAAAGCAACAGCAACCTGGAACAGAACTTAAATTAATGAACTCTGAAGCCTCCGGTATACATTGTTCTGGTTTGTATTTCGTTATCTATTCCTGAATGATAAAATATTATTACTCGTTTGTCACTGTTGTAATAGGTTTCCATGTCATAGCCAAACTGTAGCGAGTCATTTGTTGGGTATTAGTTACAAATCATATGTTTAATATGACCAAAAAGAATTTTAAGCTTTTCCAAATCACGCTAAACCTGACAGTGACATTATTTCAAAACATCTTTGCAAATTGTTTAATTTATTGGCAAAGGAACGCGGAAAGGTGATATATGACAAAGAGGAAGTATCCTTCGTTGACGGAGTAGAAACACAACAATTTAATATCTTATCTACAGTTAAGTTTCAATGTCTAAAACAAACGAAGGAAGGAAAACGTTAATTGTGAAGGAGTTCAGTGAGCCCATCTTACCTCTGAAAGATTCACATCTTGTAGGTCCGGAGGAGGTACATGCTAAATTATTAAGGTTGCACTTTCCAGACCCTGCAAATGAAAGGACGAGCGAAGAACATATACAAACTTATCTTATCGATGTTTAAATCTCTCGGGTCTGGGCCAACACTACAAAATTAATTTCGACTAATATTAACACTTTACATAACACATTAATGGAATGATGTTTTGGGTAAATCCTTGCAAATGCAAACCGAGCGTTTAAGTTCAGTTTCTTTTGGCTAATGTGCTTCACCTGACTTACCACATACAGAAGGGGTATTAGTTCCGTCCCTGCAGAAAGCTGTTTGAGTACATGTTTTTGACCACGAAATGCAAGACCCATCAACACAATGATGACTAGACGGGCATGGATTTCCTGAAAAGTAATTCAAAAACCATGAGAGTAAAGTGACTTGCCCAAAAACCTAAGAAAGTGACCTCCGGTAAGGTCTCGAACCAAGAGCGCTCGATCCGAAACCCAGCGTACAAACCTGCTATTAGGTTACCACACCTCCCGCCCAATAAACACTGTGCCTGAAAATAAGGGCGAAAGGAGTTGTGCTTGGCTTGGTGCAATTTCCTGTGCTGTATAAGAATGCGACCCAAACCCTAAACCCTTATTAAAAGCAGCCTACTTACGGCAATTGTTTTCGTCATCTCCGTTAGAGCAGTCGCTTTTTCCATCGCACACATCTGTTGCCAGGAGGCATCCTCCCCCCTGACAACGAAACTTACTGGAAGGGCATTCACAATCGTCTTCGTCTGATTCATCTTTGCAAGCAAAGTCGCCATCACATAGCAGATTCTTATTGACACATTCGCCATTTTTGCACGTAAACTGCTTATCACTACACCTGAAATCTGAAAAGCTCGATATATCAGTCATCGTTATAGAGAAACGATCCGGATTGCCATTTTTAAAACATTCTTTAAGAACTGAATAAGCCACTTCACTTTTGCAACTTTGGATTACTCAACGGCTATCACCTTTACATGGACTACTTATTTGTCTTTGTTACATCTGACGACGCCACAGTTGAGATTCATTTGTGAGCCTTTATGTGTCCAGTCGCTCACGAAAGGTAAGCAAATAATCAAAGACAAGAGAAAGAAGTAATGAGTCAGTACCTGGTTCAGCAAAGTAAGGTCTTAAGGAGCAGTTCTCAGTCGTGACAATGACGTTATCGATTGCTACATTCATCTCGTCATCAAGAAAACCTTCTCCTTCAAAGATTATCTACAAAATACGAAAAAGATCAAAAATTGTCTCATGAAAAACTAGATTGCCAACCATACAAGCTCTCGAAGACATTCATTTCAATAGCCATTCACACCCAAAGCCTTAAATGACACGTGAAAGCGAAATTGTTCGCGAACCTGAATTCCTACAGCGCCTTGCCAAGCCACCTGAGCTACTGACCATTCTTTACCGTAGTATCCAATCATCTGCCATACTAATACCGACATTTCTCGTTTCGTGTCTCTGAGGAAAACTTTTAACCTTGACTTTGATTTAGTTGGCATGAGGTAATTAAACCGCAAACACAAGCCCACAGATCGATGGAATGGTTTCCATGGCAACAAAGGACTTTCCGAACGTGCTTTGTACGAGTTATCAATATAAGCAAAATTGCCTGAAAGAAGAGACATAGTTTCGATTAGTCACATAGCTTTAAAAGTGAAAACGTATTTTTATTAAACACACGCAACACATTGCGACATTGCGCGCTATACACGTTCGGCCATGTTGGAACGTTTGAATGGTGCAGAGTGGCCAAATGTGTGCAAGTAGAACTGTTGCAATATTGTTGTATGTTTGGCCAGAAATAACACACTCCTTCAGTGCGTCAGTCGCTTTCCATGTGAGATGATTGATTGTAATGTATAGAGGATATTACACGGTGGCGAGAAGATATGAATTTTATGTTCGAGTGGCAAGATATTGTTTTTGCCACTCGAATATAAAAGTCATATCTTCGAGCTAGCGTGTAATGTTCTTTTCATTATATAGACACACTAATGACGGCGTTTTTGACGATTTTCCGAAGATTTCCGAAGATTCTACAAAACTTGTCCAAAGGTCACATGAACGTTGCCGAACATTTTTCGAAAATTTCCGAAGATACTCGAAGATTGCCGAAGACTTTCGAGGAAGACCCGAAGATGTTTTATTCATGACGCTCAACAAATAGCCAAGTGTTTGAGAAAAAAATAATCTTAAATAGATCCAGAACATAAAGCAACCTCATTGTCTCTTTCTCTCAAGATTATCAACAGAGTTTACTAATCATTTTCCAGATTAATGAAACTTAATTAATCCAATTAAGAAAAAGGCTCCTTACAAAATCTCAGTCCTCGCCTCCTCCCCCCTATTTTTTCAACTTGAAGGTCAAAGCAACAACAACCACAATGAACGCTTTACACAAACACAAGTGCAATATTAGATATATAGACTCATTTATACCTGGATATTTAATGAAGGCGTTATTTAGAGATAACTTCCATTTGTCGTTCTCACCAACCCTGGTCCAACCGCAATATCCAAGCTCAAACGAACATTCTTCAAGTATTGCAGCTGACAATGAAATAAACCGGGCACATTATTTAAGACGAGGGAATTTGCACCGTATACACAAAACTGCGGAGCGAAATCGTTCTTAACAAAGAGTAGAACCAGACAAGTAGTCCAGGAATTTACTTTTCCAACGCCGTTAATAGAAAACGTTTACCTTGAATGTGAACATGTCCTAGCACTCTCTCGTCAATACTTTGATGTAAATTGTTGACAAACGAATAACTGACCTGTTAAAGAAAGTGAATCCAAAACGAATGAACTGAATGCGCATTTCTGCTACGTTACATTCAGTTATGTTTAAGTATTCTGCCACAAACAGAATTTACTCTCTTTCTGTAAACATCATGAAAATAAAATAGAAACAGTGAAGGAGAATAAAAGCACCTTAACCTAAGTCTCAATTATAACCTCTTTATAATAATAACATTACCAAAGTTGTTTATCACCTTTTCCATACTATTTTTGTTCCGTCTTGGGTTTGGTAAAATGATCAATCCGGAAATTATCATGACCAAGTTAATTTCATAACAAATAATAAATCACCTTTATTGCAGAATTTCCAGGTTGTCTGTCCGTGTTAAAAGTAGCTGTGAATGATGTGTTGACACAAGAAAAGTCAAGAGCCGAATTCAACGTTACAGGTTGTCCAAGAGTTGAGATATTCAGTTGCAATGGGCAATTCGGACAATATACACCTTCACAGCAGAACTTGTAAAAACCTGTTGTATAAAACAATATATAATATATGGCGAATATATATGTCTGGATATTTCAAAACGGTATCGAGTTTGGACTAAACGTTTTTCGCCTGCCTGCCGGCGATAGCCGGCAGGTAGGCCTCTGCGGTGCTTGAAAAGCCAGGGGGGATCCGTCAAGGAGGGTTGCTGGAGACAGCCCAGGTCACTGGCTACCAGTTGATACCAAGGGGGGGTCCCAGGATTTATCCCCTGGGGGGTGGGGAGGGTCACAGAGAGAGGCTTTTTGCTCACTGAAAGTGCTTATTTTCCATGCAGGAATGCCTGGGCCAGTCGTGCCCTGCTAGCTTATGGGCTGTAAGCCAGCCAGCCAGACACAAGCAAGGTGGGTGAGTAGGCTGTGTGTTGACAGGCTGTCTGTGGTTGATTGAAGAAAAAATCCTGTGTATTTTCTTGGAAAAGTGTCGGGGTGGTTGTGTTGATATTAGCACCATTTTCAAAAATCCAGACATATATACATCTTATTAGACGTTTTGGTGTGTAGTATCGCTGTATATTTTTACGAGTTGTGCAGTATTTTGACGAGCCCGTAGGGCGAGTCAAAATACAAACAACGAGTAAAAATATACAGCGATACTACACACCAAAACGTCTAATAAGAGATTTATTATCCAACGATTTCTTTTCCCAAAATTCTGACTTGCCAAGGTTTTGAACTTCACGCGGCCGGGAGGAATGAGACGAGTACAAATATCTGTTATTTGTACTCGTTTCGCGCGATATTTGTACTCTACGAAGCAGAGTTGGATAATAATGTGAAATAATTGAACTAAAAAATGGGCAAAAATGGAAAAGTTCAAAATGAAGGTCTCTGACAAATACAAGTGTTAAAAAGTGAAATTCTTGTTATCAGTAAAGGAGTGGCATAGTGCTCTCCAGGACGATTGTTAGATTATCAATTGACTTATAAGTATAATAATTATAGTTTTATTAAGGAGAATTCTAAATATTTGTGGATTCTAAAGCAAATGTTGCAATCTGATTGGCTACGTACAAAGCTACAGGTTTCATTAAATTACACTACAATCCGTCCGCGAGTGAAGTTTAATAACCTGAATTTGTGAATAAATAACTGGAGATATTTATCTGAAGAAATTATAGTTATAATTCTGCTAAACAATTGCAATTATTATAATATTCGGACCTCGGCCTTATCAACTAACACCTCACAGTAGTAGTAGTGGTAGTAGTGGTGGTGGTGGTGGTGGTGGTGGCGGCGGCGGTGGTGGCGACGGCGGCGGCGGCGGCGGTGGTAGAAGTGGTAGTGGCAGTGGCAGTGGCAGTGGCAGTGGCAGTGGCAGTGGCAGTGGCAGTGGTAGCGGTGGTGGTGGTGGTGGTGGTGGTGGTGTTGGTAGTAGTAGTAGTAGAAATGGAGAGCGAATAATCTGACTGTTAACTATTTTTTCACTTCATAATATCTAGAGACCTCTTACTACCTCTGATGCCAAAGTCGTAATATACATTTAATAAATAAATGAATATATGTTCGAATGGTCTAGTTTGGTCTAGTGAACTAACCTGAAATACGTAACTTTGAACCAACGACACCAGATAGCAGCGTAGCGTGATCCTGCAATGTTACCTTTAATCTGCGTGTTCCTTTTGAAATTTCAAGTCCAAAAGAGAGTTATCGAAAAAATGACAGAGTTAGGCATGCAACTGAACAGAAAACCTTCTTGAACATTGCTTAAAACACCTCATATTTTCCTGTCTAAGTTATAAGTGGCAATTGATCGAGAATAACTTTTTCCATCTATGTAAGTCCTTAACTAAACTTGGATTCGTTTCTTGTAGCGGAAGGTTTTCTTTCTCTTAACAATGGTAAATACATTGTCAGTTTTAAAGTAGGAACATACGGCAATGTTACCTGGTTTAGTCCGAAACAGTCTTGTTTCAGGAATAGGCCGTTCATAATCTCCACTTGGCCTGCGCATGCCCACAGATACGTGGTCTCTGCCCCAACGTTCATACATAAAAACCTCCATTTTATAAAAACGACATTTGTCACGAAAAATTGGTTGAGACACTTGCTGTGGGTGCCTTAAAAACAAGAGAGAAAAAATGGTAAGAAAGAGTACGAGGAAACAATAACCATGCCGGATAACGTAAAAGAAAATTATTCAAGTTCAAAAACAAACTTTCAAAGTAACAATCGTATGTAGCTCACTTGTTCCACTGGCGATACAAGGTCCGTTTATCAAAAGCAATAATTGGCTCCTTAGTTAAGCTCTCCTCAGCTTTCTTGTTCTGGTTTTCAATGCCGTACTCATCAACACCATACATCCACAACTCACAGAAATCATCGCATGACAAGTAAAATGTGTAATTGCCACTATCGGGCACCTGTAAAATTATACACACTTTACAATTTCAATAACAAGGAAGAAGAACGCACGTGTACTGATTGCTAAGTATATCAAATTACATTCTAGTTGCAGCAGCACTCCGAAAACGTCATTTTCACGACTTTTCTTAGAGGAAGAAAGAGCATTTTATGGCAAACGGTGCTAAAAATAGTAACCTCTTTCAAAATCAAGATAATTTGGTTTTATCAGTAGAGTTGATAATTATAATTGGCCACCGGAGCGAATCGACGAAGGGCTAACGCTCGAAACGTCAGCTTTCGAATCTCTTTACGGTGGCCAATTCACATTATCAACTAAGTTGATACAACCAAATTATCTTGTAGTACTCCCCACCGACGCAGCACCATAGTTTCTTTAGACACTTACCCCCTTCTTTCAAAATCACTTGAGTTGCTCGTATAGCATCTGTAGCCATCAAAACCCCAGCAATAATATCAGTTTGTAAAAGGTTAAAGTTTACCCAATTATAATTAAACGAGACAAATACAAAGAACTTTACCACTTCTCGCTTATTACACTTCTAGAAACATATTTCAATGGTAAATCGAAGTTTACCTGTAGGTAGCTTGTTAATCGTTGAACGTACAAATTTCCTACGTCGACTGGCGCATCGAAATCGCGCAAAATCAGCTGGCTTTGAGATGGAGTCTTGAAAATAGGATGTTGGCGCATAGTTGCTACTCTGCTCTTGTCCAAATTAACCTTATACCACACTTCACGCAAAACTCCGCGAGTCTGTTCAATAAACTCTAAGACAGACAAAATGTGAAACAACTTTTGAGTAAGGTACCTTGTAGAAAATACACTATTGTGCAGGTACAAATCTTGATTCATCCTGAAAACGTTTCAGCAGTCAAGAATTGGCTAGGTAGCCTACAAATTATCAGAGAGTATTCATAGTGTATACGCTGTATTAATATATAGTGTAATTGAAGTTATTAGCGGTTTGACATACAAGCTAGGTGAAAGAGTTCCGTCTTCTTTGTATTGACTCTTTTGCCTAGTTTGCTTGCATTTTTAAACGAAGGGATAATAGAATAGAGATTCAACTGCAATAAAAGCTACTGGAAAGATTGCTTGCAAAGTAACTGTTAGGAGGTAGCCACATGTAACTCACCAATCGTTTTCACGACAACTTGACAGAGAACTAGCGTGACATTATCCCCAATAAGCGTCACTGTCACGTAACTTCCGAGCACCGGTGGGGAACAGCGAAATTTGTAGCCCTGAGTTTTCCCATCATATTCCATGGATTCTCTACACGCTGGATCTAAACCGATTGGACTGGTAGACACAGTGACGTCGATCATGCCAATGTCACGTGGACAGCAATCGATGTTATCGGTGATCTCAACAGATTCAACATGCAGTTCTTTTTCAAGGGTTACTTGCCACCAAGCGTTCGACTCCTAAATGATAAAGAAAATCTTTAAACATTAAGAGTGTTAAGAAGAAAAATAAAAATCTATAGTCCATGCTCACAGATCAAACAAAAGAGCTTTGATTGACAGCATATTGATTAATGGACTTGATAAACAGTAAACGGGAGATAAGCACGTAGCACCCATATGAAATCGTCATCAGAATAAGAGAACTACGTCAAATAAGAGAGAACGTAGAAGTAATAAGGCTCTGCTGTTCGGTAGGCCGAGGGATTTGGAGCTTGGACCCCACCCGGGCAAGGGGGCAGGCAAAGATTGAATCATTGCAAGTATAACTTAATAGCTTGACTACGCTTAAAGATAGGGACCATTGGGTCCCTGCTCCACTCCGGTACTGGGTGCTCATAAAGAAACAAGAAAGTGGCAGGAAAAGTACAACCTATTTCTCCTAGAACGGAGGCGTCTCTAAGGGAGCCTAAGTTAGATTTTAGCATAGTATGGACCAGAAGAGGGGTGCTC
Organism: Micromussa lordhowensis; assembly: GCA_964020085.1. Taxonomy (NCBI): domain Eukaryota; kingdom Metazoa; phylum Cnidaria; class Anthozoa; order Scleractinia; family Lobophylliidae; genus Micromussa; species Micromussa lordhowensis. The sequence goes on along the minus strand of OZ026597.1, from coordinate 19,586,034 downwards.
TTTTGGGAGGACGATAGGTCGCATGATACAATGGTAACATCCTTGAGAGACCCGGACCTACTGCCAAAGGTTACCACGGTACTAACTGTGGGGCAAAGTGCAGCCTAGGATGCACTCCCCTGCCAACAGACCTTTATTAACTAGGCAGCTTTACTTTATTAACTACGCAACTTTAACTAGCTTGATGTTAATAAAAACATTACATTAGTGTCAAGTGATCTACATTCTGATGAAAGGTAGTTGCAGAAACATTGTACAGAAAGGGGCAAGGTTAAAGCTACCAGTTGGGAGAGGGAGGACAGGAATCAACTTATACCCCGTTCACACGAACATGTTAAACATGGTTTGACTAAACAAAGTTAGAAATTAGTTGCTCATACCGTGCACATCCCAAATCGTAACCAGGTAAAAACCTGTTTCACTAACATCTTCTCAAAACGACTACCAAGCGTAATCGACAAAATTAAGAAGCCTAAACCTGATTTATTTAAACTAGTCTAGTTGGTGTGAATGGGCTATTAGACAGGGTCAATATGAAACGACGGGATTTTACTTAGTGGGGATTGGCTGAGAGTACAGCTGAGAAAGAACATGACATGTTAACATAAAAGCATGTGTGGTAAACCACAGGCAGCGTTGCCATGCATTGACTCCGACCTATTGCGCACTAACGTCTGTGACGTGTCAGCCAACAATGCTGTGATGAGGATATGGAGCAGAGAGCACATTATAGTCCGGAAGATAAGCGTAAAATTGTTCAAATTGGTGATACAAGTACTAAATGTCATATACTTGATCCTCTTCAGGTAGGTAATGATATAAGATAAGGATCCACGAAGGACCTAACCTGTTCACTTTTTATTGGCCGTTGAAAAGTTCCCGTATGTTTTACATAAGCAATAGGGTACCCAATTTGTCAAAAAAGCCATTTAAGCGATAACGTTTTGGTGGTAACATCTTTATACCATAATCTCACAAAATTTTCTCCATGTAATTAAACGTTTTGACCTTTCAAAATGTTACTTATTCGACATGCACTCTCGCAAGAACATTTGATGAGCTTGTTGCACACTTTTGATGCTTCAGATAAGGTAGGCCAGGTCGGTATCCAACCATCCGAAGATAGATGCCATCCCCAGTCTGCTACACTTGGAGGTTCCTGGATAGGATCTAGTGAAAACATGGACTGCCGTGCTTGGTTGACATCCTGATGGGGGCTCGTTCAGCTATACAGTATCAACATGAAGCGTTCCAGCACTCGGAATTGCTGCTCGGAGAGCACTCTCTGTGGCAATGATATGGTTCGAGAAACTTCAGTCTCGTGATAGCACTTCCATGCTTGAAATGCGGTCTTCTTACCCTTTCCAGAGAAATATGACACTTTATAATTCAACAAATTGTAACACTATCCAAAAATGGTCATGATGCTCTCGATATCTGTCATCCGAAGGTAACAGATATCCGGCGGTAAACGTCGCTTCGTATGTGGGAAGAAAAAGTGAAGTGAGAAAATGTCAACAGAGAGATTTACGAGAATTTAGGCTGTTTTGTTATCAATTTGTTGAATAATAAAACAATTATCCTTCTCAATCTCGCGGAATATCGTCTGATTTTAGCCGACGAGGATTTATGGCGTTACTCCCAGGCCGTATCCAATATTCTCCAGGATTTGTTGGCTTTTTTCGTTTCTTGTTTTTCTATTAACTTTTGGTAAGTGCAGAAGCGGGACTTCTTGGACAACTTCGAGCATCATTGGACAATTGGAGAGTAGTACAGATTCGTGGTCAAGCCATGGACATTTGGACTGTCGCAGATCCGTAGTCGAGGCATCGTTTTAGTTTAAGTTTAGTTCGTCGTGTAAACATGTGAAATAGAATAAATGTTTATCTGGTAAACAAGTGGAACTGATTACGTCCACAGCAGCCGTGCTTATTACATGTACTTCCACATCGGAAATTTGGAGCGATTGGATGCTTGCTGCGATATGGTGGAATAACTCCTTCTTGTTATCATCAAGGCTCAGAAATGACTTCCAGTCTAAAGGAACCGCTGCATTGTCGCATACACGTATGCGGGTTCCGATGCCTCTGGCCTCACAAGTGCTTGCTTGAGACTGTTCTACAGGTAACGATCCCACACCAAATCGATTATCTTTACATTCTGTGTGCAAAAGTTGACGATGTATGGGAGGAAGACAGTTTCTGTGTACTCCTTAAAGGCCGTGCACTTACCACAATAGCCGCACCATCTAGGACAACTGCATCAGCTGAAGGACGCTCAAACGTTGTGTTGACTTCAACACATGTGATAAGCTCCGATTTCTGTCCTGTACGCATCTTGTCATGACACGAAAGTGCAGGCGGACTTGAACTATTTTCGTGTTTGAAAAATTTTTCAACATTTCCCTCTCTTGCTTGGCAAGCAATATACAGCCTGGAAAAGAGTCGGCAGTCACTTTTGAGATTAACAACTTTTACCTGTCTGTGATAGGCGTTTCTCTAGGGTGCTAAACAAAGGTAGGTTGCATCGTTGTATTGTATCTGAGATGGATCACTTATTATTAAGCCGCTCCTCTACATAGTTGTCATAAATTGATTGTCTTTTCATCTGTGCTCCTGAAACAGCTTCCACAACACATCTAGGCACGATTCCCCTTAATGTCCAGTACAAGAAGATCGGCACTGTCTTCAGAGATTGGATGTGCCCCATTTGTTCAATTACACCGAGAAGGCTTTTATAGTCTTTAGCAAAAGCTTTCTGAACAGATGGGACTTGTACATTGTGACGAGTTTCACCAGGTTTCCCTACGTGATATGTTCTCTCGAATTTTCTCACTGCTCTTGTTATTTCGGGTCCTGTTACCATCCGGCGTCATCCCACCAGGTCAGTATTTATTAGAACTCGATTTCTGTGCATGCCATCAAAGCCATTAGTAGGGTGAGAGAAATCGCTGTTCCTTGAAATGAGTCTTAAGCTGTACGTGAGCTTGGGTTGTGATCAATGTTGTCGACACTACCATTTGTAAACAGTGCTCTTTTCAACTGTGAGGGACACACTATGCCATCAGCTTCAAATTGTGCTCACTGTTTCTCAGATATGCTGAAATTTGCATCACTCGGTCGTAAAATGGATAGTCCTAATATGTGGAGCTTATCTACTAAAATGTTCTCTCTGGTTTCAGCGTGGACCAGTAGTCCATTAGACTGGTAATGGCGGCTCTCTATTTCGGTCTTGTCTCTTTGCTGTGCCATCAGCCTGCGGGTCCCTGTGCCGTTTCACGGCAGTAAAGATCAACAGCTGGGAAAGCACCACACCTGCATTCACGCCCATCGTATCTTGCTCACTTTTGTTCATGACGCTTGGTCACTCTAAAATCATGTTCACATGTTCACTGATAGCCGGTATCAAATGTACTATTAAAGCATTGTTTCTATGTAATAGCTCTTTCCTAATAAGCATTGCCGCTTTGGCAAGTTGCATGGCCTCAGTGTCATAGTCATCTGTTTGGGCAAAGTGTTAAGCGGCACCAATGTCGCCAAAACATGCGAGATTTATTTCCTTTCCCTCAGTATATGCGCCAATCTTTGGTAGTTGTGCGAGCAGGCGATCCTTGCTCTCCGAGCTGCCCAAGTGAACACGAGTACATTTTTGCCAAATCCGACAACTGGAAAACCATTGGCCTTGAAGCCTCTTCTTTATACATAACAAATTCCGCTGAAGCAATAACGTCCAAAGAAACTTGAGAAGATTTCTTTTTCTTCTTGCTCTTTCAAGTGCCTGATGCCTCAAGACTCGATTGTGCATCGAGGACGTGTACATCGCCAGCTGCCAACTTTGACAACAGCTTATTGTCTCGAAACTGTGTGGCGGCTGCTCTTACGCTGCTATCAACAGCAAATGTTGCCACTCTACGAAGATTTGTACCTGTTAGGATAAAAAAAATTCGAAATAGAAAAATTACGAATTTTTGCTTGCATGTATTTTGCTTTGTTTCATTATCTCCTCCTCAATTATTCTAAAATTTCTGCACTATTATGGCAAGCCAATTGTAGCAATATTCAAAATCTCAATTCAATTTCAATCCAATGAAATTCAATTTCAATCCAATGAAATTCAATTTCAATCCAATGAAATTCAATTTCAATTCAATGAAATTCAATTTCAATTCAATGAAATTCAATTTCAATTCAATGAAAATTCAAATCAATTCAATGAAAATTCAATTTCAATTCAGTGAAAATTCAATTTCAATTCAGTGAAAATTCAATTTCAATTCAATGAAAATTCAATTTCAATTCAATGAAAATTCAAATTCAACTCATTGAAGATTCAATTCATTTAATGCGCAAAGTATCTTGGGTGGAGCATCCGGGGATCCGCCAGAGCCCTTCCCGCCATTTTAGCCAACAAAATGGAGGAAAACCTTCGAAACCTTGCAGATTCGCTGGGTGAATGCTCCCGACTAGTTTCGCAAGTCTTAGCTGGTAGTAGTTCCAGCTCAAATGGGAACGTTACGGATTCAGCTCAGTTACACAAGGGGTATCAGGAAATAACTTCAGTTCAACGAGCAACGTTTCCAGGGTTGTTGAACGAGCTCGGTCCATGTTGCAAAGGAGTCGAAGTACAGGATTGTGTTCTCGCTTGAGTCAACGGGAGCGACTTCGAGCAGCATCACCTGTACCTAGTAGTAGTGGAGCAAAGAAACAAAAAACAACTCCACAACTGCCTAAACCGTTTGAATTTGCTCTTATGTATGTGGAGGACGACGACGACGAAGAAAATTTGTCAATTAACCATGACAACATTTTGCTTCGAGGATTTGTTAATTTCCTGAGCACAGATGGAGAGGAGGAGATTTGATCCAAAATTGGCGATGCAATCAGACTGAAACACCCATTAGTTGGCAACGGGGATTTTGTCTTTCTTCGTGCGAACCGGCGGAAGTTAAGCATACCTGTCAGTTGTGGAGAGTACTCGTACAAGCAAGTGAAACTGCTCTGCGGACAAGGAGCTATTTATGTTAAACTGAAAAGTGGACTGAACTGTTTAATATGCGATGGCGACGTAAATAGCTCAGTAGAGGATGAGGATTTCCCAGGTAAATAAATTATTGCTGTTAATTTCAATTAAAAAAAAAAAAACTATTAATGCTAACATTAAAACACCTATAAGGTAAAGCCTGGTTCACACTTGTGCGATAAGCATAACACAAGCGACATAAGCACAAGCATAAGCACAACAAAAAAGGAACATGTTCCTTTTTTCTTGTTCTTATGCTTGTGCTTATGTCGCTTGTGTTATGCTTATCGCACAAGTGTGAACCAGGCTTAACATTTGCTACGCTTTTTGTACGTCACGGTATCATCGACCATCCCCAGGGGAACTTAAGACAAGGAGGGGACAAAGTTGTTCATTTGCTAGTCCTGGATGTGGTAATGACTACATACAACAATGAAAACTTTGTGAAATTGAAAATGGGTTGTTTGTCCCCCAAAGTTTATACATACTCTCATATGTTTGTGGAAATCGAAACAATGTTGATTGTGTGTGCCTACTAGTCTAATTCCTGATGTGCGAGCATTGCTCTGTGTTGTTATTTGAGGCATAGTTTTAATGCCAAAACGTACTTGTTACCATAGAAAAATTCCTTCCTTTTACTACAGTACTTGAATTCTGTAAAATAGGGTAAGAGTTTTTTTTTATTTCAAAATATTTGCAGACCTTATTTCTAGTGCCAATAGTGAACCAGACAATGTGTGCAACAGTTGCCTGTGGTAAAACCCCATGTTGGCATAAAAATCCATCTTCTTCTATAGTGATAGAAGAGGACAGATTTTGCCCACAAGGCAATTTGTCGGCAAATATTTATCCTGTAATATTACTCTTTTGGCAGAAATGTTGCGTCAGCCAGTTTTTGAACAACAGAAGCAAAGTGAGGTACAATCAGCATCCACTTCTGAAGAGGGTAGTACAGGAATCGAGTCAGAAAGGGAGGAGATACTAGCTACTAACACTGAAGATCCATCAGTGGATTTGCTCGCTAAGCGTTGTGTAAATTACTGTAGAGCCAATGGCATTGAAAATCCTGTACCAATGTTACGTTATGCACCAAGTCTGATTGTAAGTGGAAGGCCACTTGATGTGCAAAATGTTTCTGAAAGTCTAGAGGGTGAAACCAACTTTATCTTAATCAATCGACAAGATGTTTTAAAATCAGCACTAGATGAAATACAATTTTTAAAAGACCCCAGACTAACACTTTCAGTTGGATTTTATGGAGAGTGTGCTGAGGATTATGGTGGCCCTCGCAAAGAGTTCTTTCGCCTATGTTTACGAGATATAAAAGCTACATACTTTGACAATGGTCTAAAAGACCCTCTTGCTGATGATTATTCAACCATTGGGCTAATTATGTCCCTTAGCATATTGCAGAATGGTAGTATCCCCAGATTTGTGAATGAAGAAGACCTCCAAGCACTTTTTGCTTCCCAAGAGCCATCAAGCCCTTGTATAGCAAAGCTTCAAATTGGTTTTAAAAACCTGGGGCTTTATCAAATAGGGAATGCTATATCTAACTCCCTTTATCTTTTCAGACCTTCCCAAAGTTATGCTGTATCGAGAAGAATGTTGATGGCCCTTCTTTCACCAAATTGGTCTGAAGAAGGTAGCAATGCACGCCGTTTTGAAACAGAAATTTATCAGTTGTTTTCTAAATACACCAGACTTGCAGCAAGTGGACAAAGGGGTGAAATCACCTTGGGGCATATACTTCAATTTGTTACTGGCAGTGATGAAGAGCCCCTACTAGGGTTTAGGGTAGCACCTTCTATAGAGTTTGTTGAGGCAACAAGTCATGGCACAAGCCCCCACACAGAATGCCCTTTTCTACCTACTGCCAACACCTGTGCAAATACCTTGTGCTTACCAAGATGCACAAACGATTTATTGCTGCCAAGTGAGGAGCAACTCTTTAACCTTTATGATCTGGCCTTTGCAAATTCATATTTTGGAAAGCTGTAATGTTCTGATTACAGGTTACAAAAAAGTTGACATTATTTTTAAGTTTTTGTTAGTCACAAGAACTTTCTCTAATTAGTTCTATCACAGTGTCATATCTATTGAAATGTGAGGATAATATCTGTTCCACCAGAGATAACTGCTTATGTTAAGGTGATAATTGTAGTATTTTACTGAAATAAAACAAGTTGAAGTTACTGAAGTACGTTTTCAACTCTCAAGTTGTGTACTGAACTTGATTGGTAATATTGCAGCCATATTGAATCCTGTTACACAATCGTTCCGGATTGTTTTATTTTCTCGCGTATTACTAATTGTGTGATCTCCGCACATCCCACACAGCGACTGAACATAGCTGCAAAATGTTCCAATAAGGTATAGTGTTGTTAAATGTTTTCAATGCTTCCTTTTACTATCTGGTGAATTTCAGTGTATATATCTATGCCCATTTGTGTTGATGACGTCAGTGGGTCTATCTGCTCCAGAACTTTTGCTTGAACTGACCGGTGTTCAACTGGTAACGTGACCGTAGGACCAACAACATTGTTATTGCTATCTTCAAATGGAGATGGCCCGTCTGGGTCAACACCATAGAATTCCAAATCATTGCGATCCTCGTCTACTTGCCTATGTGCTAAGGGGTTCTCCTCGTTTAGCATACCATTTACCCACATCTGATACGGAGACCAATGGTTTGCTGTCCTTACCTTGTGATGGTTAAAAGCCTCCATATATTCATGAAGTGCAAGGTTTATTCTTGGGATGAATGTAAAATGCAGCGCCAATAGATCCGTTGGGTTCTCGATGTTGAGCAAGCCTGTATCTTCCAATGCATAAAACACGTAATAGAAAAGATGGCACACGCACCTGAACACGTCCCTACAGAGTCCTTCAATTCTCTGATTTCTCGTGGAGGGACCTGCTATAAAACTCCCCCGACCTTCACCCCTTGCTTCCACCATGGCATCACAAACTTGTACATTCTCGACACCATAATCGACACGCATAAGTGATGGCCACAACGCAACATTTTCAATTACTTTCAGAAAAAGTCCCAGAACAGTTTGCGAAGAAGAGTGTTATTACTGCATCGGAGAAACATAATTCGTCTAGAAAAACCATGTATGTACCCATTGATTACAAGACCCCAGTGAATAAGAGAGTGGTGCCCATCTAAATGCCATAGAGAATTTGGCCACGGGACCGAGTATTGCCTACGAGAAACAACAATCCCCCACCTCAAGGCAGTATTAGCCGGATCCACCCTTGCCAAACACTAACGAAGTCTTCTCCTGCTGACTTAAGGTACCCGGCTAAATATGTTCGCCCTGTTGTAAATGCATGACGACCCATATATTTGAGAACTAACTTGTCCAATTCCTCATCCGACAACAAACTAAACTGCACCGTGTTTTGCAAGCCATATGACTGTATTCTGCGATAAATTGTCCAGCAAGACACGCCGAACATCCGAGAAATTTTTGCCATTGAAAATCCAAGCCCAAGAAGATCTTGTAACGTTTCGGCAGGTACGTAGAACTGAGGTCTCCCAGGATTTCCCGTTCTGAGGGTTTCGCATTCACGTCGTGAATTCGATGACGGTTCTACAGCTACCCAAAAGGCTTACACTCCTATCGAGAACTACAAAGTGTACTTGCAAGTCTTTGATGTTTGTTTCATTGCTGCTTATATGTTCCTCTGTCCTATCCAGCACAGACGACAAAAATTCCTTTTCCACGTCAAACTCTGATTCGACACGCGCCATATTGCTAGTAAAATGCTCCCGTATTCTAACTACCCCGGATGCTTGGTATCATTTCCGGTCACTAACCGGAAGTGATTTTTAATCCTAAGTAACTATATATACTTTCTTTGAATCGAGATTGAATCAATTTCTTCATTGAATGAATTTCGTTGCATTAAAATTGAATTTTCATTGAATTGAATTTGAATTTTCATTGAATTGAAATTGAATTTTCACTGAATTGAAATTGAATTTTCACTGAATTGAAATTGAATTTTCATTGAATTTCATTGAATTTCATTGAATTGAAATTGAATTTCATTGAATTGAGATTTTGAATATTGCTACAATTGGCTTGCCATACACTATTGCATCAACTCACATTTGTGAACCATAAACACCCGGAATGTTTGGAATATTCAGTGATAAGTATTTGAAGTAAAACCCAGTTTTCATTATTCTTTGACAATATAGTTACATGCAAAATGCAAAATCAGCTACTGTGAACGTTTTTAGAAATAGACGGAAGGAAAAAGGACTGACTTGTAATGTTTGGATAAGAAATGTAGAAAAGAATAAAAATCTCAGCTTAGAAAAAACACTCCACACATCATACATGTATGCTGTATAACAATGAAGCAAGTTGTCACTGATTTACTATATAACAATTATTCCATGAGCCCGAGTTGGATATGAAGTGATAAAATAATCAACGAGCGCGTAGCGCGAGTTGGTTATAATCACTTCATATCCAAGAAGAGTGAATGGAATAATTGTTTTAGTAAATTCTCAAACCGGGTTTTTGCCGCCGATTTTTATTTCGGCCATTGGCTGAAGTTGAAAACTTCGTGTGGAAAATGTTTAAACTTGGCGCACTATTTTCCATATGACGTAAAACTCCGACTATTGGCTCATAGTCGGAGTTTTTTAGCCAATCAAAAAGCTAGAAATGCAATAGTCGGAGCTGAGAATTTACTAATGTGTGTTACCCACGGCAGATTTGAATATAGTTATCTTGAGTTTCCTACCTGCTTCCTCGCAAAAATAGCATTGCTTTATGTCATCTCTGGTAAAAGACTTGGCTGCTGTTCCAAGAGAGGCACGTCTAGTTTTGATCGGACTCGGTTGTGTCAGAAGTCTCCTCATCGCAGTCTTCACTGACCTCAACATGCTTTCTCTTCTGAGCTCTGATCAGCTTTGCACCGCTGCACTTATTAAAACATGATTTGTGCGACGATGCTTGGAGAGATCTGAGTGTTTCTTCAAGGGCACTTGAATCGGCAGTTAGCCAAACTCTTCGAACTTTGGTAGATTTTTTTCAGCTTTCATTTGTGTTCTCAAGTTAGCATAAAGCACACAAATCCCAGCTAACACAATACCGTGTACGATCCATCTCCTGATAGTTGTTCCAACGTAAGGTTACCGTATACCTTTGGAGCACCTTTGGAGGAGTCTCGCGTCCAAGGGATGTGGCGCGTCTGCTTTAAACTGTAGGTAACTATGACAAGTGATTCAACAATAGTATCTTGCAGTTGTTTGAAAGATAGGTTTCGTTTTCCAGTTTCGTTCCTCGAATTTTGTTGAGTAACTTCGGCTTTCAGGAGTGCTACGAGATCTCTGAGACTGACATTGCCCGGAGAAAAAAGTCTAAAAAATGTACTGCTCAAGTTAAACTCATTCAACAAACCAAGTCAAGCAGCTTACAAAATCCTTATCAACAAAAAGTGCACTCGCCCAGAGAAAAGCCAAAAGAAATGGAATAGACACTGTGAACTCGTCGATGTGGAAGATTTGGACTGGGAGTCAATTTACCTACTACCTAGGATATGTACATTAAGTACGAAATTAGGAACTTCCAGTTCAAATTTCTCCACAGGAGAATAGCTACAAACTCTTTTCTATTTAAAATTAAATTTTCGGGATCAAATCTTTGTTGCTTTTGTCAAACAACACAAGAAACGTTGCTCCATCTTTTCTGGGAATGCCCAATCACAGAAGCCTTTTGGAATAGCGTTCAAAATTTTTTCGTCTCTGTTGATTTAATACCAGCCTCTCAAGTTTTAACTTTATGTCAATGTTTAGGTCTCAAAGGAGAGAAAAGCGCCTTGTTATTCAATCATTGTTTACAACTTGGTAGATTCTACGTTTACTTTTGTAAGTACAAAAATGTTCGACCATCCTCAAAAGAATACATTAATCAGGTTAGATGCAATTTAAAAATAGACGACGGGAGCACAAAACGCATTCCAACAGAAGTGGCACAAAATACTCCAGTCATTGTAACTCATTGTTCTCTCCTTTGGACGTTTGTTTAAAAAGGTAACTCAACTGAATAATATTTAGGTTTTCCTTTTCATTTAAACAGCTTTAACATAGTATTTCATGGCCCTATATAATTTTTTTGTTCGTTCATCCTCACTAATAACTAATATAATTAATAATATCGTTGTTATTTTGTATTAACCCCTGTAAAAGAGGTTGTCGTATTGTTAGTGTTGTGACAAATGTTGACTGGTACTGTAATTTGTAATTTGTAAGTAGTGATAGCGATGTAAGTAATTCAAGTTTTTTTTTTGTAATAAGTAATAAAGTGTAGTATTGAAAAAAAAAATAATAAAGCTGTAGATAGCTAACCCCTTGCATCAAATTAAAGCTTATAGAGTTGGCTATCACACTATAACAAGAATTTTGAAATAAAATGAATTGCCGCTTTTTTCACGACCACTTAATGCGAGCGCCCTAATCACCTTTTGAAAGCTACAAGTTAAAGCTGACGTTGGAGTTTGATAGCCAGCTGTATAAGCTCTAATTTGATGTAGGGTTCAAGTATTTCAACAATTTGTGTTCAAGTACTTCAAAGTGTTCATATTTGACAAAGGAATGCTATGTTTGAGGCGACTGTTCAGAGACAGCGTGGCCGAGTGATTCAGGCTGCTGTCTTATAATACGGAGGTCCCAGCTTAAAGCGGTGCGGCGTGGCACATTTCCCTTTCGTAAACGGTCTTTGCCATTTTCGCCACACTTAGAAATTTTTTACAACTGTAAAAGAATTTTTCTCTACTAACGTAAAGAAAAATGAAAGTTGCAAGTAACCACCTAGTATTGAACCCGGAACCTCTGTTTCCATACATCCCTGTTACACCACTACACTACCAGGTTGATCCGCCAAATCTCGCCAAAATTTAATTATAAAACGTGACATTCTTAAACATTAGTAATAGAGTTGCCCCAAACATCAAGTAAGAGCTAACCGCAAGCAAACCAGTGTGAGTATGAACAATTATACCAGTTTCTACCTTGTCCAGGCCTAAACTAAAGCAGATGTGGCATAGAACGTTTACGAAAATGGCATCGACCGTTAAAAATGGCATAGACCGTTTACGAAAGGGAAATTAGCCGCGGCGTGGCGTGGCGTGGCGTGGCCTTGATTCCCTTCGATTTGTTTTCCTTCGCTTCCCTTTGCATTGATTTTATTTGTATGTTCACTCTTGTGCTATTTCTTACCTTTTTCGAACGATAGCAAGTGGCGTAAGATCTGTCAATGGCCATGGAGGGATCAAATGGTAACAGAACACTTGAACTGCTTTGAGTGTTATTATTCGGGGAAAATGAACTTACTGCATGAAAGAAAGTACAAAACAAATCTAATGAAACAAACCAATCACAAAACATAATCATGCAGCAGGTCAGGCAACTGCGCTATATGACTTACCAAACATTTTCAAACAGCTTTTTACTAGTTTTCTCTTCATTAGATCGATGTTAAAAATTACACCAGTAATTGAAAATGGATTGAAGTTTGGCATTATGTATTTATAAGGCAATCGATATTTCCATCAGTTAAAATGAATTTTGCACGAGCCAAATGTGATATAAAAAAGTTAACATCAATGTATGGTGTATGCATGACAAGTAGAATATGCAACAACTAAACACATTTCCGAGCCCACGGAGGCGAATTACTCGTGTCAATGAAACAACATAAAATAAATGAAGTAAACTGGTGATACAGTGATAATACCCTTGGTCATGCACTCGATGGCTGCTGGCGTGATTTTGTGTCTTTTGTGAACGATTTTGAATAATTTTTTGACATCATTTGACATCTTTTTAAAGATCTATCCTAGCATAGTTAGAATCCAAAATCTTTTGGAATTCCGAGATATGGCAAAATGACAATTCTTTCCACCGACTGACTAACTCAGCGTTGGAGAACACACTGGTATTGTTTTCCACCAAAAAAATAAATTCATCCAATATTCTAGAAATTGTGCTTTTATAGACAAGAAATTGTTCTGCAATAAGCTGGTTGTATTACAACTTTTCCGTGCTTAACTAACGGGTATCCATTGGATACCCGTCCAGTCATTCAATTTTGGTTTCGGAACCTGCTTCAAAAAATATAGAAACTTATTTTCTTACCTTCAGTGACATTGTGAGCATAAAAAAGGAAAGTTTGTTTTCCTTTGCAACAAATCACATTTCCGTGATCATAGAGGCTAATCATTGGCCCATAATTATTCCTGTCAATCAAATAAACTCTCCTGGAATTGCTTTCCACTCTCTCGTTATTTAGGACAACAACATCTAATGGAAATCTGTCATAGCTGGAGGGTCCGAACTTTGACGTGACAAAACTTTGACCGCTGGCCGCTTCAGAGTAGACAAAGTGTGCTGTCTCGTTCGGATTTCCTCGTGGATGCGCCAGAGTGAATCGGAATTCTTCGGCGTAGTGACTGTGTTCGAAGGGTTGGGTGAATATTCGGAAGTCGTTGCCATTGTAAGAGTACACGTAGTATATCGTCTCTTCTGCAGATGAAATATCAAGAATGAAGAAATGCACCGATTAATTTTATATAATCTGAATTCTGATTATATCTAGATTGATAGCAGGCGTAGTGTTTTCTCTCACCCGCTGACATAGACAGCCGGCCAGTTCATGATTAAAATAAAATAATGGTAAAGACGAAGCGCTAAGCTCAAAACGATGCAAGTCAACACAATAAAATGACTCACAGTAAAGTGACTAACAGGACATTTGCTGCATTAAAGTAACCACACGTTTTGTAACTGTTCCGTCATTTTAGTGGAAGGTGAGTTATAACCTTGCATACGGTTGGCACGCTTGACATTTGAATAGACCAATCAGGATTCGGCAGGCGGGAAAACCTCTTCTGTCCTAAATTCAATGTGTATGTCAACAAGAAAAGTATACTATTTGAAGAGGCCAAAGCAACATTAACATTGTTAATTATCCTGTCGTTTCGGTAGGACAGGTCGGTTTTGACCGCCGCTCGTATTGCGGGCGCAGCTGCCGTATGCAACGAAGTTCTTTGGCAACATGCAAACATAAGCAATCTTTGGGGCGGGGAACATGGACTGAGAAATCGAAAATCGATGCCATGAAATAAATGTAGGTACACCATTAGTACCTGTTTGGTTACAAGTTCCTCTTTCAAACGAAATGTCGTCCAATGCTACATCCCCCTTATCACTGCTACCTCTAATTCCGTCGACAATTATCTAGAAAAGGAAGAAAATTAAAGTAACCTCGTTCACCAGGGAGGGCTGACGATACTATACTTTGTGATTGATGACAACAGCGAAATGTCTGAGAGCATGGCAATTAAGTAAACTAAAGTAAAACTTAATATACCCAGGGTGGCCCTTTCAGCATCATGGCCGATATATCCAGAGGGTGCTTGGAAATAAAAATTACAATCACATAAATTACAAATATACATAGTTAAAAA
>OZ026597.1:19546520-19566520 GCA_964020085.1 Micromussa lordhowensis | reverse complement strand
AATGGTCGGTGGTCTACTCTCCAACTTCCACTGTCCATTGCTTACAAGGAGCTTCAAGCAGCCCATGTTTGGGATCCTGGTTGGTCCCGCAGGCGCATAATGTTTCAGGTTGATAACGAATCTGTCGTTCACATTCTTAACTCACGGACGTCTCCAGACCCAAACATTATGCATTTGTTGTGTAGCTTACTTAAAGCGGCAGCCTGCTTCAGTTTTACATTTGCTGCAATTCATGTTCCAGGAAGAAATAATGGCATAGCTGACGGCTTGTCTCGCTACAATTTTCAGGCCTTTCATTCTCAAGCGCTACAGGCCAAGAGTTTTCCAATCCTCGTCCCTCTTCAGCTCTTAGCCCAGCTTTCCATAGTCATTTAGAAGCTCGCTGCCTTTCGTTCAGGTATGAAGGCCTCGCTTCTTCAACACGCCGCACCAATTCTTGTGCCCAAGAAAAGTTCGTAAATTTCTGCATCATGACTGGACATGGTTCTCCATGCCCAGCCTCGGAATGAACCCTCTGCCTTTTTGCCACATACCTGGCCGACTCCCTGTGACACTTCCTCTATCAAAGTGTACCCAACTGCAGTACGGTCTCTTCATGTTGATCAAGGTTTCCCTGACCCCTTGGACAACTGCCTTCGCCTTCAAAGAGTTAGCCTGTTTCAGGCTCTCGGTAGCTGGGGACGAGCGAAAACGAGCGAGAAAAAAACGAGGGAGGACTAAGGCGAGAAGCGGCGGGAGAGCCTGCAAGACTTTAACGGCCCTCTTCTGGTATAGCAGGAGCTGCTATACCCTCTGATTGGTCAGTTTTGACAGTACTGTCAACACTCCGGCGGTTACCTCATATCTTGTTAATCCAAGTTTACCATCTCGCAATTCCATTCTCCAAGAGCTTGATAGCCAGGTCTCTGGACTCAAAATTGACCAATCAGAGGGTATAGCAGCTCCTGCTATACCAGAAGAGGGTCGTTAAAGAAAGTCTTACAGGCTCTCCCGCCGCTCCTCGCCTAAGTCTTCCCTCGTTTTTTTCTCGCTCGTTTTCGCTCGACCCCAACTACCGAGAGCCTGGAACAGGCTATCAAAGAGTTGTTGGATGAATCAAGCGTTCTCAGGGTGCCCTACCTTCCAGGCCACGCCTACCAGTTTCTAGTAACCTTCTTCTCAATTCCTTTGACGATACTATGTTTTGGGCCGCCTGTCGTTTGGCTTATTTTTTTTTTTTGTGGTCTGCTGAGTTCACTGTCCCCAGCTTATTAGCCTACAGCCCGAGTGTCCATTTGTCCGTGTCCGATGTTCTTGTGGATGTTCCTCTCGATCCATCTTGTCTTAAAGTCTTTATCAAAGCTTCTAAAACCGACCCCTTTCGAAAAGGGTGTAACAATTTGATTGGACTGGGTTCGCCACCTTTGTGCGCTGTCCAAGCTGTGGTCTCTTACTTGGCACGTCGCGGTCACCATCCTGGTCCCTTGTTCCTTTTAAAAAATGGTCTTCCACTAACTCGCTCGCTGGTCACAGACAGGCTAAGAGCCATTCTCCTTTCTGCTGGTCTCCCTGGTGATTTTTCTAGCCACAGTTTTCGAATTGGGGCGGCCACTTCTGCAGCAAGGGCTGGTGTTCCAGATCACCTTATTCAGGTCCTAGGCCGGTGGAAAAGTGATGCTTACAAACAATATATTAGAACTCCACCTGATCTTATAACTCACGCAGTCAAATCATTGGTGGAATAGTTTGGTGAGCGGATTTCTTGCCTCTTGCTACCATTAGCATATTTGCTTGTTGCCTTGCTTGGAGGGGGTGTCTCCCCCCAGTTACGTACTTGGAGATTCATTGTTTGGAGGGTCGGCTCCCATGGCTGCCTCCCATCGGGTCCTCCCTTCTCCAAGCACTTACATCTGTGTTGGAGTTCCATTATCTTTGGACGTGACCAGTGGGAGGTTGCCATGGTTACCCCCTTTATTTGCATTTTGCCCACATTTGCTCTTTGCCTGCTTTGCTGTCAATTGGCACCTACCCTGCATTTTGAATATTGGTTATCGACAATTTAACTCAACGTTAATTGTCCCTACATATAAAGGCTATACAAATCACGTATTTGTCATACAAAGGATGCAAAAGTCAAGAAGTCATCTCGGAACGCGCCCCGTTTGTGCGAGTTTTCTCATGTAAGTTATTCCAGATGACCAAGCTGGAAGTTGCCACGATCATACTAAGTTAATTTGTTACAACACGAAAAGTTAATGGCCTTTACTGCATACCAAAGTTGTTTATCACCTTTTTCATACTATTTTTCCATAACTCGTCTTGGGTTTCGTAAGTTATCTCAGATAATCAAGTTAATTTCATAACAGGTAATAACTGACCTTAATTGCAAAATTTCCAGATTGTTTGTTCGTGTTGAACGTAGCTGTGAATGATGTGTTTACACAGGACAAGTTAAGCGCCGAATTCAGTGTCACATTTTGTCCAAGGGTTGAGATGTTCAGTTCCAACGGGCAATCCGGACAATGTACACCTTCACAACAGAACTGGTAGAAACCTGTTGTACAAAATACAACGATAAGAAAGGACATGTTTTATATCTCTTCAATAATGCATGGTAAATGTTTTGAAATTAATTGAACTAGAATGGGCAAAGTTCTGGTCTAGTTTGTTCTAAGGAACTAACCTGAAATACGTAACTTTGAACCAACGACACCAAATAACAGCGTTTCGTGATCCTGCAATGTCACCTTCAATCTGCGTGTTCCTTTTGAAAATTCAAGATTAACGATTTTAGAACGACCTATACAACCCAGTCCAAAAGGGAATTAAAAAAAAGACAGCTGGGTGTTCAATCGTATTGGACGACCTGCTGAATATTGGTCAAAGATTTAATTTTTCTTTTCTTATGTAGGTAATCAATGGCAACACATTTTATCGAGAGTAACTTTTCCATTTATGTGATTTTTGACCGAAAGCTGAACTTTTCTTGAAGCGGATTTTCTCCAAATAGGTATATCACTAAATACATGACGACCAAGGTTTTCGTATATATTTTATTAACAGTTATAAAATAACTGACATACTACCCGCGCTCTGATTGGCCAATAGAGTTGCAAAACCTATGTTCTATTGTACCGGTAAACACATAGAAAAGTGGTTACTTCACCGTTCCCGTAATAGCCGGAGAGAGACAAAAATTTCTCCAACTCCGACCTAATTGCGGTTTTTGGTCTGGAAATGTCTGAAGGCGAAAATCAAAGTCAAAATAAACCAAACTCTAAATAAACAAATGGAAAATAAGTACAGAGGAAGACGGGTCCAGCAAGAAGAGACGATTTGCCGTGGTCGAGAGGTCTTGACAGCTCTACGCGGGAACTCTGCCAGAACACTAGCGATAGCAAATTTAATAAACAGTTTCGGCATTCGCTGGCTGAAATGTCAATAACAATAACACGAATATCTTTCATTCAGGAAAAACAGGACCAGAAGTTCGTTCCGGTGTATAAGTTTATGTGCTTAAACGTTTCTTCCATTACATAATATTACGCCGATTCCGTTTACGCTTAAGTTTAGAAAGAAGTTTTTAGCATTTTCGGTGTTATCCGCGGTCAGTGGAGGATGCATTTCTGACTACAGGAGGGCTAGACTGATCAATTTTGGTTGCTATAAAGCAGGGAAAATACTTCTTACGAGTTGTCATGAGATGTTTCGAGTTTAAACTCAATGCATGCATGCATAACACATCAACACAAGCAATAGCACTTATTCAACAAAATACAAAGAGACACGGACTTCATAGCCTTTAACATAAATAAATTCTGAAAAAATTTCGGAAGCAGCGTTTCTGTAGCTAACCTTTATTCCATTCGCAAACCTTTGGAAAGTTATCTTTGGAAACTGTCGGTACATGTACAGTATTTTAGTTTCGTCATGACCTACGTCGGAATCCCTGCATTTCCCCGTCAAAATACTTTTGAGTTGATTGATATACTTTCAGCCTTCCCCCGATAACCCTTTCTTAAAACTTTAGTGGCGTGGAATGTTGTCGTCGCTTTGCTCTGAAAATTTTGTGTCCGGTGCGTCCGGCGCCGAGTCTGTGCTTTCAGTACAATAAATTTTCCTCTCTTTGACAAACGTCTTCAATACGCCGGTAAATCCATGAAAAGAGCGGTCTATTGCTTAATAAATGCACAGTCTGTTGTAAATAAGAACACACTGCAGTGTTACCTGGTTTAGTCCGAAACAGTCTTGTTTCAGGAATAGGGCGTTCATACTCTCCATTTGGTTTGCGCATGCCCACAGATACGTGGTCTCCGCTCATACCTTCACTCATAAAGATTTCCATTTGATAAATGCGACATTTGTCAAGAAAAATTGGTTGCGACTTTTGTTGTGGGTACCTATGAAAAAAGAGCGACAAGTAGTGAAGATTAAGCGGGAACAATAAAAAACCGGATAACGTAAAAAAATGAACTCAAGTTCAAAAAGAAACTTTCAAAGTCACGTTCGTGCGTCGCTCACTTGTTCCACTGGAGATGCCCGGTCCATGCATAAACAGCAATGACTGGTTGCTTGGTTAAGCTCTCCTCAGCTTTCTTGTTCCGGTTTTCAATGCCATACTCATCTACATCGTACTTCCACAACTCACACCAATTATCGCATGACACATAAAACGTGTAATTGCCGCTATCAGGGACCTGAAAACAAAAAAAAGAATAGCACATATGTATTGATTGCTTAGAACACTTCACCAAATTCTCGTTGGAGAACCGTTCCGTAGACGTCATGTTCACAACTCATCGTGCGGTAAGAACGTGCCATTTTTCTGTGTCAAAACATACTAAAGTATAATTTATTTCAAAATCACTTCAGCTGCTGGTACAGTTGCAGTAGCTATGTTACTCCCAACAATAATGTTAGTGAATGTTACTAGACTTCTACTACGCTTCTACGAATTTTTTTAATTAGCAAATTAAAGGTTTACCTGTAGGTAGCTTGTTAATCGTTGGACGTAGTTATTTCCAACGTTGACTGGTGCATCAAAATCCCGCAAAATCATCTGGTTTTGAGGTGGAGTCTTGAAAACGGGATGTTGGCGCATAGTTGCTACTCCGTTCAGGTCAAACTTAACATTATACCACGCTTCACGCAAAACTCCGCGAGCCTGTTCAGGAAACTCTACAACAGACAAAACGTGAAACAACTTTGGAGTAAGAGCTCCGTTTTAATCGTTCGATGTAGATTGTAAAATTTGTTCACGACAAATCGAAGGAAAAAATACTTCCTCGTGCACATACAAATCTTTACGTTAAAATATACAAAAAAGATAATTTACCATGACTAGACTAACAATCTTTATTAAAAACTGGATCATGAGAATAATGCAATTTGAGAGTTTTCATTGGCTTAGCCATCATGGGCTATGAGCCATTATACCATGCTCTACGAATATGGTAAGCGTACGCGTGTTTCTTTGAGGCGTTTTTATTTTTTTTAAGTTTAGTTTGCTATATTTTTTGAGCGTTTTTAATAAAACAATTATTCCACTCGCCCTTGTTGTATATGAGATGATTATAGCCAACTCGGCGCTAACATCTCATACCCAAGGCGCGCTTGTGGAATAATTGTTAAATAACATAGTGTGCATGTCACATGCGTGCCGGATAGCCAGCCATGTGTCATACCCGTGCCATCCACGAGTCGTATGGATGCGTGACATCCATGAGGCACATGTATGAATGTCACATGATGACATGCCTGAAATCCATGGACAATCCACGGACATGAACGTTGCCCGGGGGGGGACTCCCATATAAAAAGACGGGAGTGCTCGTCTGAAATTTTGAAAAGACCCCCCCCCCACCAAAAAAAAAAATTTTTCACGCCTAAGAGGTACCAATTCTAAAACAACACATTATCTCCTGTCATATTTTTTCGTGTCAATACCCTAAAAGGTACAGCAAAAGCTCCCACTGTGGACCTTTCGTGGCTGAACACCCTAAGAGGAACAAAAAGGGACGACGAGCACCCCTGTCGTTTTAAAATGCAAGTTTCCCATTAAACTGATACTTTAAAATTTCTATAAAATTTACATTTATCCACACATTTTATCGTGAGTTATTCTAGAAAACATTTCTGCAGTCAAGAGTCCACAAGCCAGCCTGCAAATCACTAAAGGGTATTCATAGTGTATATGTTGCAGGTCAAAATGAAATTCAGGTTAAAATGATTTTAACCTAGTTTGATTCTCAATCTCCTTTGTCCTCTAACCCTAATCATTCATGATCCATGAATAATCAGAGTAAAGAACAAAGGGATTTCATTTTAACCTGAATTTCATTTTGACCTGCAACATATACGCTGTGTTATTGGAAAGATTGCTGCAGCGTGACAGTGAACTTACAGTATAACTTACCAATTGTTTTCACGACAACTTTGCAGAGAACCAGTGTAACATTATCCCCAATGAGCGTCACTGTCACGTAACTGCCGCGTGCCGGTGGAGAGCAGGCCAATTTGTAGTGTTGAGTTTTCCCATCATATTCCATGGATTCTGTACACGTTGGATCTAAACCGATTGGACTGGTAGACACAGTGACGTTGATCATGCCAATGTCACGTGGACAGCAATCGATGTTATCGGTTATTTCAACCGATTCGACATACAGTGTTTTTTCAAGGGTGACTTGCCACCAAGGGTTCGACTCCTAAATAATAATAATAATGAAAAAACACTTTTTTAAGAACTAAACAAACAAGTGAAGAGAACAAATAAAAATATATATGGTCCATTCTCTTTCTGATGTGCAGAAAGCAGATGGTGAGCACGTACCGCCCATATTGAAACTGTCATTAGAATAAGAGAACTAAAATCACATAAGAGAAAACTTACAATAACAGCAGACAAGGAAACCATTACACATGAAATAATAGTTGACACAGCACGTTTCTCCTCAACCATCACCGCATGCAACCATCATTTAATACTGAAGCGAATATGTTGCTGTAATGAGTGGTTGGGTTGAAGCAGCCCCCTTTCATAGTTTCGTTTCGTTTCTTTTTTCAACGTCTCGTTTCCAGGGCCCCGCTTTCCGTTGTGACAAAAGCTTTGCTTGCTCAGATGTATCGCTGGCTCAGTTAATTTCTTGTTCGCCATTTTGAGAAAAGCACGAGGCAATGGAGGGCATTCAAGACAAAGATTATAACTTTTTGGGGAGCAACTAGTTCCCCAATCTTTACGAGAGACTACTTTGTGAGCGAAAACTTAAGAGCTGTTCAAAATGCAGGATTCCCTAACACTTTCTCTTTTCATATTATTCATTAGACGTTGTTTTTTTCTCTAAAGAAAATTTGCGATACAATAGAATTTAAAATTTTCATGTCGGGGTAGTATTGTAAGTAATGTAAGCTTTGTTAGTACGTAGTGTTAGCATTGTGTTGTTGTATGTAGAAAAAAAAGTTAACAATTGAAACAGGAAAAAAAAGCCTGCTATCGCCTCGTGGATCCCCAGCTACTTTAATAATGTTCTGACGATATTCATGATCCATAACAGGACAAACTGTTGAAACTAATGAAAAACCGAGAATGATTTTTACGACTTTGACATATGAATATTCAAAGGATGTCTTTATCGCTCGGGTAAGATATTTTGCCAGTAAATAAACTAATTGTGTTTCCGCTATTTGGCTAGTGCTACTTCAAGAAAACTGTTTTCTATAGATTTAAGAAATTACACTTAAAATTTGAAAACGCGTTTTCAAGCTTCCTTATGCGCCTTTTGTTTAATTTTAGTTATATGTTTACTCTTGTACTATTACTTACCTTTTCCGAACGATAGCAAGTGGCATAAGATCTATCACTGGCCATGAAGGGAGCAAATGGTAACAGAACGCTTAAACTCTGTGTCATATTACTCTGCGACAATGAACTTACTGAGTGAAAGAAAGTAAAACGAAAATTCAATAAATCAATGGAACAAACCAATCACAAACAGTGCTATTTCACTAATAGTAGTCCTTTCGTCAAACTCCTTTCGTCTCCCATTATGTAGAACAAATATCCGCCAATTCTCCGCATTCTATCAAGGCCCTAAATTTCTTAATTGTCTTTCACCTGAATCTTCGGGCTCTTCACCACTGGCATCTTTTAGGAAAAAATCTTAAACCATACATTATTGGTAACTGTTAACTCTGTCATTAAATAAGGCTTGTCATTAATTACCTAAATTAGTCACCTGGTGTTTCTTGTGAGGGAACCTAAGCTTACAAGCCCCGTAGGTTTTACTAGGTTCCCTCACCGTTTTATTTCTTTTTATCTTTTAATATATAATATTGTAGTTTTGTATCTTTAGTGTAATCTTGTATATTAATTTGTGTTATTTATTAATCGTTGTATTCTAATTCTATTTTTCTTTGTGTGGCAAAACAAAAAAATAAAAAAAAATACTTTGTACTGCGTTGCTTTCTTTTTAGATCTCTGATAGCATGCGAGCGAGCGAGCGGCCAAACAAGCAAGAAAGCAAAGGAGGTGGCATGGCCGAGTGGTTTGGGGCGCTGGATTTCAAATCTGGAGGTTCTTGGTTCAAATCCTCCTCCCTACTGCTATCTGGTAGTCCCGTGTTCAACTCCTCGACCGCGTTGTGTATATAACCAAATGGGTAGCCTCCTATCGGTTGAGAATCTTAAGAGTTTATGTTCTATTTGCAAATTTATTTATTTACAACATCCCAAATTAGCACTATATTGCTAAACACATTTGACACTTAAATAAACCGTTTTGTTTATTTTCAATTTTTCTTGTTCTTTAACGGAAATTAACTTGCCTCGTGGAATCATTTCATGAAGCAATATTCTTCAAAAAAAGTTTATCACTAAATTTATGAAAACCGAAGTCTTCTTATCTCTTTTCAAATAATGATACATGCATAATCTGTCGTAAATAAGAATACTTCAATGTTACCTGGTTTAGTCCAAAATAGTCTTGTTCCAGGAATAGGGCGTTCATACTCTCTATTTGGTGTGCGCATGCCCACAGAAGCGTGGTCTCCGCCCCAACGTTCAAACATGAAGACCTCAAGTTGATAAATCCGACATTTGTCGAGAAAAATTGGTTCCGACATTTGTTGTGGATACCTTCAAAAAACAGACACAAGATTATTAAGAGAAAGAGGAAACAATTAACATCTCCCGGATAACCTTACAAAAACGTCCAAAAGGAAACTTTCAAAGTCACGTTCGTGTGTGGCTCACTTGTTCCACTGGAGATACCCGGTCGGTGTATAAACAGCAATGATTGGTTGCTTAGTTAAGCCCTCCTCAGCTTTCTTGTTCCAGTTTTCAATGCCATGCTCATCTACATCGTATTTCCACAACTCACACCAATTATCGCATGACAAGTAAAACGTGTAATTGCCAGTATCAGGGACCTGTAAAATTATACACACTTCACAATTTCAATAACAAGGAAGAAGAACGTACGTGTATTGATTGCTAACAATGCTCAACAAAATTCTAGATGCAGAACCACGCCGGAGACGTCATTTTCACAACCCTTCTTCCGGGAAGGACGAGCCATTTTTAGAGCAAACGGTACTAAAATACTATATAATCGCTTTCAAAGTCACTTCAGTTGTTCGTATAGTAGCAGTAGGTCTTCTTAACTCTCAACAATAATGACAATATTCAGAAGTTAAAGCATTCTCACAGGCCAGAGAGAAGTAAAAAAAAAACCCGCATTTTTCATTTACTACATTCGTAGGAACGTTTTTAACAGTTAATGGAGGGTTTACCTGAAGGTAACTTGTTAATCGCTGAACGTATTTGTTTCCTACGTTGACTGGTGCATCAAAGTCCCGCAAAACCGTCTTCCTTTGAGGTGGAGTCTTGAAAACGGGCTGCTCGCGCATAGTCGCTATTGTTTTCCGATCGAAATTAACGTTATACCACACTTCACGCAAAACTCCCATGGTTTGCCCAGAAAACTCTACAACAGACAAAATGTACAACAAATTTACTCTCGACCAGGCGCGGAATTAAAAAATACTTTAGTCCTTGTGTACAAACAAATCTTTACCGCAAAACATAGAAAGAACGAACCATTCACCTTGACTAGACTTACATCTATGACATGCATTTTACATGTCACATGCGTGACATACATGTTTCCCATACATGACATGCATGTATCACATGAGTGATATGCATGTGTCAAATGGATGACATTCACGTGTCACATAGGTTACGTTCATTCATGTGAACGCTTGACATGCGTACGCAATTTTGTTTTAGAACCTGGTTAAAAAATCTACGAATGTGTTTTCTTACCTTCAGTGACATTGTGAGCATAAAAAGAGAGAGTTTGTTTTCCTTTGCAGCAAATCACATTTCCGTGATCATAGAGGCTAATCATTGGTCCGTAATTACTCCTGTCAATCAAATAAACCCTCCTGGAATTGCGTCCAACTTTCTCGTTATGTAGGACAACAACATCTAATGGAAATCTGTTATAGTTGGAAGGATCCAACTTTGACGTGACAAAACGTTCATCGCTGGACGCTTCAGAGTAGATAAAGTGTGCTGTCTCGTTCGGATTTCCTCGTGGATGCTCGAGAGTGAATCGGAATTCTTCGAAGTAGAGACTGTGTTCGGAGGGTTGGATAAATATTCGGAAGTCTTTGCCATTGTAAGAGTACACGTGGTATATCGTCTCTTCTGCAATTGAAATATCCAAGTATGAAGAAATGCACCGAGGAACTTTGTACACTCTGATTTCTTGATAACTAATACCTATCTATTAATCTATATTAGTATAAATTTACCATAGTCTATTGTGAATCCGTGAATTTGATTGGCTATATGACCGTCGACTATCTGCTGATAGTCAACAGTTACGCATCAGTGCACATCGCGCGTCACGTTTGAACCTGATGTAACATAATAAAACAGTTCTTTTCTACGCGATACTTGACTTTTTTTTCTTTTTATGCAATGAGACTACGGTAAATTTATACTAAAACAATTAGACTACTCGCCCTCGTTTTCTACGAGCGATAGTCAACTCGGCTGCGCCTCGTGGACTATCTGCTCGTAGAAAACTCGGGCTCGCAGTCTAATTGTTAAATAGATATATCTAGATTTATAGACAACCAGATTCATGATTAAAATAAATGATCGCAAAGACACATACGCTGAAAGCGATGCAAGTCGCCAACGAAAAAAATACCCACAGTTTGTAAGTGTGTAACAGGAAATTTGCTGTATCAAAGTAGCCCCACAAGTTACGTACCTGTTTGGTCAGCTGGCCAGACACGTTATAAGTTCTTTTGTAAAATGCATATATATATATGTCTGGATTTATGAAAACCGTGTTAAAACGAAATCAAGTGTTTTCTTTTTAATTGCTTATTTCTTCAATTTAATTTTCTTCCTTGCTCTCGCTATGACAGCAGATTGTAATTCGTACCTAGCATGAAATGTAGAGAACTTCTTGCCGCATGTTTCATTGATCTTCCCTTTTTTTTACATTATTTATCCTACCACCTCCCCCCCCCCCCACCTTCGAATTTCTACTAGGTTTAGTCCAGGCTTCACTCGTTTGAATTCAGTTCGCGCGTTCGTTGACTCTGACATGGAGCCGATCGCTTAGCGTTCTGTATTTGCTGTCTAAAGGAAGTCTGCCTGAGGACATCATTAAGTCCAATGAAGGTGCAAGTCTAACGGTTTGCTAGCAAGCGTCGTCTATTATCCTACGCGGTAAGGCGGGCCTGATATGTATCAACGGAACATTTAGTCCCGTAAGAGTAGGCCGTTTGCCCTGTAGCGATAATGTTGTGCTTGCTTTAGACAGCAAAGATCTTTAGCCACACCGATTTAGGGCTTATAGGTGCAATGGACTAGACATTTCCAGCTGCTGTTGGCGTTATTTGCCCTGAACTTTGATTTGGCTAAAGACTTAGAAAAAAATCTGTTGAAATGTGGATATGCCATTCCGCGCTCGACAAAATTGACGTACATCCGGGACATTGCTGATTTGCGAGCAAAAACGTGGTTGTGATACCAGCAGAGTGGAGAACATGGTGCCGGTCAAGCGTTGATCGTGAGTAGAATTTCCTTGTTTGATCAATTTTAGGCGTTTTCGGCGTAGCTAACTATCAGAACTGTCTGCGATTCGCCAGCGCGGAAGAATTTTATTTGCGTGTCTTCCGGCTGATGATTGATCAGTTTGTTGAAGTGTTGACATGTTGAAGTGCTCGCCAACTCATGATTATGGCCTAGTTTGTTTAAAGTTCGATCCATTCTCGATGTAGGAAGCTCTTGTTTAGTCCATTTAGGACGATGCAGGTTATAGAAAGCTAAACTTGATCAACTCTCCGCCGCCGTTTTTGACATCTGTGCCTTCGTGTGTTTGTGTAGACCGTGGCTCCAATTTCATGTTCAAAGCACTCTTAATTAAATTGTACAATTCATGATTCATCGAAAAGACGGTGAAACTAGTCTTCCTGGCCTGAAAAGGCATCCAGGAGAGTTATTTCCCTTTATTTGAGCTACGATAAGCCTTGTGGAAAGCTAGCGCTAAGACAGAAATGTATCACGATTATCAGTGACAAGTCAAATTCTGTGGCTACGTTTTTGCGAATCCAGACAGATATTGAAAGTAAATGTCACGTAAGGGCTACTAGTTGGCTGAAATGTAGAAGCAAATAGTCCATTTGACTGCTTACAATGCTCTTTTTGCCATGACTGGCTAATTTAATGCCTAGGAAAGACATAGTGAGGTCATTTAGCTAAAATCACAGAGGTTAAACATGTCTAAATTAGTGCCGCGAATCAAGTGATCAATTTAAGCTCTGATTAAGCTTTGTTTGGCTAGTTCGACTCATTTGAAGCGAATTCAAAGGCTTGCATAGGCATGGCATAGCTTCTATTAAAGAGTACATAAGGTAGAAAGCACTCTCAGTACTACATGGTTTTATTTATGTACACTATCTGACCGATTTCCTAAAAACGTGCCTGCTGTTTTTAGTGCCTGCAGTCTTTAACACGGTTTTCATAAATCCAGACATATATATATAAGAAATTCTTGGCGCAGGGGCCTTGGAGAAATCGATGCCATGAAATAAATGTCGGTTCACGATTAGTATTAGTACCTGTTTGATTACAAGTTCCTCTTTCAAACGAAATGTCGTCCAATGCTGCATCCCCCTTACGACCTCTACCTCTAATTCCGTCGACAATTATCTAGGAATAAACGAAAAGAAAACTAGCCTTGTTTACAAGATATATCCTCCCAGGACGAGCAGTCAATACTATACTTTGTGACTGATAATAACAGCGAAGTGTTATGTCTCTTGGCTAGAGACTGAGAACATGACAATTGAGAACATTAAACATATACAACTCACTTGATAACTAGAAGTCTCGTTGATGATTATTTTTCCTTGTATACTTTGTTACCGATAATAAAAGCGAATGTCGCGTATGTTTGCTGGCCTGAAGGCATGACATTTTTTTTGTTCATTTATGATCATTTTTCTTCTTTTTTTAGCAAACGCTGTAAAACGAATATTTTACAACTCACTTGATAACTTGAAGTCTCGTTGATGCTTATTTTTCCTTGTATCCAATGGTTTCCTTGATCTCGAGACCTCAGCCAAATTGGTTTTAATCTGTCTGTGACCAGGTTTCTGATGTATATAACAACACAGCTCATGGTGGCGCCATACATGTGATAGTAGAACGTCATGCATTGCGGTCCTCTCATCCAGGGACTCTCGAGTCGTGCTGTGTCTCCCGGCTGTCGTGGACTAGAGGTTTCAATATAAACGTACATACCGGTTCCTTGATTTGAAAAAAGAATATATTAGCAAAAGTAATTGTAATTTTGATGAGGTTTACAGGTATTGTTATAAGTTTCTGTCTGTTTGCTCGCTTTTTTAATTCTTTCTTTCGAGATTTACCATGGGTTACAAGAACGAGTACAATGAAGACTGTTGTTCTTGTCCACATAGCAAGGAATATCAGAGCCATTATTTTAAGTTAGGCAAGACAACAACCTTAAGTAATCCAGAGCTAAAGAAACAGTCTCATTGCTTATCACAGTGTTACTCGCTTCTGTGACAAGCAATGAGAGTGTTACAGTGGGGACATTCCTACAGTGAACGCTTAGCATTATTTTTGCTCTTTATTTTAACGAGATTTTTAGCGTTTTTACAGTGTAAAAACGCTGATCTTGTACACGATCTGAAGAGCCCTCATTCTGGAGTGCCAAAAAGTCTGTCAGACCAAAAAAGTGTCAAGTGTTCATAGTTGAGTGTCCTGACTGTAAACCTGGCGTCACCTGATGTATGATCGGCGCTTGGTCCAGTCTGCGAGCTTGGAGTGTCATATCTTCGTTGCGTCCATGCGAAATTAAAATTGAAATCAATCCTCCAGAGGCAAAGGTTGCTGTCAAAGTTGCAATATCCTTGAAAAAGAAAGGATACGCCGATGGTAAAATTTAGTAACAACTTAATAACAGATCGTCGTGCATGGTTTTTAAAAATTATTCATCCGTTAATAAACACATTTATATCACAGAGACAGAGGTAGAGGATCATTTATACCTTCTCGATTGTTCTGAGGTTCTTTTTCCTCTTCACAAAGTCCATTACTTAATGAAACGTCATCTAAAGCTATACCCCCTGTATAGTTTCTGTCAATTGTTGCTTTGAAGATAAACTGCAATAAAAACATTATAGTGTTGAGTCGAAACGTTTTCGAAACGAGGCTTGATCTCACGATCACTCCTACAATGTTTGCCTGATTTTCGATGTAATTTTCATATCTTGACGATAATGAAATGAAAACTGATTGAAAATGCTTGGTATGGTCCAGAAAAAAAACTGTATCGAGACTCCTACAACCTCGGACAAAACCTGTTGAGACACATTACAAGAATACCTATTTTTTTGCACTCACCCTGACAAAAATGCTTACTGTCGCAAATTAAAAGACCGTTTCCCCCTCTCCTATTGCAATGTTGTTTGCGGTAACACAAGAAATGCACGCTTGAGCTGCTAAGCCGAAACAACATTGCACCAGGGGTGGGGAGGGGCGAATTTGTTTCTTTTGGACACGATGGTACCATGGCTGCGAAATTGAAATTGTATTGAAATGACTCGACAGTTTTGTCCGGGGTTGTAGATCTTTCTTATTTAAAACCATTATGACAATTGTTCCTTTAAGATTTACTATTGCTTTCCACCGTATCCTGAGATTCCTTCTATCTGCGTGCATCTCAAAAATGGCTTCAGAATATATTATCACTCAGCACTTAAAAATCTACTCCCCGCTTACCCAAGACTCGCCAGTGTAGCCAACATCGACACTAGCCTCCATCCACACGTCACCCTGCTCTCCTGACCTCCGCCACATCAAATAGTTGTCTTGCTGTTCTCGAGGCCAAAGTAACACATCAAAGTTTCCACTATCACTTCCATGCATGTAGTAATAGAAACGAAGACATTTTGGTCCCCGGATGAGCGGACTCAAGAGCTGCGCAGACTGATTCACTTGTGAAGATTGTGATTCGTCAACGTAAATATATTCTCCACCTCCTGAAGAATAAGATTGATGGGAGATGCTATAGAAAAGTCGCCATAGGGCAAGAAATGGACCACACTGAGAAATCAGTGCATCAACAGAATAAATAACAAACACGTGGCTTCTGTTGAGGTTCACATAACATACATGTTTATAAAACAGCCCCTCTCTTGTTTAAACCCGGTTCCCGGATGCGCGGACTCAACAGCTGCACAGGCTGATTCACTTGTGAAGATCGTGATTTGCGAACATGAACATGTGCTACACATCCTGAAGAATAAGATTGACGCTAAGGAAAATTCGCTATAGGGCAAGGAATGGACCACACTGAGAAAACAGTGTATTTACAGATTAAATTGCAACACTAAAACAGCCTCTCTCTTGTTTAAAGGTGTCCCCAAGGACACCTTTCCACTATTGGGAAGAGAAGCTTGATATGTTAATAGCGGAGCTCCGGCAGGCCGAAGGGCCACAAAGCGGAGCCCCATACCTATATAGGAAAGAAAAGAAAACCCATGAATTGATTTTCCCATAGTTATCATGGCTAGCGGTATTGCTCGTGGGCGCGTACGCACGACGACGGCGACGACGGGGTCGCGTAAGATGGCGGCCATACTCCAGCTAATAGGTTGACTGAGACATGCACCATTGATTTAAAACGTCCTTCTTTGATAATGTAATGGAGATGGCGTGGCCGAGTGGTTTAGGGCGCTGGATCTGAAATCTGGAGGTCCCTGGCTCAAATCCTTCATCCTACCACTATCTGGATTTGTTCTCGGTAGTCCCGAGTTCAACTCCTCGACCGCGTTGTGTAAATAGCCAACTGGTCAGCCTCCAACCAGTTGGGATTCTTAACAGTTTATGTTCTATTTGAAATTTTTGGTTGTTTATTTACAGTGTCCCCAATTAGTACAACAGTGCTAAATACATATGACACTTAAAGTTATTATTATTATTATTATTAAACAAGTTATCCGCTTACCAGTATCACGTAGCCATACCGCGGGCTCAAGTTTAGAGCTCATCGAGGTCACGTGTTTTTTGAAGTTGAACGCTGATCAAGTGCTGGTTTTCGATCGGATCGCGCGCTCATGTCAAGTAACTTGTAAACATGGCCGGGTTGTTCGGAAGCCGGTTAACGCTAACGAAGGATTATAAAAGTTAACCGAAATATGAATTTTTCTTGTATACAAATGTTTTTCACCGCTTTGTTTTGTGTGTTTTGTGTACATCAAGCCTTCTCTTAACATACAAGCCGACTACACTCGCGCCAAACTGTTTGCCTAACATTTTCATTTTTCACCTTTCTTATTGTGTTTTTTTTTTTAGCTTAGGAATTATACCCATAGGACACGCAAATATCTTATGTATTTTTCTATATTGTTATCTATTCACATTACACGCTATACTTTTGTCATTTTTTAACTTGATAGTGGCGTAACGTAGCGACGAAACGTCGTTCGCTTTTTAAATGTATTTTAAAGATATTTTAGCGTTTAACTTCTTGATTAATTCATTTTCTAAATCTCTTCTGTTACGTATTTTGAGGGCCTTGAGATTATTCGAACTCAAAACAGAAGGTCAAACAACATAAAGAGGAAACCTCACCATAAAGTTACAAACTCATATCAAAATTCTCGCTTATCCTGGGTTAGCTCAATCAGGCTTTGAACATCCTGGCCCGGGAGCTCCGCTCTTAGGCTTGGCTGAATCTATATATTATGTGATACTAAGGTAACCCCTACTCCCATCCCACCAATTCAGGAATTACGATCCCCTACATTGTCATTTACATGTTTTGGTTACCTGTGTGATCCTGACTCGCTCCAGTCCCTTGGCTTTGGTTTCCAGATCTCGTTCGGCTCCAACGGATTTGGTCATTGGGCGGTGTTGACACGTTACGCCATCCACAGTAACTCTCGTCAAAGGTACAGTTCACTACAATTACAAATTCAAACAACTAACTATGAATTAATCTTATGAACAGGGATCTCTTCGTTCACAACCGAGCACTGTTGACTGCCAGCTACGGACTGCTTTGCGGTGAGAATTAAGAAGAAACCTTGCCTGGTATTTGCGATCAGGATTGTGTCTAGCACAGAGTATAGGGGAATCCTTGTTTACCAAGTTTGCCTCATTAGCATAAGCAATTCGGTTTTTGATGGAGTTACAGATAAATCAGTTCAAAGGTTATAGTACGATTAACTCTGCCAGTGAATATGAGTCTGATGGATTGAATACTTTTTAAGCAACACAGGTTTAAAAACTCAAAATTTAACAAAGAATGTATGAGCTCATTAGCGCTTTTGCCACCCAGAAATTTTGCAGTTTTTGAAGGACAATTTCTCCTTGAATATTTCACCCAAAGAGGTAAAAATTTTACCATGTACTAAGTTTCACTAGCTTTTTAGCTGCCTGAAGTCAACTCATATCTAACATGTTTCCTTCTGTACACAAAGCCGTATGCAAATGAGCAAAAATGTAAACAGTGACGTCAGCATGAATTCCCCTATAACACGATGCAAATGAACAGGAACACGAGTATGTTCGAGTAAGGAAAACATCACCTTCAAATGTTTCAGGTAGCGTTGGTTTGCCAACAGACACACAAGTCAAGTTCGCGCTGAAAGTCACGTCATCAACGGCGATGTTAGAAGCAAATGTCACGCCAGCCACACCCTCGATTATAACCTGGAGTGAGTAAATATAGCTTTATTTAGCAATTAAGATTAACATAAAAGAACCTTAACAGAAGTCCTTCATATCTACAACAAATTGTTGTTTTAAGGTCCAGCATAGACTTTTCGTGTTTCACGTGCACGGACATCATTTTTTCAACAGCTGTAAAGAAATAACCGCATTATTTAGCCCAGAATGTTTTTACCTGGTAGGTCACATTGCGGTTTACAGCCACGCAGCCCTTGGTCCAGTTTCTTGATAAGTGGTTGCCATAGCGGCTCCAAACTCTGGATTTACTGTCATTGATTCTAATAAATATAGACAGGGACTCATCAGTGCTGCCGTACATGGAGTAGTAAAAGGTCATCCGCTGTGCGCCTCTCATCCACGGGCTGTTGAGTCTGGCCTTCTCGTTATATTTACGAGGATGTGACGTCTCGATGTAAATATATGAGCCATTACCTAGAAAAAAGGATAACTGTATTAATTTATGAGTGAAGTAAACTACAATCATTTTATCTTATAACGGTCTAGGAAAAGCTTTGTACTATTTGTTTTTTTGTGTGGACGATGCAGTGCATATTTTTTCTTCTCTAAATGTCTTTTGTCAGTACACATTCTTTTCTTCAATTCTATTCAAATACAAACATTTCCTGTTGTTTTAGATCACTAACATGGAGCCGGTGAAAATGCTCTCTACGCTTAATTTGGTATCCATTCACTCATTTTGCAGTTTACGTCAGTCGATTCACCATTCGTGATGTCCAATCAAGGATCAAATCAAGCGAGAGCTAAATCCAAATCACACATCAGTAACCAATAAGGTAAGGTAAGAAGAGGTTTAAAACATTAAGTTAGGATTCCCAACCTGAATGATCGCTGGTCGGTCCTGTGTAATTGCTCGGAGAGCTCCCTCGCTTAAGCTGCCAATCAAAGTGGTCGGTATCGTCGTTAGACCAACTGCAGAATGTGTTCTCATCAAAAGAACAGTTTCCTAATACAAAAACAGTTACAAATTAACCGATTTATTTATTTCCACTTGTGATTGTCCAAATCTTGTTGGCACCTGTTTTATCAGCTTGAACATTTCGTCACATAATTGCAAAGTGAGTACGCAATCCAGTCATAGTGATCCGATCTTTTGGTCTCCTCAGTGTGGTCGAGTTTCTCCCAGTCTCCCTCGACTCTCGCCTTCAAAGCGCGCCGGACTGTCTCTCAGGAAGTTCATTGTTATTGACAGTTTTTCATCTTTGAAAGACCCGTATGTAATACATCGCTATCCCGGGAATGGACACAAAGCAATATGGCTGTTTTATCATTACGTGATACCGAGAATAGAGCACTTTCATAAATGGCGGCCAATTATAAATTATTTCGCAAGTACAATAGAACCACGGTAACTCGAACTCTGAAGGGAAACGAAAAACAGTTCGTGTTAGCGGTGGTTCGAGTTATAGGGGTCGATTGAATATCCAACTTGCCATGTTAAAAAGTGATAGTTTACTGATTTTTCAGCACTTCAGTATACAGTACAGTGGAAATAAAACGCATCTCGACAGAAACTGCGCTGAAGCACTGTTTTTCTCTTTGCGACAGCTAAAGGAACCGCATCCAGTATGATCACGACTCATGAGATTGGAAAATGACTGTCAAATACGTGAACGGTTGGTTGCAATTGCATTAATTGAAATAAAATTGCTGTAGTCAATAGTTTTGAGCGTTTTTACTGATTACACGACTAGAAAAGCTAATGGGATGACATC
>OZ026597.1:19526520-19541520 GCA_964020085.1 Micromussa lordhowensis | reverse complement strand
ATTTTTCCGGATTCGTTTATGTTTCCGGATTCATCAATTTTAGAGTATTCGGATTCGTTGGCGTTTACACTGAAAGGATATTCGGATTTCTAACCGTTTACACACGACAACTCCGGGAACATTCATGATGAAAAGGTTAACAATTGCTGACGTTCTTTGCCTCGACAACGAGAAACAAAATGCCGCCAAAAGAAAAGGTAGGGATAGGTCGAGACAGTCTGAAGTTTTCTTTCCACTCGCCGACCATGCCAATCTTGTACTCCCACCAGGCATTTGGCCGGGTCTTATCCAGAATCGCCCAGATTTTCGATCGTGCCATCGTCATCTCCGATAAAGTGTCGTGGGCGTCAACATTATTTGCATCGATAGTTTTGGTTTCAATTCTGAGAATATAGCGTTACCCATAATAAAAGATTGGCTGGACCTTTAACAGAATGAGGCAGCCAGCGACTGCTATCGATGGCCATCAATATGACTACGACTCCTTCACTACGACTAGATCCACCATTTGATTCTACCGCCAACTCTAAAGTTCGCAGGCGAAATTAAATATCCGGATTCGAGAGAAAATCGTTTACACGACACAACTCTCCGGATTCAAAAAGTTTTCGAATTCAAAGTTCCCACTTTACATTCCGAATTCAAAATCTCCGGAGACATAACCAAACCGGAAAGTTTTTATTTCGGATTCGTCCACTTGTGTGTAAACGGTAAAACGAATCCGATTCGACACGAATCCGGAACAATTTCCTCTAGTGTAAACCTAGTACATGTCTAATACACCGTTCACACCAACCTGTTAAAAATGTTTAAAAGTGGTTTAACTAAACAAGGTTAAAATTTAATTGAATAAAGGGGGCAAGTTTCTAAAGAAACTGTGGTGCTGCGTCGGTGGGAGTGATAGTTTGGTTTTATCAACTGGGTTGATAATGTGAGTTGGCCACCGTAAAGAGATTCGGAAGCTGACGTTTCGAGTGTTAGCCCTTCGTCGGAGCGAATCGACAAAGGGCTAACGCTCGAAACGTCAGCTTTGGAATCTCTTTACGGTGGCCAATTCACATTATCAACCCAGTTCATAAAAATAAAATTTAGTTGCTCGGCACCATACACACCTAAAGCAAAAACATGTTTGAATAAAATATGTTAGCAAAGTGGTTTGAAATCTGTCTTCTCAAAATGATTGCAAAGGGTAATCGACAAATTTGAAAAACCTAAACTTGATTTTGTTAAACTAGTTTAGTTGGTGTGAATGGGGTATTAGAAAGGCAGTCGATTAACGCATTCGCATGCAGTCTCGCTGGGCAGAAAAAGGCTTGTTCGGTTTCATTACATTCAGCGTGTTTCCCTTATCCTAATTTTTCTTGTTTTGCTTCTATGACGCTTTCTGATGCTTTTGCGTGATTATACTTGGGAATAAAAACGAGCAAAATTTCAATTGTAATTGTACTCGGACGATATGTACGGTATCTCTGCATTTCAGAACTGAGCAGTCTAAACTACAGTGTATAACGCTGTTTAAATACCGAGCGTTTTCGACGAGAATCGTGATCATCGCCTTTCGACAATAACGATATGATTCAAGTGTCCAAGTAATCATTGTCAACAGATGAACGCAGTGACATGTGAAATATGAAATGTGTCAAACAAGGAAAAGTAAGTGTTGAAAATGTTCCCTGCGGCGGATAGTCTGTCACCACCTTCAGTTGTTTTTCAAATAAGTGAAGATTTTACTTAATTTGCAGATCTCGCACGTGCAGATGAATTTTAGTCGCACCACTACATGTACGTGTATCAATGCAGGTATTTCTGGATGGAAAGGTGCGCAATTAATACCAAAAAGCGAGATGTCATTGGTTCGAACCCGCCGAGAACAAATAATCTTTCTCTTTCGTCGTGTGGTCCACATTTCCTTTCAAGGGCTAACGCTCATGAAGAAAAACTTGCGTTTATTTCTTGCGCTCTAAACTACTTTGTTGTTATTTCTCGACTTTCCAGCTTAGGAGGAAGTAGGAAATCAAGAAAGGCATCTCAAACAGCTTCCAGTGGACGACCCAGGAATTCTTCCAGAAACTCGCGGCGGGATTCAATATACAACTGAATAGTGGTTTTCTCTAAATATTGGGCAGTTTCAATTATGGCTAGACAATACGTGCCCCTCTTTTACCTGAATATGATTCTCCTGACCGAGGGCAGATAAAACGCA
This sequence comes from Micromussa lordhowensis, assembly GCA_964020085.1. Taxonomy (NCBI): domain Eukaryota; kingdom Metazoa; phylum Cnidaria; class Anthozoa; order Scleractinia; family Lobophylliidae; genus Micromussa; species Micromussa lordhowensis. Next base: position 19,539,317 of record OZ026597.1, on the reverse strand, counting down.
ATTGTGCGCACGAAAGTGTGCACGCATCACAGAGAGAAAGGTCTAGCCTTAACAGCTGGTTTTGCTGCAACGTTTCTACACAATCAGCCGCATACAGGTAAATCTGCCTCCAACGCCTCGTTGCCTAGATTCAACTTCATCAAAACTCATAGCGCCCAACTTGAAGAGAAGTGGCACTTCTCCATGCAGGCGTTTTTTCACTATTTTGGCGCCTACTCGAGATTTCAGGCTTAAATGCTAGTACGCAAAAGCTTTTACAGCACTTATAAATCAGGTGTTTTTTCTTTACAAAGGGTTTTACCACGCGAACATGAGTGTTTCCAAATTATGTTTAAAATGTATTGCCATCCTCGTCCCCTTACCAAATAAACCGTACGGTGATAGGGAACAGCTCACTCGGACAAAAAAGTAATATTGCTGCCAGTAAAACCCGTCAAGACCATTTGGTAAAATTATTATTTTGCAAGTTACTCTCCATCTTGCGCATAAATAAAAGCATAAATAAAATGTAACAATGCGAACACTAGACTTTTTTCTCCTTTCTCCAAATCAAGACATTAAGAACATGTTGTTGTCCTTAATATTTTCTCGATTTATTCTGTCGCGGCGAGAAAAAAACTATGCGTAAATTAAATGTATGAAGCTACTGCAGATAAAAACGAAATTCTAAAATAAAAAAACATTGTCGATTAGTTTGAAGATGTACATTGGGCTTCCGTGAGGTAATTTAATCGCAGCTCCGCTCTCTGGTCTTACTGATGTTTGCAAAGGAAAGGGTACGCGCTCCACAAACAACTAACTTTCTTCCATCGCGGTGAACTATACTACTTAGCTGTTAACAGTGTAAAATCCTGACTTACCGTGCTGGCGTTTTTTCAGTCAGTTATTCCTCAAATTCGGTTCTTAGAATGCAATCTGCGGCTTTCTGTTCTCAAAGAAATTCAAGAAAAGTAATGACAAAATGTGAACAGTATAAAACCGGAGGAAAACAATTTAAAGCCTGTGTTCAGCTGGTACCTGTAGAGCTTGAAAGCGACGCATCTCTAGCTGCATTCAGTGTAAGCATCTTTCTCGTGTTATTACAGTAATGTATTCCAGATTTTGACTTCTGCTCGCTCTCTGATTGGCTAAAGACTAACGTATGTTCAATTACTGTCGAAAATTAATCTCATAAGGTGCTCTATTGGTTCGAGCATATAAAGTAGCGTAAAACACGTGTTATTATTGGAGAGTGAACGAAATTAAAAAGGCAAAACCAGCGACAGAGCGGAAAACCCTTTTCTGCATTTCTGAAGTAATGTAACTAACACGAAAGACCTAGTTCGACCATATTTCCAAACACTGAGAAGAGAGTTGAAAATACGATGCGCAGCGGAGTATTTTTGACGAATTTCGAGGTGTGTGGCAAGGTGGTCAAACACTGTCTTGGGTGTTTGATATATATTCTCAGTCGAAACTAAAACTAAGGGATAAAAGGAGAAATAAACACCGTCACGATCATGATTTCATTTGTTTAAACATGGTGAATTATTAATGAGTTTAAGAACTCAAGTTATATTATTGTCAGGTTTCATCATCGAGAAGGAACGCATCTTACTCCAATGGTTCTTAGAACAATATATAACGGATCATTACAATACCCCAAGCCCTACAAAACACTAGAGATTGTGTTTGCGATGAGCGAATCGAACTGGTGGTTTCCAAAGTTGTTAACTAGGAAACTGATCTTGAGTTCAAGTATTTTTCGGATAACACTCTCCCTCCCAAGAAGTAAGAACGTGACCGTTTTTTTAATCCCAAATTACTAAGGAAACGGCGATTTTTAAATCAAAGTGGAAAGCAGATTGTTCTTCTTGCGGATAATTCCTCTTGTGATGGACTAAACTAAGATGCACATTAATCAAACGCGATAAGTTTGTTTGACAGGGTATGTGGCTCTGACATTAATCTTAATGGTCATTGTAATTAAACTAAAATTTACAATTAAAATGGTACACAGTTGAGCTGGGTCGCAACCATGAAACGACAGAATATAAAATTGACAGGTTACACTTGTCAAAAAATTTGCCCACACTTGTGGGGCGATTGGAGCTTGACAGCTGTACATTTTTCGTTGTGATTAGCCTTAATTTCACAAACGCGAAAGTGTGCTAAGTTGATAATCAACTCCACTTTTAAGGCGCCAAAAGATATCATGCACTTTGGTAATGTTTCGCAGTGCGTTCATGTCTTGGTCTATTTACTATTATTATGTAAATATCGATTTAATTCTTTTTTTTTTCGAAATTAAAGAAACTGAGAAAGGAAGCTTTATTTTCAACCATATTTTCAACAACATTGTCATGCATAAAAACTCATTGGCGACAATCTTGTGTGGTTACAGAGACATTTTAAAGACCAAGCGGGTTCAGTGGGAGAATACAAAAGAACTCTGTTACTCAAAATTCCATGAAAACACTGGTAAAAGGGGGTACACACAAAGAAAACAAAGAAACACATGATCTTCAGGAAAAGTTGTCCAAAAAAGGGGGAGATTTTATAATACCGGGCTCCTTATGAACATATCTCTTAATGCTTCTAAGAACGAAGCATACAGAAACGAAAAGAGATCTCTCAAATTCAGTGAGATGCAAGTGAGTAGCCCGTTATTCTAGAATCTAGCCATTTCACAAAATTCAAAAGTAAGAGTTTCACCGTAACACAAGGAATATTCATGAACAACATAGCTTGACTTACACTCAGGGCAAATTGAACAGTTGATTCAAGCGGTTTCAGTCCGTTTACTTCTACAACTTCTTGTCTCAACACGAGGGCGAACCCAGACATTCAACGGCTGCAAATTTTCCATTGAAAAATGTTCTCATATATTTACTCTTGCACATATTACTCAGGATTTTTCCCTTTCGACCATTTTTTCCGTCCGTCCTTCATCTTGCAGCAAACAAAGGTCATGCTTGAACGAATAACGTAAAAACCACTGCTTCAAAGCAAACTTGCATCTGAACGAAAAATGTATATATATTTACATAAAAACGCACGTACACTTGGCACAAATGGGAATATATGGCAAGCCGCGACGATTGAAGTGAACAATGCTTGTGAACAAGAGCTAGCCTATCGCATGAATTCTCCATTTACTTGTTTTCCAATAGCCGCGTAGTTTTAACGCGCAACAACGACGAAGGAAAACATTGGTGCCAAAAGAAGTAGCATCTTGCAGATCTTGGAACATTTCTGAGACAACTTTTAGCTCCGTAAAGTACAAAGATGACCGAAGGTGACAGGTAAATAATACCATAAGGTAAATCACAGAAAATCCAGAATAAATGTCTGAACAAGCTATATTTGAATGAACTCGTAAATCCGCCAGCAAATTACAAATTTATAACTCTCGCGCACTAATGATAAATGGACACTGACAAACGCATTGTACTCTCGAGTCCGAGGGGTTTGAATGTTCTCTTTTCCAGACTAACGACCTTTGAAGTTTTATACCCTTCAGCAACTAGTGAGACAATCAGTGCAGAATGCAATCCTCCGTAGGGAAAAAGATGGCGACTGGTACATTTACCCACAGTTCTTAGCGCACGAAAACTTTAACAACGTTCATAAAAAGGTACAGAAGGGTTATAAAATCTTCAAACCTACGATACACAATGTCCTTAGTACAGGGACAAATGTTGTAAAAAAATTGGCTTTCCTTGTGTCTTATACGCTGTGTTAGGTTCGCAAGGTATTGTGGTAGGCATTAGAACCCCTGCCCGGTTCACTCCACTCCCTTGCAGAATATGAACAGAAGAAACCTTGATGAGAAATAGTCCTAGCAGTGTACTTGTTTCAGGTGTGTACAGTATTTAAATTCAAGGTCCAAAAATAACTTACAGTTAGTGTTTACTCTGTCGCTATAAATTGTTTCCGTTCATAATTTTTAAATTCAATAATACGTTGAAGCAGCAAACGTGACAATTTCACTCTTCACGCCAACTTTGTAGCTGGGTACTTTTGTTTTCCTCGCGAAGGTTTCAACTTTGTAAAATGAATCCCTCGTTTTCTCTAAAACACACGGACGATGTGCTTGTTTCCTTTTTCGCTGCTGGAGATAAATGGAAGTAAAATGTTTTAAAAGCAAGCAACCGGAACCATGATCCTGCTCGTATACGTTGGATCAATAGTGATCAAATCGGCTTCACAAATAAAATGAAGAATATAAAGGCAGAAACCGACACAACGTAGAATGTTTTTCTGAACGTGTACTACATTTCGGCTGGCCAAACCAGCCTTCTTCAGGTACAATGGAAAATTTTGCATCGGGATGTGTTTTTTATGTAGCACATTACCGGAAATACGTAAAAATAATTGACACTGTAAATTACAGATAAACATATGAAGAAATAAAATAGTAAATTAACAAAATAAAGTAAAAGGAAACGATTAAAATGTTTCTTCGCGGATGTTCAGACCATCAGGAACAATTGTTCTGCCTTTTTGGATTAAAAAAGCATCCCTGGCCTTACGAATGGAGTCTCGGTTAGAAGAGATTTCTTCAATGGGTATTAATTGCATGTCGTTAGCAGTGTGTTTAGTAGAGGACAGGAAATGTTCTGCGGCTGTAGTAGGTTTAGATTTGGTGTTAGGGTTATCTATGGTACGGCGGTGTTCATTAAAACGGTCTTTTAAACGTCGTTTAGTCTCTCCTATGTATTGTCTCTCCGCTGCAATTTACAATACGTATGGGGAGCTTCTTTTTGTTGGCCTTGAGAATTATCCCGCTTAGCTTTTCCTTGTAAACTTGAGATAGAATTTCCTCGTAATCCGCCATTTTTAACTGAAACGTTTCCCGCGAGAGCTTTGACACACAAAACACACAAGCGACTTTGATGGATTTGTTAACAGATTGACAGGTAATTATCCAATCGGTATTTCCCGTTTCTCAAAGAAACCTCCGTAGTCAGTTTTTTTCTGCCTCTCCCCATTCTCTCCTCGTTTCTTTCCCTAATTTGCATAATATTAACTGAGTTCGCGCGCGGAGGATTTCAGGAACAAAACCCCACTACTCGTAGTCTATTGGGTGTCGCGGAGTCCGCAGCAATACTTAAGCGCTTTCTAGGTTTCTTGTGTCACAAATTTACAACTTGACAAGTTGTAATGTCACTAACTCTTATAGAGACAATTAAAGGAGAAGTAATGTGTTTCCCTGGTTATCTGACCCTCACAACTGACACATGAAAACAGCAGATGATATTTGTTGAACGCACCTAGGACAGGAGCCCATCACTCCTGACGTAGGGGTAATTCCAAAATATATTAAGTCACAGTAGCGTTTTTGCACTTAGAATGGACTAAGTGGCGCTACCCGAAAAATAACTGCCATCCTCAGCCACATCACACGACACACAAAAAACTGCGTGGCTTTGGGGATGAAAACAGAGTGTATAACCCTAACGATGCTAGAACGCATGCGTCTTACATGTTGGGTTCTACCACAAGGAAAAGCACTTAACGTTGATGTGTGATCCCGTATGAAATGTATCTTCCGCTTAATGTATAGTAGACACGAACGGTAACTAATGGTAACTAATTAATTGAAATTGAAAATGAAAATGGCGAATACGAACTTTTCTCTTCCAGAGGCAAGCACGACGCAAGAAACCATTGCACACGAATCCCCTTAACGATAAGGAATTCCCATAGTTCGACATCAAAATAATTTTACAATTCACAAGTGTCAGCCCTAACACTGAACTCCAAACAGTTAAAATAGAACACAAATGCACAGCCACTAATCCGAAGATGATTACAATATAAAACCTTAGACGCTCCCCATACCTATTGCAAATAAAATAGATCACAAGTGTCAGCCTGATCAGCCCTTAGACACTAAACTCCCATAGATCACAAGTGCACTGCCACTAATGTATGGTCGAAAAGGTTACCAATGCATAATAATTAAGGCCCAAGCAAACGGCTTCAACATTTGCTTCAACATCCTTTCGATTTTGTTGAATGGCAATGTTGAAAGCGTTTGCCACCCCATTTCAACCGAGTTGAAGTGTGTCGAAACGTGTTGAAACGATGTTGAATCGATGTTGAATCGATGTTAAAAAAGTTTAAAAGCGTTTAAACTTTGCTTCAACATCCATTGAACATTTCTTTTGTACTCTGGAATGTTCGGAATGTTGAAGGGAAGTTGAAGTCGTTTGCCCCGCTCTTTCAACATTGTTGAGCAGGCGCATGTGCAATTAAGACGTAACCATGGTCACGGCGTGGACGCAAAGATGATAACAAACCAAAATAGTTTTCATTTTGTGCTTGGCTGTAGAACGTCCGGGCGATGGCTTTTCGATCAACTGATCCCACTACGGAGGACTATGACATGCCAGACGATTTTGCAGAAGATCGAAGCTTCAACAAGGAAAAGAAAAGCACCGGAGGCGGACAAAACCAAAAAGCCAAAATGGAAGTCCGATGAGATAGAAACGCTCATAGATGAACTAGAAAAGAGAAGCTGTTTGTGGGATATCTTTGACAAAGAATACCACAATTGCGAAAAAAAGAGACATTGCTTACACAGAATTGGAAGACATCCTCATCATTTAAGACTTCAAAAGCTACAAAAACTACTAATAACGAACACACTTTGGTGTAAACATACGAGCGATCCATTCTGTCATTTCAAAATAGCGCCCGTACATGTGTTTCGCGCGTAGATCTGGGGCCGGAACTACTTACCAGGCCACTTGCAAAGTTTTGTTGAATGAAATGTTGAAACCGTTTGCCATCTCGCAGTTCAACATCATTCAACAACCTTTCAAAATCGAACGGATGTTGAAGCAAATGTTGAAGCCGTTTGCTTGAGCCTTTACAAAAACCAACATTTGGTCTTATTTGCAGTTAACTGTTAATTTAATAGAAATGTCAAAATCAACTATACCCTGAAAGCAAACAAAATAAGTTTCCATTTTTAGTGCAACAATCGCAGTTGACATAGAAATGTAAAACGATACATGTGCCTGAAATATTGGCTAATACAGTGATTTCAGGAGCTTTATCTAGTGGTCAGCAGAATCACTCCAAAAACATTTCACAGATGATGAAAGGAAATCATTTCCATATCATTTACCACTAAAACTCTTACATTGCTTACGCAATCTCCGGGTTAATGATTAGATTTAACTATTACTGAAAACTAAAATCATCAATCAACATGGACTACAAAGAATTTCTATCCTCAATAGCAGAGTGAAAAGAATTAGTACAATTAATGCTCATTACTTCAACGTTGTAGCTCAATGCTGTTCTTTTTTCATTTTTTTTTTCTATACTGAGACAAGGTTTACACTAGAGGAGATTTTTCTGTATTTGTTAATGTTTCTGGACTCATCAACTTAGAGTATTCAAATTTGTTCAAATACTTAAAGGATATTCGGATTCCTAACTGTTTACAGACGATGACATCCACGGGAACATTTACAATTTAATGGTTAACAAGCTGTTTGTTGCCTCGACAATAAGAAACAAAATGCCGCTAAAAAAGGTAAGGGTAGGTTGAGACAGTCTGTAGTTTTCTTTCCACTCGCCAACCACGTTGTTGCCAATCATGTATTCCCACCACGCATTTTGGCTGGGTGTTATCCAGAATCACCCAGGTTCTTGATCGTGCCACGTGTGGAGGATGTCGACATTGTTTGAGGCAATAATTGTGGTTTCAATTCTGAGGAATATGGCATTGCACATTATAAAAGATTGCCTGGACCTGCAACAGAACACGGCAGCCAGTGACTGCCATCAATGGCCATCAATATGACTATGACTAGATCCGCCATTCAAAAGTTCTCAGGCGAAAACATATCCAGATTCAAGAGAAAATCGTTCACACGACATAACTCTCTAGATTCAAAGGTTTTTGTCCACTTGTATGTAAACAGCAAAACCATTTCAGTACTAAAACATTCCAGATTAATCATGAATCCAGAACAATTTCCTCTAGTGTAAACCTAGTCTCAGTCGACAGTAACATACCCACATGAACGAACCTTGTTAATTATTGCTTCCCCAGTGACATTTAAAATGTGGACAAAGAGACTGCCAGCTTGATAATGTATTCCTTTCTTGTAATACCTGTAAAGGTTTCTGTTTATATCTGGCTAAGATTAATAATAATATTAATATGTGAACCTATCAAAAGTGGTCTTTGGGTTATTATAAAATAGTAAAGAAAAATGTATTTTGCTTCAATCCCTAGATGATACAATTGTTATGAGTTATACTCCTTTACAAGTCTCATTACAGCTGTATGAAGTTAGTGGTTGTTTTTTTTTCCCTTCTATTTAGTTTTCTTTCATTCTTTTTTTAGTCCAAGATAGTGTCCCCAATTAGCTTGCCTCTCTGAACAGCTGATAATACATTCAACCTACATTCAATTACAGTGGAACCTCTATTTAATGAAGCCCTTGGCATAACAAATGGTATTCTTTGCCCCAGTTATAGTAAAATATATGGACGAGAACCCTTATATAACAAACCTTGTTGTAGCAAACATATTTTGCCAGTTCCTTGGCCCTTATCTTGTAAAGCCAGTAAAGGAATTGTTTTGTTTTCTTGGTCATGAGCAAAAAATGAATAAATCATATTTTGATTAACCCAGTTATGCAATATAATCCTAAAGTCTTGGTCAACAATTATATCAGGTACCCTGACAAGAAAAAAATTTCTACAGGTATATATTTTTTCATAGTCTGAAATTGGGGCAAAAACTCTATAGCAACACTTTGCAAAGTCAGAGTAAGCATGTAAATGAACTGACGTGTTGCATATATTACATGTAGATAAGACTGAAATCGGCTAATTGACTCTTGCAACAAAATGTTCAAGCTTTTGTTTAATGCCCCTAATAAATACAGAGTGCCTGGCCACTTATGTTTTTCATTGAATAGGAATACACATGTAGCTACTATTGTGTTATGTCTTGTTCAACAAAGCATTATCAACAAATGTAACTGAATAGCACTTGTCACAGTTAGTTTCTCTCATATATCACAACGACAAAATCCAGCATTGGATAGAAACTACAAAATTGCATATGCATGTTGGGTTATGATGTAAATTTGCAAATAAAAAAGGTTAACTGTGAAAATGTTCACATTAAAATACAATTGATTTTGACTGGAAGGCAACTTCAGGCAGAAACACAACACTCCCCAAGATTTTGTCAACCTCACATTGGACTGCATGATTTGTTCCGGAATACGGTAATACTAATAAAGTGCTGCCATCAAGTGACGAGGTGAATAACAGAATAGCACAAATTATGGTCAACACATGTTATACAGAGCATGCTGGAAACATGTGAGTCATTAAACTACTGAATGAGTGTAATAGCAATTTCAAGCTCCACTGTTGTTCAGTTTAAGCATGGAGATATGACCCAAGTTACTTTGAACCGTATTTATAAATTTTAAAACCATGAATGTCATATTTGGAAATTAACATACCGGTAATATGCAAGCAATGCAATGACAAACATGTTTAGGAAGAAACATGTTTGTTGAAAGCAAGTTTACTCTAGACATGTTTTAGTGGTAATGTGGATTCAGTATTGGTTTGAACATCTCAGCCCCGAGAAAATAGAACTATTTCACAGTTTCTGATACCATGAAGTGAAGTGGAGGATCTAATGTCTAACAGCTCACTGAAAGTTCTGAAACATTTAGGAATTGAAAGTTAAAGATACCAGGTACAAAAATTTCTAATCAAATTCCAGGTAAAAAAGCCTTGTTAGGGCAGCCACAATTAATTAAGTTTTTCATTTTTACATATGGTTGTCTGTAAAATTTGAGGTAAAATTTAGAGGCATTTGCATATGAACAATTGAAAGTATGATTCCTTGCCTCACAACAAATCTACTACCCAGCAGAAAAACGTTCTGCTGGGTATCTTTTCCTTTTAACTCACAAAACCTTTAGAAAGTTAACTTTCTCATGCATTTACTTAACGTGTTTGCACTCCCCTCCCACCCAAGAAGATAGTGTCAGAGACCGTGAGAAGGTCTATTCTAGTTTAAAATTATACTACATTCTTTGAAAACTTTGGCACTTGCTTTGACGCTAACGTGATCTCCCTGAATTTCGATTAACTTTTCAAGGAGAGGGTCATGTTGGATATTTCTTGGAACCGCACATTAATCAGTAATGCAAAATAAATTATTTGCAAATGAGAATAGTTATCCATGAAAAGGGCTATAAGCCATGAATTACAAAACTCCCTAAACTACATTGTGTATAGAGGCTCTCCTCACACATTGGTCTATCGTGAACCGCAATGTACCGTGGAAAGATTAAAAAGATGAAATAAAGTATTTTCTTACCTTTCACAGATGATGACCGTAAGCCAGCTATCAGGCAATTGCGTTGTCAGGCAATCGTCAGATACAGTATTCTAGGAGGAATTCGTCCGAAAACATTTTGCTTATCTGCCACTTTAAAACAAGACGACTCCTTCACATAGTCTCATTTCACAGGAAAATGTAAAAAAACGTGTTATCTTCTACGGTATTCCGAGGAAACGTTCGTATTAAATACCTCCAACACACTGCTGCTGTCAGAAACACACGTTTTCAAAATCGGTCGAGGCTGAATCGTCCGCCATGTTTAAAACACCACTCCAACTTAGTGGCCATTCCTTTTATTCCCAGTTTCTCGCAGAAAAAAAAGGCGGGAAAAATATCCTCATGCTCCCTCGTCCCCAGGGTCTTTTTCCACTTTTCAGAACTAGCTCAACCTAAAAGAACCGCTAAAAGCAGGGAGGATTTATTATCTTCCTATCACAGTCTGTAACCGTGATAATGATGAACGAAAAACAGGCTTGAGCACAGTTTTTCTTAGTTAAGGTGATTCCTCAGTGCATGTATTGCATTTCGCATCCCTCCTGCACACGATTTTTGCGTCATTAGCAAATGAATGCGTGCACGTACACAACGCAAGAAAAAAAATTACTACCAAAAACATTTACTTACCCTATCACCCGTAACCTAAACCTTACAACCCCTAGAAGGAGCACGCTAGACTGAAGACTTTTTGTCAACTCTGATCCAAGATGTGCATTTTTGCTAAGAAGCACATATCAAACTGATTGTTGCTTTAAGACGATGCAATGTATCTGTTGAGACGTTTTGATATTTACTCCATGTGTTTGGCCACTGGCACCCCGAAACGTAGCGGCATTCAGTAAAAGAAAAACGCACTTAATGGGTTCCATTGCACGGATGTTTTACACGCACCTTTGACGAGTTATGACTCTAAACAAGCACCGTACCCGGCGCCATATGTTTTTTTTATCGCACATTTCGAATAACTCCATTATTACGGGAACAACCACAAAAAATTAGAAAAAAATCTAACGTCAAGTGTTATTTCTCATAGGGAATCACCTTAACCAAATGACACTAACAGCAACTAAACGCTTAAAATATATGCCGTGACAACGAGTTGAACTTTCACTGCGAGATAATAAACCAATCGCTAAAAAGTGAAACAAAATTACTCTAGGTTATTTCCACATCACGTTCGTTATCTAGTTGATATACTTTTGATCAAAAAGAATCCTTCTTGAAAAAATAAAACACACTTTCCGGCAGTCACGGAAAACGAAAAAGTCATTTCCCGCTTTTAGTTGAAAATCTTTCACTACGATGGAACTGATAAAATCGCAATCAACTATTTGAAAAAGAATCACCGCTCTTTAGGAGGCCAACAAATGGTCTTTGCGAGCAGTGCATTTATTTTTACCGCTGATTGACTAAAAAATATTTAACGCAATGAAGCTTCATTTGGAGGCTTCTAGGAGCCATACAGATCTGACAAGCTCTAAAGGTCGAATAGTAATAGTAATATTCCTTATTTATTATATGGCTAGCTCCGCGAGCGGGCAAGATGAATCAAATCCTGCGCTGTGATTGGCTACCCGAGCGGGCAAGATGGAGCCATCTTGCCCGCTCGGGACTACCCGCCTTGTCCCGCAAGAAAAATTTCCCCTAAAGCCATGTAATAAATCCTTTATTGACCAAGCTTGTTCGGTCAAGATGGCTTGATATTGGCCTCGTTCTTTTTTTGCGTGTTTATGGACCCCGACTTCGTCTCGGTCCATAAAAACGCAAAAAAGAACTCTGCCAATATCCAGCCATCTTGACCTCACACTTGGTCAATAACCCATACGTCTTCATGTCTCTAGATTACTTTTTACCTTTGCGAGTACCTTTCGCAAAGAATTCTTGCGCGCGCCAGTTTCAATAACACGCCAGCAAAACGAGTTAGCATGTTTCCAGAAACGTTCATAGCGCGTGTATGTTTCCCCAATGTTTCCCAGTTGCCGTCCGACAATTTTGCGAGCACGAGTAAGTGAGCACTCGTCCGCTATTCTTTGCGAGAAATTTGAGCAAAGGCCAAATTTTGCGAACACTTTTTAATATAATGGGACCATTTAGGGGGTTACACCTAGCTAGCAAGGAAAAAAATCGTGACCTTTTAATTTAACACCGTCAACTAAAAGTTAAATGATTAAATTTAAATTTATTCATAGCAATTTTATTGGGCGTTTTTTCAATGAAAACAACACGATTCTTTTCTTTGATGGGCGTGACCCACTAAGGAGCGGTGATTCGTCAATCGCCAGATTTTTTCTTCTCATTATCAGCTCCATCGTGTATTGTAATTTATAGCCATCTGCCAAAGGCAGTAGATCTTGAATCGGACCGTTTCATTTTCTGTTTATAACTACAACTAAGAATCCTAGATGTAAATAGA
>OZ026597.1:19491520-19516520 GCA_964020085.1 Micromussa lordhowensis | reverse complement strand
TTCAGGACATGTCCTTGGTAATCACATAAGCTTATTTCATCAATCTAAGCATGGATCTAAGCAAACCCAACCGCCAAGTCGCTCCTCGCCCGGCAGAAGTTAACACCACTTTGTGAGATTTCATGGAAGTTGATCAGATGTGGCATGTTCTGCAAATAGTTTCGCGCATGCTTTGCACCGCTTGCACGTGGTAACGTTCCACGCATGATTTGGTCGAGAGCTCAAATCGACTTTTAATGGTTTCCTTCTGGAGATCGTCTGTTGTTGAGATCACTGCTTGTATCTTGGCGTAACGACTATTTAAGTCGATTTCAAAGAATAATAGGTAAATTACTTTTTGAAATACGTTTGCTCAAAAAGAACGTTTGTTGTGTTAAAATTAGATCGAGGGAAAAGTCGAAACAGGCCTTATAAGCGCATTGGTGGAGACCCTGTGAGAATTTTCGCGCCCTTTTTCTGCGAGAGACTGGGATGAAAAGGAATGGCCGCTAAGTTGGAGGTGTTTTAAATATGGCCGCATTCAACCTCGACCGATAGAGTCCGACCGATATTGAAGACTTGTGGTTTCTGACAGCAACAGTGTGTTATAGGTGTTGGGAAATTGGCGAACTTTTCCTGAGAATACCGTAGAAGATGACATTCTCTGTACATTCAGCTCATTCCACTGTAAAATGAGACAATATGAAGGAGTTTTCTTGTCTTAAAAAATGGCAGCTAGGCTTTCAAGCGAATTCCTCCGAGAATTCTGTGGCAGTGGTAAAGCATAGGTTTCTGCGCAGAAGCAGTGTGTTTGACCGTGAAGGTGATGGCTGGCTTGCGTTCATCATCTGTGAAAGGTGAGAAAATACTTTATTTCATGTTAATGGTCTTTAATCTTTTTACAAATTAAAACAAACAAAACCAACTACATTGAGGTACGTGATGGACCAATGCTTGGAGAGCCTCAGGTCTTTAGGGCCATTCCATTTTTTATTCGCACCCCCAACCCACCTCTGCTGACGAAATTTTCTGAAGGGGAAGAAGGGAAGGTCATCATAACCCAACATGTATCACCAAATTATTCTGTAGTTTCTGCCCAACGTTGAGTTTCATCATTGTGATGTATGACAAAAGCTAACTGTGACTGTAACTAACTAACTATGACTGTAACTATTAATATTCATTTACGTTTGCAGAAAATGCTTTGTAGGACATCGCAGAATAGCTATTCTCATAATACATAGGTACAAGGGCACTCTGCATTTATTAGGGCCTTTAAACAAATTTTGAGCATTTTGTTGCAAGAATCAAGGTGATTCTAATCTTATGTAATATGTGTAACACTGCATTATTCCATTCATTTACAAGTTTGGTCTGATTGTGCGAAATGTCATTGTACAGTTTTTGCTCAAGTTTCCGACCATGAAAAGAAAAAAGGTACATACAGGTCAATTGATTTTTTGCCAGGATACTGGACATAATTATTAGCCAAATATTTAGGATCATATTGTATCACTGGGTTGAATTAAAAATGTGATTTATTATTTTTTCTCATGACCACACAATCAAAACAATTTGCTTGACTGCCTAATAAGATAAGCTAAAAACTTGAACATATTGGGAACACAAAAACCTATAAAAAGTTTCAAATACACATGGCTGAATGGCTCTTCGATTGACTTTAATAATTCCAATGTAATTGACAAGGGAAATTTTTGTGTGAGGAAAACATTGGAATCCTGGCATACTGCTATCACAATTGAATTGGACAATAACTGAAAAACATTACCTAGACAATATTCCATTCTTTTTTGAACTCCATGGTAGCATTTTATTTCTTCACAAGTATCATTCTGTTTTTGTTGAATATTTTTCTACTTCACACTTTTTACCATATATATTTTAATGATCACGCTTTATATTCAATATTTGTTAAAGGTTACAGCCGGCAATTGAAAGCTCTTAATTTCAAACTATTTTAACCAGAGACACAGGTTTTTTAAAATTTAAAATATGTCTTATCCTGTTTACTTGTCCATTTTTAACTGAACATATTACATGTAGTTGAATATCTGCTTAATGTATTTAGCTGTGCCAACTGGAGAGACAAGCTAAATGGGGAGACTCCTAGACTAAAAAAGAAACAAAAAGTTAAATAAAAGAAAAAAAACCAAGCCAACACTGACTACATAATAAGACTTCTGTGTAAAATGAATCTAATTCCTTCATAACAATTTAATTACATGTATCTGGGGGTTGAAGGGCAATACATTTCTCCTGAATATTTTATAATAACCCAAAGACAGCTTTAAATATTCTTCTTCTTCTTCTTCTTCTTCTTAGCCAGGTGTAAACAGAAACCTTTACAGGTATTACAAGAAAGGAATACATTATCTAGGTGGTGGTCACCTTGTTCAAATTTTAAATGTTGCTGGGGAAGCAGTTTAACAAGGTTTGTTGAATGTTAGTATGTTACTGTAGACTGAATGAAGGAAAAAGAAATTAAAAAATATTGAGCAGTATTAAGCCACAATGTCGAATCATTGAACAACTGCAGAGGTTCTTTATACTTCTTTTCACTCTGCTTTTGAGGAATGATGATAAAACGTCTTTGTAGACCTTGTAGCAGTGTCGGAAATTAGCACTTGCCTGACTTGCACCACAACAAATTGTAAATTTTTATGAGTCCATTAGCACATTAGATCCTTTGTTAAACAACCCCACAAGCTTTGTAGCTTTGGAAATTATCGTTTTAAAATAAACATTGATTGATCAATTGAGTGCAAAAAGTGTTGTGTGAGGTAAAAATCATAGATCATTTGCCTGTTTGGCTAGTGCAATTTTTCATTTTTGGGAAATTATTCAAGTTTAAATATTTACAACAAGCTTTGTTTGCCATTTTGCCAAGAATGTATTTAAACCAGTGTTTTTTTCACCTTTTGAGATGCCCAACTAATTTTCCAATAAGACAAAAATTTTGTGTTTCATAAATAGACAAAATGAAATATGGCTCCCTCCAGTAACCTAACTGTTCCAAGTGTATGACATAATACTGCTGGTTTCTACTTGAGCCGGCAGTAATTAGTGCGGAAGAAGAATGTTTGGTTGTTATGGAACGAATCTCAGGAAGTGAGAAAATTTAAGTGCCTCTGTTGTAGTTATCTTTTGGTTTAAGGTCTTTAAGTTTAGTTTTCCATCCATGGACAAAAATGTCAGTCTTACTCCAGCAGCAAATTTAGTGTTGCCAGATGTTTGCTTAGCTGTTTTTGAGTTAAAACTATGGAAATGGGGAAATATTTCCAAAGAGTTTCAAGCGTTGATGATAAAGTGCAGATAAAACAGTAAAATTGTTCCAGAGGTGGTGTCTTGTAAATGGACTAGAACAAGGAAGCTCAACTTGAAATGGCAAGCTGCATGTTCATGTTTACAAAATGGCAAAAAAACATGTGGTTTGTGAATTGCTGCAGAGATTTTATTTTTTGGATTGGAGGCATCTTTCTAGGCAAGTGAAAATTACACTGGGAATTACAATATTATGCTGTTTTTATTTTTTGGAAAATGATTTGAGTCAAATCTATGCAAATGAACCCCATTAAAAAGCTTTATTGGGAATTTTCATGTAATTGATATCAAACAATAAGAGGAGGAGGACGAGGAGGAGGAACCAGGAGGAAGATGAGCTTGAAGTTCACTGCCTCCTGCTAAGAAGAATAGAAAGAAACTAGCAGAGAGAAGAAGGATAAAAATTTTATAGTTTGTTGTTGTCGCCAGCATCTTGCTTTCCTTCTCCACTGATCACCCTGACCAAAATTTCTGCTTGTCAAACCAAACAGTTTCTTTGCCATCGAGCATTTTCTTGGTGCTAGGATCTTTCTCCCTCCATGTAAACTGTCCTTCTGTCGTTAGTCTAGTTTCTTAAATCATTCAATTTTGTTTTCATTTGACTACAATAATATAAAATAATAATAATAATAATAATAATAATAACAATAACAATAACAACAATAATAATAATAATAATAATAATAATTTAATAATTTAAATTTAAATTTAATGAGGAAGCCCAACTGTAACTGTAAGCTTCTCTTTTACATTGTGGCTTTTTCCCATTTTGTGTGTCCATGTAGCCTGCGTAGCAGAGAGAGTGGAGAGACAAAAAAATGTAGGGGTGGTTGTGGGGGGGGGGGGGGGGGGGAGGAAGGGTGTAAGGAAACGCCTGCTATAAAGATCCCCATTGGTTCATTTCTGTGGTTGCTGGCGGCCGCAAAATTCTGATTGGTTAATCGGACAATGGGATGGATTTGTGAAGTATTGCAAAAACAACCAAAATGGCGGCCGGTTTTCAAATGACGCTCTTCCTCCACCAGAAGTAAAGTTTACTCTACAAAATCTGCAGCTGCTATTTTTTTGAATGTCTATCTTTGGTTTTCTTCCTCTTTTGCAAACCTTTGTGGGAGTTGCAGACATTACACGGCTTGAAGATTTTCTCACAATGCTCGCTGCTATGAATATTTTTTCACGCCTTCCCGCGTAATTAAAGTCAGTCGTGCAGAAAAGCGCGCGCCTTATTCTGATTGGTAATTGAACTGACAGCTCTGTTAATCCGATTACCGTAAAACAGTAGGCGGAGATGCATAAGAAGCAGCTTTTATAGCAGGCGTTCCCTCCCCCCCTCTCTTCGCTCTTTTTCCTCCCTCTCTCCCTCCCCTTTATACGCCTGCTACGCAGGCTAGTGTCCATGAGAAAACCAGGCAGAACCAGGGAAGAGGTGATACGGCTAAAATCACCAATTTCAGTGGCACGAATGTTGGGTTTCCCGTTTGTATAATGACTGATTGTGGCAGAAAAGTAGGTCAAAATATTATATTCCCTTCAAGTTAGGCGGACCCCCTGGAAAATGGCCATTTGACACTTTTTTGTGCGCATTTAATTATCCATCTTTGGTTTAGCATTTCTACAACAAGATAAGCCATGTGAAAATGAAATTCACTGGAACATGTTCTACAAGTATCAGTCTAAAACCACAGATATTGATTTGAACTGGGCAATTTGATTTGTCTCAGTGGCTTCATCTTAAGTAAGGTGCATATTTCGTACTGTTGTGAATAGCCTTTAATTGATGGCAAATATCCGCAAAGGGCAAAACCAAATACACATTATTCTAAAATTGATAGTGAGAGCAATAAATAAAGCTCTCAAAAAAGCCTTAAAATGTTTGAAGACTTGTATAATAATATATATTTTTTCTGTTTTGCCGTACTGTTTACATAGAACTTTACGATTTATGGCCATTTCATGAACATCCACTAATTAAAACACAAAAGTGTTTTTGTCTTAACCGAACTCAAAATCAACAAGAAATATCTAGGAGAGCAGAGAGCAGAGAGTGAAGAGCCCAAGTTACATGTTTGTTATTGTCGCCCGCATCTTGCTTTCCTTCTCCACTTGTAACCACCCCGACTAAAATGTCTGCATGTAAACCAAAGGAAAGCTGTGCTGTTGGTCTAGTTTCTTCAATCAGACAGGCAGACGCTAACCAAAATGTCATGCCGTTTCCAAATTATAAATTGCAAATTTGAAGTGGTAATTAAGATTTCAGATGCGGTAATCTGAAGGTCGCGGGTCTAAACCCTGGCGTGAGGACCTTTTTTCCTTGTGCTGCTAACGAATGGTTTGCATTTGGCCTGATTACATGGCAAATTTCAGCCCGGCCTGAAATTTCAGTCCTGCTAGGGGGGCTTTAATTTTGTTCCGATTACATGACGAATTTCAGCCCGGGCTGAAATATTAGCCGCGGCGCCAAGTATACAAAGAGTCTGGTTAGATCTCAGTATGACAATTTACATCAAGCAAAAGACGCAAAGTAATTATGATTATTATACATTGTAGTTGCCATCTGTCTTCTCATTGGCTAAAAGCCTACTGTTAATTCTGGGGAACAGCGCAACCTACAGATTATTCACTAATCTGTACCTACAGATTAGTGAATAATCTGTAGGTTGTGCGCGCAATGCATGATTTCCAAGGGTAATCATGTCAACTTCGCGCGATTCGTGTTGCTTGCCGTCAGTGAAGAAGCAGAAACATGACTTCCAAGTTTTTGCGTTCGTTCAATGTATGTAAGGGTTATCAGCCTCAGCCTTCGGCTTCGGCTGATAACTCTTACCTCGAGCTTGATTATTCTGGATATCACAAAAACCTCATCCAATAATTGTTTATAATTCTGCTGGGTTCCCATTTAATTTTCGATTAACTAGATTGAGTCCAAATTCCACGTACAGTAGTCTTCACAATCTGGCCTTATAGGCATTAGCTAAAAGTAGAAAGACCAGTTTTCATGAGCTATTGTAAGTACTTCGAAAGTCTGCTACTGTAATCGTTTCATTTTTTTGTCACTTTAAAACTGGTAGGTTTCTGTTGGATTGCTGGTAGATGATACGAGTTGACCCTTTTTTTTCCCTAAAAACAAGGATTAATAAAGAAAAGGCGCTGTAAAGGTGAGAGAGGTCCCCAACTGCACGCTTCTTTATCTCGCAAATGACAATTCTTATTTTTTTAACTTGTCATCCATCCATCAATACTGATATCAATAAAATTATCAGTTTCATTTCAGGAGCCAAAAATAAATTTCCAAAAGACAAATACATGTATTCTACTGAGGACAATGATGTTTACTAAATTTAACATCAGTGGTTTTTATGATCACGTTCTAAGCTGGGTTCAAAGATCTCTTTAAAAAATGTATTTCTGTATCGTCATTACGTTTGTTGTTATTCCGCCATTGTAGACAGCGTTGAAAAGCTGATCATGCTTAATTTAAAACGCCATTGCCTTCAATCATGAGTGTTCCATTAGACAAAAAACACTCACCGAACTTGCAAAATTGTCAACTGGTATTGGTATTATCTTTGAAGCTGTTGCTTTATATACAGACAGTGAACAATCTAAAAGAAGAAATTCTGTGTGCAAAGATAGCAATTTTATTTTAGATCTTTTCTGTGCGTGTTGTTCAAGTAAATTGGAAATTGCATATAGACACTTTAATTGTCTCAGTTGATCAACTTCCTCTTGTTTCCTCTTAAAATGAGGACAACAACAACTTTGTGTGGGTGAAATTGTGAAAGTGGGCGACAAAGTGCTCAATTTTTAATCCCCAAATTCTAAACCCCAATGATTTAGCCCCATGAAACCCTGGAGTGTGAATAAAAACAAAACCGACAGCCCAAGGGGTTACACAAAGTGGATTAAGAGGAGGGAGTGGGCCTTCTCTCAGGGCTACTGTCAGCATTCCTGGGTAGAGACGGAGGGACTTGGGCCTCCAGAAATCGAGTCTATGGGGGCAAAAGTGTGACGAGAGGAGCGCTTCATCCCCATTCCCGTTCTTATTGCACTAGCTTAAACATCACTTGCACAGAACGGAACGCTACAAACGAAACTAATAATTTAAGAATCAAAAAACATCCGGTACTGCACTGGAACTGATTAATCCGTGAATCTTCATTTGAATATCAATCTATATAGAGAATTATGAATAGTAATCTGTATAAAGAATCATTAATAGTAATGCACATAAAGAGTTAGGTTCATCTAAAACAAGTGACATAACTTAAACAGTCTCCAGTTCTGTACCTGGATTATAAATATTATTAATAGCGTAATTTTTATTATCATTATCATTATCATTATCATTTTCGTTATCATTATTTTTTTCATTTCCATTTTCATTATTATTATTATTATTATTATTTATCTCATTGGTACCCAAATTATGGTTCTTATTTAGAATTTGACTGTTCATTGAAGTAATCATAAGCCTTAATTTATATTGTACGCAAACAAAACGAAATAAAGTCAAGTGTACACAAAGCAACCTTAAGTACGCAATTTCTCTTAAATTACTACACTACTGCTTGATCCAGCGAATAGCTTACTTATAAGAAACATCACAGATATCTCACGTCATCTCTTAAAGATCTAAAAGTAGGTTGCTGCCTAGGACCCAAATACAAGAACGAACATAAGTGTAGTATTAGGTTCTTCAAGGTTTCAAAGATGTCTGAGGGTGCTATATCTATAAAGGTCAATCTTACCCTAAATTTTAATTTCTGTACGGAATTTAAACGAATTCTGAAATAAACGAAATCGTGCCACTTTCTCTTGTATGTAATATTGACTGTTTCCCGAAGGTGCAGGGAGAGAATCCAAACTCGAAGAGTGCTGGAAAACGGGCATCACCACTGCATGCACTTTTGTTTGGATATAGAGTGTACATAAATAAGGTCTGACTGCAGGCAAGAAGCATAATGCAGCAAATTGTTGCCGAGAATGAAGAATCAATGAACAATCAAACGGTCTTAAAATGTGCGATAATCAACCCATTGAAGGGTGGTTAAGTACAGATATGATACGAGTTGTATTTCAGTGTTAATGTTGTTAAAGATCAATATAACGGTGTGAATGAATACCATCTCCCATTAGGGTCAGTTAGGAAGCAGTTTTAGGGATCAAACTTGACTTTTAAATTTAGCTTTTTAGTTGTGTTTCCTTCGTTTATTGGTGTTAGATACTGTCCCGACAACGCTAAATAAACAGTCTTCAACCAGTTATGGATATACATTTGTCACAACCAAGTTTTGAAAAACCTAGTACCAGTCTCCTAAAGTTTTGATATAATGGCAAATGAATATGATAATAATAAATTTCCAATTCGGCAAGATTTTCGCACAACCCCATACATTTATTATGCATACAGTTCTTTGTTTGGCTTAACAATAGCAGAGACAATAGAATCCCTTTGAGACATATCCGCTTTGAATAATTATAGATCTCGGCATTCTTTTAGACTTAGAACCTCGCATTCTTTTAGACTTAGAAAGTATAGGCGAATTTTAGGGTTAAAACACGGAAAAAAGAAGCGATTTCTTGGAGACATAGAAAAAATTCTCGAAATTAAAAAAGCAAATACGCAAAACGGAAGTGTAATATCATAATTTGGGACGCATTTACCGTATTTTTAAACTGTGTGCTGGCTTAAAAGTGCTTAAAATAATAGCGTTCTCGACCTATGTGCTTGTTGAAAAAGGCTTAAAAAATAGTGTGCTAGGCCTAAGCACTGCAGGCTGCTTGCGGCTAGCTTTAAAGTGTTGATCGGGTCAGCGACTATTTTCCTCAGTAATGTTGTAAATGTAAACGAAGTGAAATAAAATTATTGCTCACCTTCATCGTGTCTTTCCGTGTTTTTTGCTCTCGATTTCCTTTCTCCAATTCAGACCCATGTGTCGACTGCTGTGTATTTTGTTTCTTTCCTCCATGAAGTGGCGATCAGATCACGAACAGTGCATACAGTGGTGCAATTGAGGAACAATGTTTACGCATTGAGATCTTTGCGTACCTCATACAAGTCGGCGATATGCTTCATAATGTTTCCAAAAGGATCGTCTCCATAGTGCTGACGCCACAACCATTCCTGTAGGTAGCTTTCGAAGAGATCTTTGGATGTTCCTGTACGAGGCATACTTCGTTTGATTCCCCACCATGTATTTTCAATGCGCTGGGTGTGCGCACCTGTGTCTGGGTCTACGAAGTTTAGGCTGTGGTTGACTGTGAGATGAGTGTAGCCCTCGTCTTTTAGGCAGTCGTAAGCCTTCCACTTGTCGCTCATCACGCGTGTCCCCGGCAATATGTGGGCGCGTATGATGGGTAAAAGTGTGTCTTTATCCCTTTGCCCTACCGGAGCAAGGAAGCAGGCTTTGGTTTCGCGGCAGATGCCGCCAAAAATCCACTGTCCTTCGATGTAGCGACCGCGGTTGTACTTTGTTTTGCCAAACTTGGACTCATCAATCTCAACAGTCGTACCTGGTCCGCCTATTTGCCCCGCATGATGATTCATGATTCTGTCGGCACAAACCTCTCGGCAATAGTTATACCAATCTATCACCGTTTCTGTTGACGTGGATTCGTCAGCGACTGAGGTTTCGTGCACTGCTTGAGTGGTAGGAAACTTGTGCGCCCAAGCGTACATTAGGGCAAGTACTTTCTCAATGGACAGCCTGCTACCAGAAAACCATGAGTTCTGGCGCATTGATGCCATTCCATTGCATTTTCTTCTCGAGCATCGCCATTCGTACCCATCTCGCGATGAAGTTCGTCGTGTCCACGTCAATGTATTGCTACAATTTTCCCGTGGACACTTTATTGACGACGCGAGCAGGTTGTGTTCCTTTCACCACTGTATGCACTGGTCGTGATCTGCCAAAATCCTACCAAGTTTAATCAAATTAAGAGAAGATGGAGATGGAGATGATGTAGACATGACACAATACGTTCGGACAATACAAAGTAGACTAGAAGAAAGAAAGAATTCATCGATCCCCTTTTATTCACCAGGGATGAAATGAAATGCATATTCTCGTGCAGCAAGAATAACAAGGAGGTGTCAAAATACATTACCATGAATTTTGGCTCTGATAATGAATAACGAACAATAAAGTGAATATATCGACGGGGAATTTTCATCTGAACCTCGTAGTGTAGTGCTATAGATGATGGACTCGTAAGCCAGACGTATAAGGAAATGGTAAAGGTTCGAATCCTGCACTGGAACGTTTCAAAGAGGAAAAAAAGACAGAGAGGAAACTGGGTATAGCAACAGGAAGGAGAAAGACTGGAAAAAACAGCGAAAGGAGCAGTAGAAAGGAGAGAAAGAGAGGACATCAAAAACTACAACGCGCAATGAAATCCTGTTTTATTCATACAGTAAGAAGTAATTATCAATGTATATATTCAATACCTTAGTTGCTATTGTCTTCTGAAACAAAAGAGCGCATACATAATTAATCATTCTACATGCATAATAAATGTATGGGGTTATACGGAAATTTTTCCATAAATTCCATTTATTTGTTTGTTTAATTTCGAAAAAAAATCAAACCGACATTTGCACAATAAATGTAATCGCCTCGGGACATACTAAACACACAAATATTGCCAAAGTGCATTAGATCTTTTGGCGCCTTGAAAGTTAAGTTGATTTTCAATAGTTATGTTTTTTTCCTCAACGTTAATCACCCTCTTGTACAGCTGTCACGCTCTAATGGCGCCAACAAGTGTGGGCGTTCGTGCAAGACATTTTTGACAAGTGTGGGCTTTTAATTTCATATCCTGTCGTTCCAGGCGTCCGACCCCGCTTATTTGTGTCAGTTTAATACGAGAGACACATAATCCGTCAGATAAACTTGGACAAGTTGTTTCTATTACGTTTGATTAATGTGAATCTTATTTTAATCCAGCGCAAGAGGACTTATGTGCCAGACGAACTATCTGTTTTCCATTTTAATTTGAAATTCGTTTTCCTTTTTCAGCAAGTTCTCGTAATGAAAGTTTCATCTTGAAAATACCTAATTTCAAGGTGATTTTCCTAGTCAACAACTTTCGGAACCTCTAGTTTTATTCGCTAATTGCAACCACTATCTCTGTTGTTTTGTAGGGCTTGGGTCATTGTTATGACCTTTTACACGAAGATGGTTTGGAGAATTCGAGACAGTTATGCAAACCCGAGACGTAGTGGATTCTTTGTATAACTTTCGAGAATTCTCCCAATCTTCCGACCAGTGAGAGCGCGTGTACTGGCTCAGTTATTTTATAAATTGTTCTAAGAACCAATGAAGTAAGAGGGATTCCGTTCTGATAATGACACCTAAGAATAATTTCCTTGCACGTGATCCCATACCAGAACGGGTTTTTCGGCTTTCTTACTCCTGTTCATAACACTCATAATGATATGGGAAGTTGAAATACACGTAACAATGGGTATTTCATGGCTGATCGAGCAGTCTCACGTGCGAGTACGTAATTGCTGATGATAAATTCTGGTTTGGCGCGAAAATAATTAATTCTAGCTCAGTTTTTCAGCGGAGCCACGAAGAGGTGAACGGCCCACCCTCCCACCCAAAACTCGCGTGGGTCGCATCTTTAACACTTCCTAAGCCAAGCTGTCCCAGCTTGACTTACTCCGCTGATCAATCATTTTTTCCACACCTTATTACAACTGAGCATGAATATGAATGTTGGTGAATAGAATACTTTTTTTTCAGTTAAATCTTCAGGAACGACTCGTGGTTTAGGCTTGTTTATATGCTCGAACCAATAGAACACTTTTTAAGTTTAATTTTTGACACTAATCAAACATACTTAGTCTTAAGCCAATCCGAGGGTGTGCAGAAGTCAATGGCTGTAATTAATTATTATAATGATATGTATGAGAAAGATGCTTATCCTGAATGCAACTAGATATTTCAAACTCGCCAGGAACCAGTTGTAACATGAGCTTTAATTTTTCTTCCTCCAGTTTTGTAGTTTTCACATTTCACATTTTGTCATTACTTTTCTAGAATTTCTTCGACAACAGAAAGCCTCAGATTGTATTGCAAGAATTGAATTTAGAAGGAGTAACTGACTGGAAAAACGCCAGTGCGGTAAGTCGGGATTTTACACTGTTAACGGCTAAGTTATATAGTTCACCGTGATGGAAGAAAAACGTATGTTTGTGAAGCACGTACAAATGTAGCATTTCCTTTGCAAACATCAGTGAGGCCAAAAGAACGGAGCTGCAATTATCGTACTCGCATAGATGCATTTTATTTATTATTTTAATTATGCGCAAGTTGGAGAATAATTTACAAAATGATTATTGTGACAGGTTTTGAAGAGTCTTATTGGCAGCAATATTACTTTTTTTTCACCGAGTGAGCTATTCCCAATAACGTCCACTTCATGCTTTTCGGATCAAGAAAACAGATTTATTTGGCAAGAGGGCATTGTACGAGGACGGCCATATATTTTTATGCCCATTTTGAACATCCTTCATGTTCGCGTGGGAAAACCCGACGTAAAGAAAGTGCTTACAAGTGCCGTAAAAGCTTTTGCTTCCTTGCATTAGGCTCACCCTAACCTCTGACCACGACCAATAACAGATCTCGAGTAGGTGACAAAACAGAGGAAAAACGCCTGCGTGGAGACGTGCCCTTTCTCTTTACGTTAGGCGCTGTAAGTATAAAATGTGTAAAAACGTTTCAGCAAAACAAGCTGTTAAGGATAGAACTCTCTCTCTGTGATGCGTGCACAATTTCAAGCACAAAATGATATAGCAACCATTGTCTGCCCTCGGTCAGGAGAATCATATTCAGGGAAAAGAGGGGTACTTATTGACTGGACGTACTTGAAACTGTCCAATATTTGGAGAAAAGTCAGAAAAGCACTATAATACGCTGGATCCGACTGCGAGTTTCTGGAAGGGTCAAGGAGTCTCCACTTGGAGCTGTTTGAGAGGCTTTTCTTGACTTCCTACTTCCAACTAGACTTGAAATTAGGTAATTAACAAAAGGGTAGTTCAGAGCGCTAAAAAAGCAAGTATATTTATTTATGAGCGTTAACTTTAGATAGTACATGTGAGCAACATGACGCAAAGACAAATTCTTTGTCCCCCGCAGGATTCGAAGCAATATCCGCTTGCTTTTGGTGTTAATTGCACATATTTTGAATCCAGAAATACCGGCAGTGAAAAATGCACTTGGCAGTTCGAATAAAATCCATCTACAAGTGCGAGATCTGTGAGCAGAGTACTGAAAATCTTACAAACTGAAGGTGGTAATAGATTATCACAGTGATCGTCTTAAACAATAAATTTTCCTGGTTTGACACATTTCATATTTTGCATGTAACAGCGATCATTTGTATTAAAAATCATCGCTTAGGCACTTAACCATATCGTTATTATCGAAAAGCGACGATCACGAGTAGAGTCGAAAACGTCCGTATGAAGAACGTTATACATTATAGTTTAGACGGCGTTCTAAAATTCAGAAATAACGTGCTGATCAAACAGGTAAGTAAATATGTTGGTTGTGTTTATTCGCATGAATATTTCAACCAGCTGTGCACCTGCGAAATCCAATATATATTTGTATCTCAGTATAGCATCTAGAACACGCTATAGATACAAAACAAGACAAAATGGAACAGGGAAACAAGCTGGTTTAGAAAAGCAATTAGCCGAAAGTTCTGCCTTTCCTTCTGCACTGACCAGTAGATAATTATGAATTTAGTGCTACTGAGCAAGCCCTGAGTGTTCTGCCCAGCAAGACTACTGTACATGCGACTGCGTTAATCCACTACTATTTTAATTATTTACCCATAAACGGCAGAAACGTCGCCGCAATGACCAAGGCCGGGTTGTTCGAAAGCCGGTTAACGCTAACCCAGGGTTAAAAGTTAACCGAAGTATCTATTTTTCTTGTCTAAAAATGTTTCTCACTTCTTAACTTTTGTGTCGTTTGAGATTGCTAAAGCTCAAAACTGAAGGACAAACAATATAAACAGAAAACCACACCGAAAAAATACGAAACTGAAATCAAAATTCTGGCTAATCCTGGGTTAGCTTAATCGGGCTTTGAACAGCCCTGCCCAGCTGTTTGAGTATGCTAAGTTACAGTTACAGGTTCCTCTATGTCGCAATATTGGTTTATGCCCTTGTGTCATCTGTCTATAAATTTCACGCAAACCAGCTTGTTGAGCTCGCACTGGAAACTTTTCAGTTTTCGGTTTTTAGTAGACTAAACTTTTGGAGATAACAAAAGAATATTTTTCATATATCTACGCCTATTCAGTATTCCTAGCCTATTTCTGTGTCGGTAATTTATTATTCATCTTCATGCGACAATAATTAGTTGGCCTTGACTATTAATTTCAATACTTTATTACCATTTTCAGCTAGTTCAATGTTAATTTTTTCACATGCCTGTAGATTAGCTGATTACTATAAAATTGGGGTGTTATTCACAGAAAGGCTATATATATTTAGTCACTGCAACTTTAAGTTCCCTGCTTATCTGTGATGGAATCCCGATTCTCCGAGCCCATCGATGTCGCCAACGAACCTTTCAAATTCATCCTCGATTTTTGAACCAATTTCTGTTTCCCGGAGTGGCTCAAAAAATCAAGACTCGCTTCGAGGTACCTGAGATATCCGACAGTATCTATGAGTCACACTGACAAACGTTTCCGTAAGATCTTCACCCAGAGAATAAGTGATAAATATGCACCCCACGTGGTTCGGATGTTTTGTTTATAAATATTGGATTTTATAGGAAAATTCATTACCTGACGAGGGAATTCCGCGTTAAATTGCACGCGAAAACCGATATCGCGATGAGTGCGATATCGGTTTTCAAGTGCAATTTAACGCGGAATTCACGGGTCAGGTAATGAATTTTCCTTGAATCGCATAATTGTAAAAAAAGACATTGTAGAGAAACTTTTTTGCAGTTGTTGTGTTAAAATTTGACGACAGTTGTTACGTAGATGCTAAACAATATCACTTAGCCTCGTTTTCAACTCGCAATTCCACGCTAAATACCTCGCTTTGAAAGCCAATCAGACTGCAAGATTTTATTCAATTATGGGATTCTACGACAAGTTTGCGTGCGTCGGAAATATTAACAAACTCCCCATTGGGTAGTGTTATGTCACTTGCACTGTGCTCTGTCATTGTACAGGTGTTGCTTTTCTACCTGGTAACAAATTAGGGACATGGATGCCTCCTGCTGCCTATCATATGTTATAGATGCTGTCGCAGGGTTTCTGTCTTTCTGTTGCTTGTCAGAATTTATCAGATAGGAACTGTGAAAACAGACCAGCTTCGCCATATCATACTCTGGTGGTACGAAAGACAATTTGAACACTAAGATGCAAATTGTTCGCACTTCTAAATACTTATTGACAATTGACAGCAGGAAACTAAAGCCACTAGTTATCATTTTCTCTGTTTTTCAGATACCGCATTACATGTTTGGACAATGCTGCTTTTTCGTCAGGAAACGTTTTTAGTATTTCTCACGTACGAATTTTTCGCAATAGAGGGTGGATCCTCGAAAGAAATTACGGGTAGGTTTTTTTCATTATCTCCTGTAATAGAACGTAGAATCGCAAGCTGATTAACAATCTTTTTGCAAAATTGATTAAATAGTTCACTCGGGAAAATAGGTTGAAATCTCGTCTCATAAATTCGTGCCCCCGTGATGAATTCAACGACTTCAAATTTCCTTTGAATGTGACAAAATCCAACAACAACAGCAAGGTTTGTTAATTATGAACTGTCGAGTTACTTGGGTACAAAGCACACAAGAAGAAAGGAGGCATGGATAAAAGCAATTTTTTTCTTTGAATTTTATATAATGCTTAGCCATTTGTTATCAGCCTAAAATAAATAAAATAAGAAATTTTAGGAAAAACTGTGAAAGTCAAAGATAATTTTGCCTAAAATAAATAAAATAAGAAA
Organism: Micromussa lordhowensis; assembly: GCA_964020085.1. Taxonomy (NCBI): domain Eukaryota; kingdom Metazoa; phylum Cnidaria; class Anthozoa; order Scleractinia; family Lobophylliidae; genus Micromussa; species Micromussa lordhowensis. The sequence continues at coordinate 19,500,208 of OZ026597.1, read as the reverse complement.
TTTGAGGAAAAACTGTGTAAATCAAAGGTAATTTTGCCTGTTTGGATTTATTTGATGTGCCTGATAAATATTTGTGAAGGAGTGTTTTTTTTTCACGACATGTCATTTGATTCTTGGTTTGTTAATGCAGCTGATGTTTCTTTACAACTTGGTATCTACTGGGTCATAAATATTCAAATTACAAAGACAACTGTTTTGTTGATTTGTCACCGTTACTTCGGTTCCAAACGTGTGCAGTGGATTGCTGTGAGCCTGGCTCACCAGTTCCTGAGTTCAAACGTTTTATCACAGATGTATGAGAACATAATTCGTGTTTTGTTCCTAGTCTAGCTGTTACGTAATGATAAAACGGCCATAGTGCTTTGAAAAAAAGAAAAAAAAGGATATAACTGATTTGTGTCTCCTTAAGCCCTAGCCAAACGGACGCGCAAATAGCCGCAAGTTGAATGTTTGTAGAGACTTGTGCTGGGCGGCCAAACGGACTTGCAAGTTTTCACGCAACTACTCGCAAGTCACAAAATACAACCCATTTCAAAGCAACGGGCTTATTCCTGCGCGCCCAAAACAACGAATGAATGGACGTCACTTGTTTTGACTTGAGTTGGGTGACCAAACGGTGAACAATTGCACCGACTTGCGTGCAAATTTGATCTCGACCAAAGTGAGCGCAAGTCATCGCAAATCAACGTAAGTGCACGCAAGGCCTGGCCAAACCGAGTCGCAACTAGACTCAAGTTTTCAACTTGCGTCTACTTGTGAGTCCGTTTGGCCAGGGCCGGCTTTACCCGAGATAGTGTCGTATTACATACTGGTCTTCCAAAGAGATAAAACTTCCAGTAACAATGAACCTCCTGTAAGACAGTGAGGCTGACTCGCCACAGTCGTCATTTTGCGAAGGCGATGGTCAAGGGAGCCCGGGAGAAAATCGACTATTCTGAGTCGAGGAGACCAAAAGACGATTGAGAGAGAGAAACCTGATCAGTGTGACTGGATTGCATGTATGAAAACAAGTGGCAACAATATTTGGACAATCACAAGAGGAAATAAATTAATCGTTTGATTTGTAACTTCTCTCTTTATATTAGGAAACTGTTCTTTTGATGAGAACACATTCTGCAGTTGGTTTAACGACAACGATACCGACCATTTTGATTGGCAGCTTAAGCGAGGAAGCTCTCCGAGCAATTACACAGGACCGACCAGCGATCATTCAGGTTGAGAATCCTAACTTAAAGTTTTTATACCCCTCCTTTCCTCTCTCATTTGTTGGTAAACTAAACTAGATAATGTAATAGATTAGCACAACTAAGGTGAATCTGCATCTTCTCTATTTAGGAACATTATTATTTTTGTTGATTACTTATGCTATTGCTTGCAGTTGTATTACCAGTGACTAGATAAATCCACTTGGTGTTTATTTGCGTTTAGCGCTCGCTTGATCTGGTCCTTGATCGGACTTCACGCACGATGAATCGACCTCCGCAATCTGCAAAATGAGTGACGAGTACCAAAAGGCGCCATATTGGCGGTCTAAAACAAAAGGAAATGTTTGTATTTGACTGGAATTCGTTTTCCGCAGCAGGGAAATGTTTCGGAACACCACTATGGTCTCTGGGATGTTGGGTGAACTTTTTGAGAGAATATGTATTGACAAAAGACATTCAGAAAGTATAAAAGTAGTATAGTATATTTAGTTACAATGTATCGACCACAAACAAAAAAGTAATCGCACAGACATTTTTCCAGACCCTATAAGGTAAAATGATTATAGCGTAGTTCACTCATGAATTAATACAATTCTAGGTAATGGCTCATATATTTACATCGAGACGTCACATCCTCGTAAATATAACGAGAAGGCCAGGCTCACCAGCCTTTGGATGAGAGGCGCACGGCGGATGACGTTTTTCTATTCCATGTACGGCAGCACCGTTGAGTCCCTGTCTGTTTTTGTGAAAACCAATGGCAGTGAAGAAAGGATGTGGAGTCGCTATGGCAACCACTTATCAAGCAACTGGACTAGGGGCTGCGTGGCTATAAACTTCAATGGGACCTACCAGGTAATAACGTTTTGGTTAAATAACGTGGTTATTTCTTAAACTACGCACGCTTGCGTGCGTAGATGTAGGTTACAGTGATCACCAAACGTTTATACTGGACTAGATATGAAGGACCTACATGTATATTAAAGCAATTTTCAATTTGGTGCGGTAAAACCAAACCCAAAGTTACCGCTTGAGCCAACCACGAAGAGCACAGAGAATCCAATGAGCCAATCAAAGTTTGAAATAATTACATGCAGCTGACGCGAAGCGCGGGAAGACGCGTGTGAACGAGTCACCATTGGTTTTGGTTAATCATATAATCTTTTAAAAAAAAATGCTTTTCGACATTAAAGGGAAAACCACTCTAACTCTATTATACTAATCTTAATTCCTTAATTAATATGTCTATTTACTCACCTCAGGTTATAATCGAGGGTGTGGCTGGCGTGACATTTGCTTCTAACATCGCCGTTGATGACGTCACGTTCAGCACGAACTTGACTTGTGTGTCTGTTGGCAAACAAACCTCACCTGAAACATTTGAAGGTAATGTTGTTTTCTTTACAGGCAGATTTTCCCGTCCCTGTTCATTTGCCTCGCGTTACGCACCGTACCAGACGCAATCCTGAACGTAAATACCAGGGAATTAGAACGTTTCATAAAGTATTTTACTTGAGGTTCTTTTCTTAACTCACACTGCAAAGCTGTTCGTAGTTAGTGATCAGTACTCACTTGTGAATGAAGAGATCTCTGTTTAAAGATGAAGGTTAATTTATAGTTAGTTGTTTGAATGTGTAATTGTAGTGAACTGCACCTTCGATGAGAGTTACTGTGGATGGCGTAACATGTTGACACTGCCCAATGACCAAATCGGTTGGTACCGAAAGAGATCTGGAAACCAAAGCCAAGGGACAGGACCGAGTCACGATCACACAGGTAACCAAAACATGTTAATAAAAATGTGGGGGATCTTTTTTGGTGGGGGAGGAGGACGGGTTTCCTTTTCGTTACGTTGTTCATTTAGCTTCTTTTCGCATTCGTGAAAGATGTCAATGGGGCTTAAACAAGAAAGGAACTGTTTTAGAAAAATGGAAAATAGATGTCATGTCAACCTTAACAGAAGTCACGTGTTTGTTATTTATTCTGTTGATGCACTGATTTCTCAGTGTGGTCCATTTCTTGCCCTATAGCGACTTTTCTATAGCATCTCCCATCAATCTTATTCTTCAGGAGGTGGCGAATATATTTACGTTGACGAATCACAATCTTCACAAGTGAATCAGTCTGCGCAGCTCTTGAGTCCGCTCATCCGGGGACCTAAATGTCTTCGTTTCTATTACTACATGCATGGAAGCGACATTGGAAACCTTGATGTGTTACTTTGGCCTCGAGAACAGCAAGACAATTACTTGATGTGGCGAAAGTCCGGTGAACAGGGCAATGAGTGGATGAAGGCTAGTGTCGATGTTGGCTACACTGGCGAGTCTCAGGTAGGCGGAAGTAAATTTTTAAGGGCTGGGTGACGATATATTCTGAAGCTATTTTTGCGATTCAGGCAGATCTAAGAAAATCTCGGGATACCCCCAAAAAATAATAGGAACATCTACGGTTTTAAATGATTTTAAACTTCAAGGAAAAGTTTTTAAGATAGACCATAAATATGTAATGGTAATAGGACTGAGTGGAGTCCAATTCGGTCTGTAATCATATAAGTGATAAAATTTTGGGGGACTTTACATGTTGGCGACCTGCATAGTCAAAAAATAACTTCTTAGTGTCGCTAAAGTGGCATCAATCGTTTACAGAAGAGAAACGTGCATGGTAAACGCCAAGGGAATCAGTCAATTTGCAGAACTGCAATTGAGCAAGGTGAGTGTCGCTAAAGTTGATACTGAACACTAAATGTTTTTATTGCAGTTTTCCTTCCAAGCAACAATTGCCAGAAACTATACAGGGGGTATAGCTTTAGATGACGTCACATTAAGTAATGGGCTCTGTGACGATGAAAGTGAAGTTCAGACCTATCGACAAGGTATTAATGTTACTTCTACCCCTAGGTGCACTTAATAGTTGAGTTAAAACTCTCTCTTATATGAATGTCTTGAATGTGGAATGACTGAATATTGAATAAACATGTCTGGCCATTTGCTATTATTATTATTTTACTCCTTTGTATTTTAAGGAAATTGCAACTTTGACAGCAACTTCTGCTTCTGGAGGAATGACTTATTGTTTAGTTTCAACTGGACGCGGCGAGGATATAATACTCCAAGCTGGAACACTGGACCAAGCGCCGATCATACATCAGGTGATGTTAGATTTACCTCTCATACGTGAGACTGGCTTGTTTGATAAGGAATGTCAGTATTTAACTAAAATTTGTTCTATTGCCTCGTTCAAAATAACAGCTGCTTAATTATAAATAAGAGTAGTTTAATTTGTTTTCGACATCAAGGAACCGGTAGGTACGTTTATATTGAAACCTCAAGTCCACGACAGCTGGGAGACACAGCACGACTTGAGAGTCCTTGGATGCGGGGACCGCAATGCATGACGTTCTACTATCACATGTATGGCGCCACCATGAGCTGTGTTGTTATATACATAAAAAGCCAGGCTACAAACAGGCTAAAACCAGTCTGGTTGAGATCTCAAGATCAAGGAGACCATTGGATACAAGGACAAATAAGCATCAACGAGACTTCAAGTTATCAAGTGAGTTGTAAAATGTTTGTTCACAGCACATTCGCTTTTGTTATCGGTTACAAAGTATAGTATCGTTGGATCGACTAGTGAGGATATGTCTTGTGAACGAGGCTACTTTTCTTTGTCGTTGTCGTTCATTCCTAGATAATTGTGGACGGAATTAGAGGTAGCAGTTATAAGGGAGATGCAGCATTGGATGACGTTTCATTTGAAAGAGGAACTTGTCGACAAACAGGTACTAATGGTGTACAGTACCTACATTTTTTCGTGGCATCAATTTCTCAGTCCATGTCCTTAATTGCTCACCAGAAAGGGGAGTCCGCATTGCTGTTTAAAAGAAACTTGATGGCAACCACTTATTGTATAGATATTTATTTTTGGATTTCTTGATTAAGTTCATTGTCGCTTGTGTGAGGACCAGTCGACCTCACGATTTGTTGTCCTGCGAGTTTCCTGAGTAGTTTCTCCCTCAAATTCAGTCATTTCTCGTTTAATGAACGGAGTGAGCCATGGACACAACCTTCCGTTGACTTTTCGCAAAACATGTGATGGTTATAGTTTGCATACTTTCGAGATGAGATAACCCCGGGTTGACGCTTTAGCATTATGGAATTTTCCTGCTCAACGGATTAGTTCGTGAAGCGTTTAACTAGCCGGGACTGTCTTCGTACAAATTACGTCAATTAGGTCTGAGATTCTTGTGCAATTTTCGTGGTATATTCCTCGATGTATTTCTTCATACATGGATATTTAATTTGCAGAAGAGACTACATACTACGTGTCTTCTTACAAAGGCAAAGAATTCCGAATATCAACTCGACACTCCGAACACAATCTCTACGTCGACGAATTCCGATTCACTCTCGAGCATCCACGAGGAAATCCGGAAGAGACAGCATACTTTATCTACTCAGAAGCGTCCAGCGGTCAAAGATTTGTCACGTCCAAGCTGGATCCTTCCAACTATAATAGGTTTCCATCAGATGTTGTTGTCCTCAATAACGAGAGAGTTGGACGCAAATCCAAGAGAGTTTATTTGATTGACAGGCCGCAGAGTAATTATGGACCAATGATTAGCCTCCATGATCACGGGAATGTGATTTATTGCAACGGAAAACAAATTTTCTCCTTTTATGCTCATAATGTCACTGCTTTAGGTAAGAAAACACGTTTCTATGTTTCTTTTATTTTATTTTATTCTAACCACGTTCTGAAACAGCAATTGTTGTAGTTTAATTTGGATAAATTATCTTATGACTTGACGAGTATTTAGATATTAACATACATAAAAGAGGCAGGGACAGTGAAGACTGGGGAAGTTATCGTCGGATGACAAAATAAAGACAAGACAACACTTTTATGTTCACAAAAAATTTAAACGAAAATTTCAAAAGAGGACCTTTTTAAAGGGGTTTCAGTAATGTACAAGCTCTCATTTTATTAGAGAGTTTTTGACGCGCATGATCTTTAAAATGTACTAATCTTGTCATAAGGTTCTGTACCAAACCCTCCACAAGGATAACCTTAAGCGCTCAAGATGTAGCATTATTCAAGACTTCAGAGGAAAGGAAATGACTTAATTGCAGGAACTGACGCCACTGCTGTTGAACGCGTCTTTGAGACAGTTTATAGTTTTTGTTCGTAAGCAGGATGAAAGCGATTAAGAGCCTTCTTGGTATGATGTACGGTCGATAGCGATATCTGTTACTGCAGTGACTATACCTTACATTAAGGGCTCTTCTGAGACCATCACGCAGATCCTAGCGCCCTACAACCTCCGCGTAAACCACTAACCTACTGTATAACTATGTTACGACTCTCACTGACGTTAAAGACAAGGACGAACCCAACAACAGAAGCTAACTGCCAGGGGGCAGTTTACAAGATGCTCAGACTGCCAAGCTTCCTACATCGGTCCTTAACAAGAGACTGACTGAACACAAGAAAGGGTGATGCCGACAATTGTTTTGCTGAACATCATCAATTGACAAACCACAGAGTTGACTAGGACTCTGCTCAAACTATTTTCAACGACTGCCTCTGGAAAGCTGGTACACCAACTTAGAACAAACGCCTCTTAACAGATTTCAACAACGACCGCCACCTTGCAAACGACTTATTCACGACAAACAAAATCGACAAACGGACCTCAAACAGACCGACTTAATTTGGCTAACAATAGACGGATCGGAACTTACTAGAACCGAGCAATGACTACTGATAAACTATGCACGAATCTTTCAGCCAATACCATCACTGCTGAACTGAATACTTACAGCACCACTGAATGATAAACACTTGACAGATGACTTCCACTCAGGTTATTGAAGCGCTAGTCGCCAACAACAGTTCTTTTCAGAACTATCCTCACCCGGACGATCAAAGTATACAAACAAAACAAAGAGAATGTCACCAGCCATCATTGAATCATTGACTCTAGTGATAGCAGCCAAGAATGATTGCTTTTGACTTTTATACCGGATGAGAACGGAAATTTACATGAATACTGTAAGAGATCGATTAGTTCAACTTTCTCCACTTTCATGGATGTTATCACGTTCATGAAAAATTAAAGGCATCTTCGTATAATTAACCTTGGTGGCTTGATGTTTTTTGATAAAAGTGTAGATGATTGTAAAGTTAAGAGTCTGATATCGTTGTTATTCACCCAGTTCATATAACAATTATTCCATGAGCCCGAGTTGGATATGAAGTGATAAAATAACCAACGAGCGCGTAGCGCGAGTTGGTTATAATCACTTCATATCCAACAAGGGCGAATGGTCAGGAATAATTGTTTTTGCGGGCGACCAGCGGAGCCCGCAATCCTAATCTCAACATTGGTTTCAAACGCATGCGCGGCAGTTATATAGCCTTGCAGTGACTCGAATTTAGCAAAAAAAGTCGTCCTTCCAAATATTTGTCCTTAGGGACACTAAGAACCAATGAAATGAAAGGACGTAATTTTAGCACAGGCGCTTTGACCACGCGAGACAAACACGAAGCAGCAGTAATTTGAGCACGGGCGTTCTGACCGCTAGAAACCAACACCAAGCAGAAGACAATTCTCACCAAAGCATAGCTGTTTCACCTTCCATAGTCAATGATCTTTAATGTAGTTGAAGGGTCAAATAATATGTAAATTTCGCCTTCTTGAAGCTATGAATGTCAAGAATCACGTGCAGTTCATGCAGAAGTGGCGGTCCATAAATTGGAATGCACTCAACACAATTTTATCACGTGGACGACGTCTATTTCGTCGAAGAATCACGTGCAGCTCATGCATAGCTGGCGCGCCGTCCAATCAAAATCGAGCGTGTGAACTTGTGATCGGAACGTTTCCTGTCCGTGTCTGTTGTTGTCGGGTTACATCAAAATGACCTTGACTAAATCAATATGTCCATTTTATAATCAACAGTGTTTTTATTTACAACGTGAAAAAATAACCATTTTGTCAAACCCAACACAAAATAGAACTAGTGTATAATCAAACTGGTGTTACTGTTTCACAAGGTCAGTAAAACCACTCTTAGGTCCCTTTGTCTCGTTTTAGGGAAAATAATCACCCACACTATGCAACCCTTTATTGCCCTGCAAATATAAATGCCCAAAATGAAAAAAGAACACAACGCCACTGTTTTACAATGAATTCGTTAACCTCAGTGAAACAAATTATGCATAGCCCTCGCCCGCACTTACTAGTAGTAAATTCTAAAACCGGGTTTTGCTGCCGATTTTTATTTCGGCCTTTATAGAGGGCTGAAGTTGAAAACTTCGTGCGGAAAATTTTTAAACTTGGCGCACTATTTTCCATATGACGTAAAACTCTGACTATTGGCTCATAGTCGGAGTTTTTGAGCCAATCAAAAAGCTAGAAATGCAATAGTCGGAGCTGAGAATTTACTAATAGATGTTAGTCTAGTCATGCTGAATGGTT
>OZ026597.1:19481520-19486520 GCA_964020085.1 Micromussa lordhowensis | reverse complement strand
ACCGAGGAGAGGGAGGGCTTGAAACCGGGACCACTCCGCCACGTTGTCTCATTTACAGTCGCCTCAAACACAACATTCGCTTGTCAAGTATGAACACAAGTGGTTGGTTTACATTCTATGATGGTAGAGTCAAAACTTACCGTCAGCTATTCTTTTTATGCGCTATGGTTTCCTTCTCTTCTGTTGTTGTAAGTTATCTCTTATATGATGTTAGTTATCTTATTCTAACGACCATTTTATATGAGTGGTACGTACGAGCTCACCTTGTGTATCAATGTTTACAAGAAAAGCCCATTGATCGATATGCTTTCGTTTCGTTTGTGAGAATCCATGATATATTTGTTTACTTCAGTTGCCTGTTAAGTTCTTAACACTTTCTTTTTTCTTCTTTTATTTAGGAGTCGAACCCTTGGTGGCAAGTCACCCTCGAAAAAACATTGTATGTTGAATCTGTTGAAATCATTGATAACATCGATTTTTGTCCACGTTACATTGGCATGATCAGCGTCACTATATCTACCAGTCCAACCGGTTTAGATCCAACGTGTACAGAATCCATGGAATATGATGGGAAAACTCGGGGCTACAAATTTCTCTGTTCCCCACCTGTGCGCGGCAGTTACGTGACAGTGACGCTGGTTGGAAATAATGTCACGCAAGTTCTCTGCCAAGTTGTCATTAAAACAATTGGTAAGTTACATGTGGCTACCCTTTAATAATTTCTAGGCTATCTAGTCAATTCGTGACTGCCAAGTTCTTTTTCATCTTGTATACCTTCTTAATCGGATGAATGAAGGTGACAAGGATACATTGTTTATGTATCAATCAACTTTCGTATCCCAGCTTCTTGAGTTAATTTATTGGATGGTTACGATTTTTGTTTTTGATGGCGTGACACTGCAAACCAGCTATAGAAATTTAAAGAAACAATTTAGGAGCAATGTTGATATCCACTGGTTTTTACGTGCATTTTGCATTTGTCAAGGATGTCATCCCTGTGGCATTCATGCACGTGATTCATGGATGTCACGTATGTGACACATGTATTTCATTCTTGTGACTTGTGGATGGCACGGGTAGGACACATGTATGTCACGCATATATGATACATGTATGTTACTTATGTCACGCATGTATGTCTAGTCATCTAGTCGTGGATGGTTCTCTCATTACACGTTTCATGGTAAGGATTGATACGTGCAAAAGGAAGTATTTTTTAATCTATTAGTTGAGAATAAATTTTACAAGCTACATTGAATGAATAAAAAGTAGTACGTACTCAAAAGTTGATTCACATTTTCTCTGTTGTAGAGTTTTCTGGACAGACTCGCGGAGTTTGGCGTGAAGCATGGTTTAACGCTAATTTCGATCTAAAAACAATAGCAACTATGCGAGAACAACCAGTTTTCAAGACTCTACCTCAAAGCCAGATGATTTTGAGAGATTTCGATGCACCAGTCGACGAAGGAGACCAATACGTTCAACGATTAACAAGCTACCTACAGGTAAACCTTCGATTTACCATTAAAAGTGGAGCCTGTGTAGCAAGCGTTCCTGTATACTTTAACCTTCTAACTACTCACATTATTGATGAGATTTAAGTTGGTTGCTGCTATTATACGAACAACTGAAATTATTTTAGTACCGTTTGCCAAAGAAACGGTTCGTTCTTTCCCGAAGGGGCGTGGCGAAAATGACGCACAAGTTTGTGTATTTTAGTATTCGATGCCGTGTTTTTTTTCTTGTCATTAAAACTGTGAAGTGTGTATAATTTTACAGGTCCCTGATAGTGGGAAATACACGTTTTACTTGTCATGCGATGATTGGTGTGAGTTGTGGAAATACGATGTAGATGAGCATGGCATTGAAAACTGGAACAAGAAAGCTGAGGAGAGCTTAACCAAGCAACCAATCATTGCTGTTTATGCATGGACCGGGCATCTCCAGTGGAACAAGTGAGCCACACACGAACGTGACTTTGAAAGATTCCTTTTTAACCTGAATATTGTTACTCTTACTCTTTGGGGATTGCTAATTCTCTTAATATTTTTTCTTTCTTTTTTGAAGGTACCCGGAACAAATGTCGCAACCAATTTATCTCGACAAATGTCGTATCTATCGACTGGAGGTCTTTATGCAGGAACGTTTGGGCGGAGACCATGTATCTGTGGGCATGCGCAAACCAAGTGGAGAGTTAGCACTCCCTATTCCTGGAACAAGATTGTTTCGGATTAAACCTGGTAACATTGCAGTTTGATTTTATTTTAAAATAGACCATGCAGCAGTCGTTATTATGAGATGGTAAAAGTTTAGCTGTCACAAGTGAAAATTTTTTTGAAGAAAATTTGTTTCTACAATCTACAAGGCAAGTTTAGTTTTCTTTAAAGGATTGCATAAATGGAAAACGTTATTCTCGATACAATATGTTGCCATTTATAACCTACATACGAAAAAATGAACTTGGATTTGGTTTGATGTACATGTATCTTTCGGTACTATTTGTAAAATCATTAATCTTGAATTTTCAACAGGAACACGCAGATTAAAGGTAGCGCTACAGGATCAGGAAACGCTGTTATCAGGTCTCGTTGGTTCAAAGTTAGGTATTTCAGGTTAGTTCCTCACAACAAACTTTACCCGTCTGACATAAATTGAAAACATTACGATGGAAGAACTGTATGTTACGTCTGTACCCTGTACCATCAAGGGAAGCGACACTTCTGTAGATGCTACATGTTTGCAGTGAAAAAAAAAATAGAAATAAAAATAGATTCATGATAGTGATAAGTCATCTGACAAACTAGTACACGTGTTGAAGATTGCTATACGACTCGTTTAGTGGTAACAAGAAATGTATTTACATTCGGCGGAAAAGATCTGAAAGTTACAGCGGCAGGGAACGTAAGTTTGTTTTTCCAGATGTATGTACCGCTATGGCATTATTTGAATCTTTAGTTGTAAAGTTTATATATAAAGTTCACAGTTGTAATGTAGTCGTTACAGCTCTCGAATTTTCAAATTATATTTTTGGGTAAAGGTAAAGGTAAAGTCTGCATACGAGCCAAGTGGCTCATATTTTTGGACTTACTTATCTTTGAACATCTGGAAATCTAGCAGTTACATCTACCGATGGTGCGCCTGCTTTGATTGGGCAATATGTTCTCATTTTTCCCACTGGGTCTTTGGATTTTCGCATCAGGCAGTTGCACAAGCCTTTTAACCCGAGTGGTACCTATCTTGAAATAGAAATTTAGCTCAATTTTTTAGCTATGCAACGCTACAGGGACGTCATTTTTAAAATGCACTCATGCTCACACTGAGTTCGAGCTGCACACTCATCCCTTTGAATGAGTCGTGAATATAAATAGGAATTTCACATCAGTTTTAACAATTGTATTTTCCAATGACTCACATTTTGACCTTGTAGATTTTTGGCCATTCTAGTTCAGTTAATTTCATAACATTTGTTATAAATTATTTTAGAGATATAAAACCATCTCCTTTCTTTTGGTTTCATTTTGTACAACAGGTTGGTACCAGTTATGCTGTGAAGGTGTATATTGCCCTGATTGCCCGTTGGTACTGAACATCTCAACCCTTGGACAAAATGTGACAGTGAATTCGGCGCTTAACTTGTCCTGCATAAACACATCATTTACTGCTACTTTTAACATGAGCAGTCAGCCCAGAAATTCTGCAATTAAGGTCACTTAAAAGTTTATCCTTTCTTATTTATAAATTTATATTTATATATAAACGTATTGTAACAAATTAACTTCGTGCAAGTGAATCTACTTTATGAAATATCACTTTTTCGAATTTGAACCGCGGAGAAAGCTATGAAGACACGTTGGATCAATTTTTACATCTTTCTCCGCAGTTCATAAATATTATATTTCATATATTCACTAGTATCTTCACCATCTACGGATATATTACAAACTCACAACTAGACCAGCTCCTAGTTGGCTTGATAGCTCATTTGGTAGAGCACTGCCCCAGTATCGCTGAGGTCATGGGTGCGAATCCTGTTCAAGTTTAATTATATTTCAGACTTTAATTTCACAACTGCTTCAGTTGTGTATATTACTGCGAAGATCAATCATGTCTTTAAATTAACTTGGTATGATCATAAAAATTCCGGCTTGATCCACCCATGTTTCGTTGTACCTGTTTTTGCGGATATTTAAGTGGTAAATAATTTACGTTCGTTTGAACATGAACATGAATTAGAACGTAATTCAAATTTATTTATTTATTATTTACCACCACATACATTCATACAAGATAACAGTTAATAATAGACTAAAAATCTTAGATAAGTTTACAGTGAGTAATAATAACAATAGAAGAAGTAAGAAGTGGCGAGGAGACCTCAGGAAACCACCGGGCTTTTACTGAGAGGTCCCCTCGAGGATGTGTTAGGACTGTGAGACTTGTAACGACATTGTATTGAGACTTATTTTTTTAAGTAACGGTGGTAAGACTATAAAGACACAAAAGACTCGGACGTTTCATACAATTAACTGAGGAAATCAAGAAGCTTTCTTTTGAAGGTGGATAGACTAGGGGAAGAGGTAATTGATAATGACAAAGCATTCCATATTTTTGGCCCTCGATATCGTATTTTTGGCCCTCGAAAGAGTATTCCATATTTTTGGCCCTCGAAATGAACTTTGTATGATCATGAAAATTTCTGGCTTGATCATCTCAAATAATTTACGGGCTGTTTGCATGAGAAAAATAAACGGCATAAACGGCGCGCATTCCAGGATGACTACCTATGTGAATCGAAATCACGTATTACGCATACACAACCCGTTTCAGTCCACCAGGTTTCAAACCAAAACGACTCCCAGTGATTGTTCGTTTACAACATAGCTAATTGAGGGAAATGGTTAGGACACTTGGCAAAGTTCTTTGTTGTATGTTTTTGTTTGCTATTTTGGGGGTTGACCCTGCACAAAACCTGGCAAGAAACAAAAGGGGGTCATGTGTAC
>OZ026597.1:19444020-19479020 GCA_964020085.1 Micromussa lordhowensis | reverse complement strand
CTGAAAAAGGCACCCCTTTCGGGCGGAGCCTCCCCGTGTAGGCCATTATAGGGAGTACCCCCCCGGGGGTCTCAGGCCAACAAACACTAATTACAACTCGCTGTTATTATCCGTCACGCAGTATAGTATCGTTGGCTCTCCCTGTGAGGATATGTCTTGTGCACGAGGTTACTTTTCTTTGTTGTTAATTCCTAGATAATTATTGATGGAATTAGAGGTAGCAGTTATATGGGAGATGCGGCATTGGACGACATTTCGTTTGAAAGAGGAACTTGTAATCAAACAGGTATTTGTAGTGTACTTAGTTTTATTTCATGGCATTGATTTCTCAGTCTCAAGGATCGCTTATGTCTCATGTTGCTAAATAACTTATATCACGTCTGCCGCAGTAGTAGTAGTAGTATCACCCAACTAGTGGACTAATGCAAATCCTGCATTTTGATTGGCTACGCTACTAGGGGACTATTAGTAATAGTCATCGAGTAGCGAAATTCGCCCGTTTTTCTTTCGTTTTTTCCCCAAATAAATATTTCTTCAACTTGCATTTGCTAACCTTTTTATTGCCTTTTCTGTCCAACTAGTTGGGTGATACTAAAACAATTAGACCCTTCGCCCTCAAGGGCCACGGGTCAATAGCGTTTTCAACATAGCGCTGTGTCTTTACAGTATTTTTTTGAAATCGTGAACCTAGTTGTCTATGTCAGCAAGTAATTGAAAACACGAGGCCTACTTGTAGTCTAGATTTATTAAGAAGTCGGTATGTATAAAGTTACTCGGTGCATTTCTTCATACTTGGATATTTCATCTGCAGAAGAGACGATATACCACGTGTACTCTTACAATGGCAAAGACTTCCGAATATTCACCCAACCCTCCGAACACAGTCCATACTACGCCGAAGAATTCCGATTCACTCTCGAGCATCCACGAGGAAATCCGAACGAGACCGCATACTTTATCTACTCTGAAGCGTCCAGCGATGAACGTTTTGTCACGTCAAAGTTGGATCCTTCCAACTATAACAGATTTCCATTAGATGTTGTTGTCCTACATAACGAGAGAGTTGGACGCAATTCCAGGAGGGTTTATTTGATTGACAGGAGTAATTACGGACCAATGATTAGCCTCTATGATCACGGAAATGTGATTTGTTGCAAAGGAAAACAAACTTTCTCTTTTTATGCTCACAATGTCACTGAAGGTAAGAGAACACTGTTGTAGGTTTTTTTTAACCAGGTTCTAAAACGAAAGTTTTTATATAGAGATTTCTTCATGGAAAATGCGAGCGGGCGATTTTTATTAGTTGAGTAGTATTAGAAAACGAAGTGAGTTTTCTGATTCGTATCAACGAGTGAATAAAAATCGTACAAAGCATTTTCCATGCTGTAATGTGTTTATTTCATAGTTACTGACGGCTCTCAGATAACGTTCTCTTCAGTACGTTCATTCATCACTAGTGAAATTCCTTCGTTTGCGTTGCAGATTGGACGAACGATATTTTTTCATGGTGAAATTTTTTTCGTTTTTGCTCCTGATTGGCTACATTTAGAATCAGCACGAATTTTATTCACTATGATTTTCTCAGTACCTATGATATAAAGTTAAGTTTTGATTATTAGTTAAATTACTTATCTTACGACTTGACGATTAACGAAATAATAGTATGTTTTAAAGAAGCGTGGGGAATTAAGACTGGAGAAGATGTCGACAGACTACAAAAATCAAGGCAATGCAATATATTCTTTTTTGACAAAAATCTTAAACGATATGATATAAAGTTAAGTTTTGATTATTAGTTAAATTACTTATCTTACGACTTGACGATTAACGAAATAATAGTATGTTTTAAAGAAGCGTGGGGAATTAAGACTGGAGAAGATGTCGACAGACTACAAAAATCAAGGCAATGCAATATATTCTTTTTTGACAAAAATCTTAAACGATAATTTCAAAAGTTGTGCCAATATCCAGGGCGTTACAAAACGGGGTGTGTTGTACGCAAAACATGGATGACATCCATGTGACACGTGGATGGCACGCGTATAAGCGCCCTGATGTCATCCATGCGACACGTGGATGGCACTCACGCATGTGTACACTGTATGTCATAGATGTTGGTTTAGTCATGTTGAATGGTTCTTTTTTTCTATGTTTTGCGGTAAAGATTTGTTCATGTACAAGCAAGTACTTTTTTATTCGAATGGTCGAAAATAAATTTTACAAGCTACATCAGCGAATAAGTGCGAATAAGTGGTTCTTACTTAAAATTGTTTTACATTTTTCCTGTTGTAGAGTTTTTTGGACAGACTATGGGAGTTTTGCGTGAAGTGTGGTATAAAGTATATTTCGACCAGACGAAAGTAGCAACTAGGCGGGATTATCCCGTTTTTAAGACTCCGCCTCAAAGCCAGATGATTTTGCGGGATTTCGATGCACCAGTCGACGTAGGAGACCACTACGTTCAACGATTAACAAGCTACCTACAGGTAAATCCTTCATTAACTGTTTAAAAAGTTCGTAGAAGTATACTAAAATATGAGACGTTTTTTTTTAATTTCTCTCGGGACGCTGAGAATGCTTTAACTTTTGAATATTGAGGGCCGCCCGGTTTTCGGGAGGTCATGGATTCGATTCGGAAACTCAGATTTTTTTCTTTGTCCCTCGCTTGTGTCATGTTGATCAATTCACCTTTCGCATTTCATTACCGAGCTTAAAAATTCACCATCTTGGTTCACTTAACACTACTCACGATGACTTCGACAGTGCTGATCCTGGCAGTATGCAGGACTCCTGTCACATATGAACTCGGTTAAATGACCTTCTCGTAGCTCAGTTGATAGAGCGCCCGCCTGCTGTTCGGGAGGTCATGGGTTCGATTCCTGTAGGGGACTTAGATGTTTTCTTTGCTCCACGCTCGTGTCATGTTGATCAATTCACCTTTCACATTGTCATCATTGTTGTGAGTTAAGAAGACTACTGGTATTAAACGAACAACTCAGGCTGAAGCGATTTTGAAAGAAATTGTATCATTTTATTATTGCCGTTTGCCCTAAAAATGGCTCATTCGTCCTGGAAGAAGAGTTGTGAAAATGTTGTTCCCGGCGTTCTACAACTAGAATTTGACTGAGTATTTTAGAAATTAATACAGTATACGTGCGTTCTTCTTCCTTGTTATTGAAATTGTGAAGTGTGTATAATTTTACAGGTCCCTGTTAGCGGCAATTACACGTTTTACCTGTCATGCGATGATTGGTGTGAGTTGTGGAAATACGATGTAGATGAGCATGGCATTGAAAACTGGAACAAGAAAGCTGAGGAGAGCTTAACCAAGCAACCAATCATTGCTGTTTATGCATGGACCGGGCATCTCCAGTGGAACAAGTGAGCGACACACGAACGTGACTTTGAAAGTTTCTTTTAAAACTTTTTAAAGGTTATGCGCGATGTTTGTTGTTTCTTCTTACTCTTTTGGGATAGCTAAAACCTCGTACTAATCTTGTCTCTCTATTTTTTAAGGTACCCACAACAAATGTCGCAACCAATTTATCTCGAAAAACGTCTTATTTATCAAATGGAGGTCTTTATGCGTGAAAGTGGGGGCGGAGACCACGTATCTGTTGGCATGCGCAGACCAGGTGGAGAGTATGAACGGCCTATTCGTGGAACAAGATTATTTTGGACTAAACAAGGTCATATTGCAGTTTGTCCTTATTTTACAACAGATTATGTATCGTTTTCAAGATTGCGCAGTTGCTTGACCAGCTACATGATTACGTTTCGATTTGTGACATGGTTTCTTTATTTTGTTTTATTTTTGTTGTACTTTCTTTCATGCAGTAAGTTTATTGTCCCAGAGTAATATGACACAAAGCTCAAGTGTTCTGTCACCGTTTGATCCCTTCATGGCCATCGATAGATCTTACGCCACTTGCTATCGTTCGGAAAAGGTAAGGAAAATGAAATGGAACAAAATTAAGGAGACGAAGCGAAAGGTTGGAGGGCTGGATCCCGATACCGTCCTCCGGATTACCAGATCAGTGGCGCAAATCACTCGGCCACGGGGTACCATAACAGTAGTCTCAAACATTCGCTTTTTAAATATGAACACAAATGGTTGGAGTGCTGCTTGCGATGGTGGCGGAGGCAAAACGTGTGGCTAATGGGCTCTTTGCTCAACATAAAAAGCATCGAAGCTAGTCCTTCCAACTCACGGGTGTTAGTGTGCGATTGGTCGGGGTCAATTTCTGACCACAGTACGTACATATCTATTTCTGTATGGAAACGTGAATGACAAAGCTTCCAGTAGTTTCCACACGTGCTTACCACTGGTCATGGCACACTCTCAGCCAACCTCACTTAGTAAAATCCCGCCGTTTCAGTGTGACCCTGTCTCAGTTGTGAACTTCTCGTCAAGCTACGTTGTTCTCTGCTTCCTTCCCTCTCTCACTCAACTAGGAACATTGTCCTTCCCCCTTCTGTACAACGTTGTTGCAACTATCCTTCATCACATAGTTGATCACCTTTAACTAATGTACTGTTTTTATCTACATCTTTGTTATTGCTCTTTCTTCTTACTGTTAGCGAATCACCCATTCCCTCTCTGAGACGCGCCTCCAAGGAATCATGGTAGTTGTATTCATGAAAATAAACATCCATTCGGAGATGATGAATACAACTTACACGATTCCTTCAGGTGCATCTCATAGTGGGAATTGGTCATCGTAGTTGACAGTCAATGCACTTCGCCCTACAGTAAATTCTGTGGTCTCTTGGAGATATGTCCGCAATTTCTCCAATATGGTACTGTCCACATAGTTCTTGATATCCACCACAAGTGTTATGTTCTTAACACTTGGAATGTTTAATGATTGTTTTTTCCATTTAGGAGTCCAACCCTTGGTGGCAAGTCAAACTTGAAAAAACGCTGTATGTCGAATCTGTTGAAATCACCGATAAAATCGATTGCTGTCCACATGACATTGGCATGATCAATGTCACTGTGTCTACCAGTTCAACCGGTTTAGATCCAACGTGTACAGAATCCATGGAATATGATGGGAAAACTCAGGACTACAAATTTCTCTGTTCCCCACCTGCGCGCGGCAGTTACGTGACAGTGACACTGATTGGGAATAATGTCACGCTAGTTCTCTGCCAAGTTGTCGTAAAAACAATTGGTAAGTCACTCGTGGCTACTTCCTAGCTGTTACGCTGCAAGCAATCTTTCCAATAACTGTTATTGCAGTTGAATCTGTAGTCAATTATTCCTTTGTTTAAAAATGCATACAGAGGGTCAATCTGATTCAAAGAAAAAGGGACCCTTCCGCCAAGTTTGTATGTCAAACCGCTGATAACTTCAATTACAGCTATATAACAATTATTCCATGAGCCCGAGTTGGATATGAAGTGATAAAATAACCAACGAGCGCGTAGCGCGGGTTGGTTATAATCAGTTCATATCCAACAAGGGCGAATGGAATAATTGTTTTAGTAAATTCTCAAACCAGGTTTTGCCGCCGATTTTTATTTCGGTCATTATAGAGGGCTGAAGTTGAAAACTTCGTGTGGAAAATTTTTAAACTTAGCGCACTATTTTCCATATGACGTAAAACTCCGACTATTGGCTCATAGTTGGAGCTTTTTAGCCAATCAAAAAGCTAGAAATGCAATAGTCGGAGCTGAGAATTTACTAAATATTAACACACAGCGTGTACCTTATGAATGCGCTTTGAAAATAGGCCATTTTCGTATTCTTGGTATTGGAATGGCACTAGCTTGAAATGGAGGCTCTTGCTGGGGAATAGAATTAAAAAGAGATTAATGCCAATTGCATTTGAAAAGACTCCCTGCATTGGCCTCAGATGCAAGCTTGTTCCAGTCCAATATCGAGAATACGAAAATGGTCTACTTAAACGTTTTCGGCAAGCTAGTCAATTCTTGACTGCTAAAAGGTGTGTTACATATCACTAGCAACGCGATTTCCATTTCGTTTTTAGCAGCGCGATTTTTATTTTTTTACCAGAGTACCCCGTTTTCCCTTTCATTTCTTATTATGCATTGCTTCTCACTCAATGACGTTTGAAACGAGAAGATCTGCTTTCAAGTCTAGGTGAGGCTATTCCTTCTTTCTCCGTATATGAGCGCAGTGTACATTTAAATTTTAAAGAAGAAGAAGCAGCTTTTGTATCCACTGGCTCTCCTTCATTTTATAATTGCCAGGCTTGTCATGCACATTGGTGGATCTTCAGGGAGGGTGCAGGGGGTGTGCATCCCCCCCCCCCGAATGACGTAAAGCTTTCTAATAAAACTGGTATTATGCCAAAAAAATGTGGTTTATTTGTTTTTGCACCTTTCCTTAGTGTTGCACCCTCTCCTAAGAAAAATTCTGGATCAGCCCAGATCATGTGACACGTGTGTCATCCGTGTGACTCGTGGATGGTACGCGTATGACATGTTTAATTATATTACGTATGTGATACCTGGATTCATATATCAAAAGAAAACCGTGTTTGACCGCGTTTCTAAACAGCGAAAAGAGAGTTGAAAATACGACTCGCAGCGGAGTATTTTTGACGAACTTCGAGGTGTTTGGAAATGTGGTTAAACACTGTCTTGAGTGTTTGATATATCTTCCCAATCAAAACTAAAACTAAGGAGAAAACGGAGAAAAAATTGTGAAATCCATGCTAGTAAAGATTATATATCAAAATACGATTTCCTTTGTTTAAATTTGGTGAGTTATTAATGAGTTTGACAGGTAATATGTCACTCATGGGTGTCGTCCATGCGGCACGTGATGTCTTGCATGTGATACATGCGACTCAGAGGCTCGATTACCGCCGCTCTCTCGTTTCTCTACGCTTCGCAGATGAGTGCGGGCTCCTTTCCCGAACAGCGACTGGTAATCGAGCCTATGCGACACATGGATGTCACATACACTGTATATCATAGATATCATTACATTCATGCGAATGGTTCCCTCTTGTATGTTTTTTTGGTAACTATTTGTACCAGCACAAGGAAGCACTCGGTTTAGTCGATTTGTCGAGAATACAATTTACAAGCTACATAAAAGAATAATAAAAAAGTAGTCCTCTCTCAAAACTTGTTTCACATTTTGTCTGTTGTAGAGTTTCCTGGACAGGTTCGCGGAGTTTTGCGTGAAGCGTGGTATAATGTTAAGTTTGACCTGAACAGAGTAGCAACTATGCGCCAACAGTCCGTGTTCAAGACTACACCTCAAAACCAGATGATTTTGCGGGACTTCGATGCACCAGTCGACGCAGGAGACAATTACGTTCAACGATTAACAAGCTTCCTACAGGTAAACCTTCGATTTTTGTAGAAGTTTGTAGAAGTTTAGTAAATGATAAGTGGTTTCTTTTGTATTTCTGTCTCGTAATTGGGAATGCTTTAACCTTCTGAATAAAGTCATTATTGTTGGGGGGTTAAGATGGCTGCTGCTGCTATACCAGCAACTGAAGTGACTCTGAAAGAAGTTATAACGTTTTAGTACCATTTGATATGAAAAAATGGCTCGTTCTTCCCCGATGAAGAGTTGTCAAAATGACCTGTACGGAGTGGTACTACTTCTAGAATTTGGTTGAGTATTCTTAGCAATCATTCACGTGTGTATAATTTTATAGGTCCCTGACAGTGGCAATTACACATTTTACGTGTCATGCGATGATTGGTGTGAGTTGTGGATCTACGATGTTGATGAGCATGGCATTGAAAACCGGAACAAGAAATCCGAGGAAAGCTTAGCCAAGCAACCAGTCGTTGCTGTTTATGCATGGACCGGGTATCTCCAGTGGAACAAGTGAGCCACACACGAACGTGACTTTGAACTTGAACTTCGACTGTTTTTTTTTTTCGTTATTCAAGATGTTTGTTTTTTTTTCGTCTTTCTCTTTCGGGTTACTAATTCTCTTAATAATCTCTTTTTTGAAGGTACCGACAACAAATGTCGCAACCAATTTTTCTCGACAAATGTCATCTATATAAAATGGAGTTCTTTATGCTCGAAAGTAATTATGGAGATCACGCATCTGTGGGCATGCGCAAACCAAATGGAGAGTATGAACGCCCTATTCCTGGAACAAGACTGTTTCAGACTAAACCAGGTAACCGTGCAGTGTGTTCTTATTTAAAATAGACAATGCATTTATTGGTTTTAAGAGATAGAAAAACCTTGGTAAAGTCGCACACGCTTTTAACTGGTTTCTTCCATAGAAATTTATTCCACCAAAACGAAGGTTGAAACACGGTAACTGAAAACAACAAAATTACAAACATGGGAATGAGCATAAAGTAACTAACAAAGACCGAACGTGAAGAGTGCAGGAAAACGGCAAAGCGAAACAAACGAAGAAACTTACAAGACGAATGTGACGGACCAAGACGAACCCAAAAAAGACTGTAGAAAATCCACTGATCCAAACGCACAGAACCTAGAAAACGCTACTAACTGAAATAACTTACGCGCGAACCGAACTTATACAGAATGCAAATGAACATAACATATACAAAAGGCCACGAAACTAAAGAAAACCAATCACGCGAAAACTATGGTGCGAACAAATCCAAATTCTGGCGCCTACACTTGGTGATAGAGGTTTGTTTAATAATGATAATGATAATGATAATGATAATGATAATGATAATGATAATGATAATGATAATGATAATGATAATGATAATGATAATGATAATGATAATGATAATGATAATGATAATGATAATGATAATGATAATGATAATGATATTTAATATTTATATTCCGCATTTTCTATAAAAATAATCAATGCGGATTACCAACATTTCAATAAGTGTAGAAAATTCGCTTCAAGTAAAGAATATACGAGGCAAGTTTAATATTCGTTAAAGCTTTTGTTGGTGTTATTTATTCGATATTTATTACTTATAAAAGAAAAGAGTGAGATCTTTAAGCAATGTTCAATGAGTTGCTCTGTACGATCGCATACCCAACTATGTCCTTTTTTGTTAACTCCCTTTTAGACTTGGTTTGATGTGTCGTTCGGTACTATATGTAAAACTTGTTAACCTCGAATTTTCAACAGGAACACGCAGATTAAAGGTGACGCTACAGGATCACGAAATGTTTTTATCTGGTGTCGTCGGTTCAAAGTTGCCTATTTCAGGTTAGTTCACATGAACAAACTAGACCAGTCTAACATAAATTGTTAAAACGATGGAAGCACTGTATGTTACGTCTTTACTATCAGAGGTAGTGACGCTTCTGTAGATGGTATGGAGAGAGAGAAAAAATAGAAATTGAATTATTATACTCATAAATCTCATTATCAAGAACAAATGATTTAGAGCTTTTTACCTGACTAGTTTACTGGTAAAAATAATTTAACTTTGTAGAACTTTTTTTCCCCAATGACCCACATCTTGACCTTTTAGATTTTTGGCCGGCTATTGTAGTTCAATTCATTGTAAAAAATTTGCCATGCATTGTTATAAACATATAAAACCTATGTCCTTTCTTGACGTTTTATTTCGTACAACAGGTTGGCACCAGTTCTGTTGTGAAGGTGTATATTGCCCGGATTGCCCGTTGGAACTGAACATCTCAACCCTTGGACAAAATGTGACACTGAATTCGGTTCTTAACTTGTCCTGTGTGAACACATCATTCACAGCCACTTTTAACACGAACATACAACCTGGAATTTCTACAGTAAAGGTCAGTTAAGCATTTGACTTATCTTAACGTATGGTAACAAATTAACTTGTTATATTTACGAGAATTTCCAGTTTGATAATCTGGAATAACTTAGGAGGTGTTAACTTTAGAACACTGGCATAAACGACGAGAGCATATCGGATGTCTACTTGACTTCGTATCCCGTTTATATTGAAAACGACGTGATTGCGTTTATATCGAGGGACACTTAATGCTGGTTAAATACACGTGTGAATCGAAATCGCGTATTTCGCATGTGCAACCAGGGGTGAACTTGCCCCGGTATGAAGTCACCCTGCTATCAGGTAAACACCACCTTACTAAGTAATCCGAAGAAGAATTATGGAAAAATAAGGAAATGAAGGGGTGATAGCAAAGATTTCAGGATTTAGTTCACATAATGTGTACAGACAAGTAAATACTGGAGAAGGCAAAATGACTAAATCTCACTGAGCGTATCATAAAAAAATACGAATTCAGTTCATTCGTTTCGGGTTTAACTTTCTTTCACAGGTCAGTTATGCATTTGTCAACAATTCACAGCAAATTATTGACGAGAGAGTGATAGGAGAGGTTCAACTTGCAGGTAAACGTTTTGTATTTTGCATTTTGTCTTTTAACGGCATTGGAAAAGTAAACTTTTGGACAGGTTACGACAATCTGTCTGGTTCTGTCCTTTGTTAAGAATCGCTTCACTCCAGGGGCACGTTTCTCGAAAGCCCCGGAAACCTTTTCGGGCCCATAAAGTCATTTTTAGTTCATCTGTATCTAAAAACAGAGAAGTGTAAACGTCCGAAACATCTTGTATGAAGGGAACCTCTCTCCATATTAAAAATATGTGAATAAAACAGCTCTGTAATCGCAAGGTTTGAGATTTTGCTATGGCTTTACGGGCCCGAAAAGTTTCCGGGCCTTTCGAGAAACGGGTCCCAGGACCGGGTTGTTCAAAGCCCGATAATGTTAACCCAGGATTAGCAAGAATTTAAATTTCAGTTGTGCAACGTTTCGGTGAGGTTTTCTATTTATATTGTTTGTCCTTCAGTGTGAAATTTGACTCATCTAAATTTACACACAACATAAGCAGTGAAAATAATTTTTAGACAAAAAAAAAATAATACTTCGGTTAACTTTCAATCCTGGTTTAGCGTTAACCGGGCTTCTAGCGACCCGCCCCAGTACCCGGGGGGTACTTAACAAAGTTTAATGGGGGAGGCTCCGCCCCGAGGTCCAACCCCTTACCCTTTTATATACCTTTTATTGAGAAAAGGTACCCCTTTCACATACCTACTTTAGAACACTGCACCCCCTTTCTAAGCCCTTGTAATGAAGCTAATGAACAATATTACGGGAGAATATCAAACATTACCATAAGTGTGTCTATTCAAAATATTTTAATTAAAGGCCCTTGTAAATACCTAAATGACCGATTTCCCTACCCTTACCTCAACTTGTGAAACCCTACCCTTTTATATACCTGAAAAAGGTGCCCCTTACGGGCGGAGCCTCCCCCTATAGGCCTTTATAGGGAGTACCCCCCCCCAGGGGGGCACAGGACTGTTTAATGCCTGTTCAAACCTCCCTAGCCTTCTTGATGTGCCCGGTTTATTTCGTTGTCAGCTGCAATACTTGAAGAATGTTCTTTTGAGCTTGGATATTGCGGTTGGACCAGCGTTGGTGATAAAGACAAGTGGAAGTTATCTTCAAATAAAGCCTTTATAAAATATCCAGGTAAGTTGAATATTTTAACTATATTTCTAATATTGCGCTTGTGTTTGTGAAACATTCATTCTGGCTGTTGCTGTGACCTTCAATTTAAAAAAAAAAAAAACATTTGTTATTTTGAAACGAACCCAAACTGTTGATAATCTTGAATGTAAGAGACAGTAAAAGTTGTTTTTCTCAAACACTTGGCTATTTGTTGAGCGTCATGAAAAATAGGACGTAATATAGTCAGTCATCCCACATGGCAGGCTCAAGCAGGGTTCCGGCTAAACACACGATAATAATAACCTCCTACCAAACGAGCGCGAGGGCCTAACTGAGTATTATTGGCTCGAGGTCGTAAAAGTACGGACCGACCATAGCGGGGTTCGTATACGAAAACGACTAAGGACCAATATTTCCCAGTACTGCTCGAGCAAGCTACATGTAGGTTAGAAAATAGATTATTATGTTGCACTCGAAGACAATGGAAATGGTCCGTATGGCAAAATCCCGACCAGGAAAGAACCAATCAGAGCGCTCGGATTTATATCCAGACTACCTTGCCACATACTACTGCAATATATTGCATAGTGGTTGCACACAGTAGCACTTGCGCACATTTGGCTACTCAGTTGCACCATACAAATGTTACTTAAGCAATAGAGCACTTTTTCCGTGTTTATATAGCCTCATCTAAACACGAGGAGGGTTGGGAGAATTCGAGACAGTTATGCAAACCCGAGACATAACTTTCGAGAATTCTCCGAACCCTCCGAGTGTTTAGATGAGGCTATATAAACACGGAAAAAGTGCTCTATTGCTTTTGTAAAAGAATTCTAAAAACTACGCGCGCAAACGTCACAACAGTGTTTACATACTCTCATCTAAACACACCTATCGACCAATGAGAGTACGCGTAGTGGCTCAGTTATTTTATAAAACATAATGCAATAGGGTGGCTGAACTTGTGCAAAAATGATGCAATGTGTTGCGTGCGTTTGACTATAGTGAGCCTTTAGAACAGAAATATTAAGATCTATTAACGTTTTACTATTAAAACTATATGACTTATCGCAACGATCTCTTTGTTTTCTCAGGTAGTTTTGCTTATATTGACAGTTCTTACAAAGCACGTTTGGAAAGCTCTTTGTTGCCATGGGAACCATTCCATCAATCTGTGGGCGTGTGTTTGCGGTTTAATTACCTGATGCCCACTAAATCAAAGTCAAATTTAAAGGTTTTCCTCAGAGAAACTAAACGAGAAATGTCGGTATTAGTATGGCAAATGGTTGGATACCACGGTAAACAATGGTCAGTGGCTCAGGTGGCTTGGCCAGGCGCTGTAGGAATTCAGGTTGGCGAACAATTTTGGTTTTGTGAAGAGGTTTTCAAAGAAACCTGGTATTTCTGATGCTATACAAAGTATTCTATGAGACACATTTTGATGTTTTTTTGTATTTTGTAGATAATCTTTGAAGGAGAAGGTTTTCTTGATGGCGAGATGAATGTAGCAATCTATAACGCCATTGTGAGCACTGAGAACTGCTCCTTGATGCCTTACTTTTCTGAACCAGGTACTGACCAATTACCTCTTTCGCTCCTCTTTTATTATTTGCTAAGATGTCTTGAGCAACTGAAAACAGAAAGGTTTCACAAATGAATTTCAACTACCTTAGCTATCACTTATACTGCGGCGTGGTCAGATGCAATGAAGACAAATAAATAGTCCATACAAAGGTGATACCCGTTGAGTGATGCAAAGTTGCAAAATAATCACAACCAATCGTGGCATGAAGTAGTTTATTTCTTAAAGAACGTTACAAAAATATCACTCCTGATTGTTTTTTGATAACGATGACTGATTCGACGCGCTTTTCAGATTTCAGGTGTAGCGATAAGCAGTTCACGTGCAAAAATGGCGAATGTGTCAAGAAGAATCTGCGGTGTGACGGTGACTTTGCGTGTAAAGATGAATCAGACGAAGACGATTGTGAATGCCCATCCAGTAAGTTTCGTTGTCAGGGGGGAGGATGCCTCCTGGCAACAGGTGTGTGCGACGGAAAAAGCGACTGCTCTAACGGAGACGACGAAAACAATTGCCGTAAGTAGGCTGCTTTTAATAAGGGTTAGGGTTACATTATCATACACCGCATAAAATTATTCCAATCCAGCTACAACGCCTTTCGCTCTTATTGTCAGGCACAGTGTGTTAGGCGGGAGGTGCGGTGACTTTCTAATAGCAGGTTTGTGCTCTGGACTCCGGATCGAGGGTCGCTGTGTTGGGTTCTTGAGCAAGTTACTTTACTCTCGTGGTACCTCACCTCACCCAGGGTACATGTATTAATAATTGGTAAGGGCGAAGTAACTGCTGGGAGAAACCCGGAGTGGCACCTGATTCAAGGGGACTAGAAATAATTCCAATAGCTTCATTGGCTTCTCTGAGGCTCCTTACTTGGCCCGCTGATTTTTTCACTGCGTAAGCCATAGACTATTGTTAAGCTGGTTCATGCGAAAACGTAATCAAGTGTCGTCAAGAATTTCATGATGTTGATGGTACATATCTTTGTGGATAGTAAGGTGCTATTGGGCAAAGTCACTTTACTCTCATGGTCTTTGAATTACCTCGCAGGAAATCCATGTCCGTCTAGTCATCATTGTGTGGATGGATCTTGTATTTCGTGGTCAAACACATGTAGTCAAACAGCTTTCTGCATGGACGGAACTAATACACCTTCTGTATGTGGTAAGTCAGGTGAAGCACATTAGCCAAAAGAAATCAAACTTGAACCCTTGGTTTACATTTACAAAAACAAGATCATTCCTGTAAACAAAAAAAATTAATTGAGTTGTTTTGTAATGTGTCAACTTTAGTTGATGAAGATGGCAAGTTCATTTGTTGTGTAGCGTTGATTTAAACCCGAGAGATCCATACATCGATTAAGATTCGGTTGCTTACAGCGTAAACTATGCCTCCTTTTGTTTACAGGGTCTGGAAAGTGCTATCTTAATAACTTAGCATGTACTTCCACTGGGCCTTCAAAATGTAAATCTTTCAGAGGTAAGATGGACTCACTAAACAGCTTCCCATTCGACATTTTCCTTTTGTTTGTTGTTTATACATTGACACTTAGATGTTGATAAGATCATTAACTTTTTTATTTTCTATTCCCTCAATGTCTCCTTTTCGCCTTCCATTGCAAATGAATTCACCAACTTCTAAAGATGCTTTGAAATGCTACTCTCAGTTTTAGTATGATTTGGAACCTAAATTTGAACCAATATTAAATTGAACCAATATTATTATGGAAATTAAAATTTATAATAAACGTTCACTAGCTATATAAAAGTTACATCTTTCGAGCTTCCTTCTGTCAGACTACTAACGTTCGATGGATAAAAATGAAAAAAATGACAACTACGATTATATACAAAAGTAAGCATTGCCCCCTGGCATACATTTCGTAAAAAATTTGGCAAGTTTGGGCTCCCATATTTCCATGTGTTTGCAACGGATTCTTATTAACTTCGCATATTTACTAAATTTAGCATGATGAGGTCTGTTGATCTGCATTTTATCGGTACTTTAGGTAATGCTGTAATTGCATTCGATATCAAAAGCAAAAAAATATGCGATTATTTCCTTCCCTATTTCAGACCTGAAAAAAAATGGATACCTTATCTCAGACCTGACCCTACCTAGACTGAACTGCTTCTGTTTTGGTAAACATTTGAAAAGAGCTTCGAACTCCCGATGTTATAATTTCACTTCACTTCTCGGTCAAGAGATGAGTGACAACAGTGATGGAGGGACAATTGATTGTCATAAAACGAAAACTGAATCTAACGAATGACTTACCAATAAGACTACTCAGCCAATCTCAAACCGTGAAAACCAAAACCAAAGTAACTGCCTGATTACTTCAGTTCCACATTCGCGGTGGCCTCGTGGTTAGTGCGCTCGACTCCGGAGCGAGCGCTGCGGGTTCGAGCGCTGGCCTGGGACATTGCGTTGTGGTCTTAGGTAAGGCACTTTACTCTCACAGTGCCTCTCTCCACCCAGGTGTATAAATGGGTACCAGCGAATTTAATGCTGGGGGTAACCCTGCGATGGACTGGCATCCCATCCAGGGGGGAGTAGAAATATTCCTAGTCGCTTCATGCCACGGAAACCGGGATAAGCTCCGGCCTGATGGGCCACTTGGCTCGTATGCAGACTTTTACATTCAACTGGAAACCGTTCTAAAATACAGAATTCTAACCAGTGCGCACAAACTATACCCTATTGCAGACCAAAATGGTTGAAATGTTTAACCTATTTTAGACAAAAGGACTCAAAACTTATGCAGTTTAGCCCTGCACATACCTTTAAGCCTTATATGAAGGAGTACCCCACCCAACCAGGGAAAGAAAGGAAACTAAAACAAACATCTTACACACTGTTTGAGTGAAAATACGGCACAGAATTTTTTTCTCAAAATGCGGTTCCGGAATTGAACAAAAATATTTGCGGATCGAGTATTGATTGGGGGCGACCTTGAATTCAGTGTTAATTATCTTCATGATTTATCGAAGCGGTGTGCCATGAATTTTAAAGTCAACAGAGTGATTTGAAGACCAAGCATGTTTAGCGATGTTGAAATCTCTTGGGTAAGACTTCGCATTCTTATGTGTTCTTCTTTTCTTGTTTCAAAGCATCTGCCAGTCTCGCCTACATAACTCCGCGGGCAGTCGGCACAAGATATTTTGGAAACCACATTTAGTTGAAGTTCAATCGGAGGTCGGGATTTGGGAGAGGGAAACGCCTGTAATAATGTCTTGACTAGCGTGCTGACAACTCGAATATCTTGTTTTTGAAGAAGTGTAATTAGAGGCTGATAAATTCCATTAATGTAAGGGATGACTGCAAAACTAGAGGAATCGGTGGGTGTGGCCCATTTGAAAGCTCGAACGTTAAAACTTTAAAGTGCTACTATGATCAAATTCTCGATATCCATTTTTTTACATTTTCGCACACAATAGGTGTGTCCAAGATATTTTGCCAAATTTCAATCTATTACGAACAACAGAACTCATGTTTTTTGGACCTTTATTTCCGAGAATTTACGGCCGCCATTAATTTTCCTTGTTCCAAGTCTGTGTTGAGAATTGGAGAAAATGACATCATTTTCTCAAAAATACCGCACGGGTTGAAATTATAATAACAATTAATGTAGAAAATTGCACGAATTTATGAGCCAAAGCTTTTGTTATTCTTATGCGAACTGCTATACTACTTGTTATTATAATTTCAACCCGTGTGGTATTTTTGAGAAAATGACGTCATTTTCTCCAATTCTCAACCCAGACTTGGAACAAGGAAAATTAATGGCGGCCGTACATTCTCGGAAATAAAGGTCCAAAAAACATGAGTTATACTGTTCGTAGCAGATTGAAATTTGGCAAGATATTTTAGAAAGACCTGTTCTGTACGAAAATGTAAAAAAATGGGTATCGAGAATTTGATCGTAGTAGCACTTTAAATGGCCAGTGAACGTTTTTTTTTTTTTTATAAATTTTTAATCTGTTTTGTCCTGGCTACGGTTCGTCTATTTTTATACTATGCAGCCAATACCCATCAACCCTTGACAAACGAGCAGTAACCTTTATTTCTTCAGAAACAGATAGTAAAACACGAAACATAACAATATATACCTGAGACTTTATTTGGTTCCGTTCTAGACTGCTGTTGCTTTGAAATCTTGACAACAGCTTGTTAATTCATGAGTTGTTTTCTTGTCGATTAGCTGGTTAGTGGAGTATTACTGCATCCATCGTATTTCAAGAGAACGATTTCTTGCCTTTAGTTATTTGTTTCTGTTCGTCATTCGTTGAGATCAAACTTGATAAGAAAGGAAAGAATTTATCTCGCATTGCACATTACTTATTTTGGTTTCATAATGTATAGTGTACGTAACCTTTCCCACCCATTGGTCTCAAACAGGTCATTGCAGTTTCCAAAATGGACTGTGCGGACTGAAATCTGATGGGAATGCCACTTTCTACTGGACCGTGGGCTCAGGCCAGACACCAACACAAAATACTGGACCGAATTACGATCACACCTCGTTTGAAAAAGATGGTAAGAGAAGTCAAACTAAAAAGTAAGTTACCTCTTGCAATGTTAAAAGGTAATGTGAAAAGGTAAAAAATCTGATGGGAATGCCACTTTCTACTGGACCGTGGGCTCAGGCCAGACACCAACACAAAATACTGGACCGAGTTACGATCACACCTCGTTTGATAAAGATGGTAAGAGAAGTCAAACTAACAAGTAAGTTACCTCTTGTAAGGTAAAAAGGTAATGTAAAAAGGTAAAAAGCTAATTAGAAATTTGTCAAACCTGCAGTAAAAATCGAAACTTGGCATTTCTAGATTCGCTAAGGCTATTGTCGTTAGTTAATTCACTAATTGTTTCACTTGCCCGTCAACATTACCTAAAAGTTTTCTTCAGAAACTAGCTGCAATCGTTTCAGGTCTATTCACTGTCGAAAGTTATAATGTATATGAACTAAATCTTTGTTAAATTGTAAAACCTTGATCGAAAATGTGCATTTTAGCGTAATGTGAAGGTTAACGTTTTTACCAATACTACACAAAAACATTTAATTAATAGTGAAGTGGGAGAGACAGTAAGAAAAGTTAGAAAAACAATGCATTAGACGGACAACTGTCACTCAGTGACATATGAGTTTACTTCGTTCAGTCTAAAGCCGTGTTCACATTAGGCCTCGATTGTGATCGAATTATAATCGAATTAAATATGAAATGGGTTCACATCAACTAATTACAGTCCCTGATTACAATTGGATTACAATTACTTCAAACAACCCAAAGGGGGTTGTTTGAAGTAATTACAGTGCGTGATTGAACAAAATGGCGGACACGTGATGGTTTGGCTCATCCGTTGTTGCTGTTTCAGACGGCGGATTTTTCCAGTCTTCTAGCCTTTGAAGTTTCCTTTGCCTTTCTCCTGGCTTCCAAATAAAGTATTGCGGTGAATATCATGGCAGCTGTTCGATAGGTCGCCATTTTGTTTTCAACTTTAGATTGCGAGGTTGCCCTGCCTAGTTTATTTGAATTTCGCAGATGTGAACAGAACCATAATTGAATAAAATCGAATGGAGTATGATATGTTGAATCGTAATTCAGTTGAATATAATTAACATTTAGTGTGAACACGGCTTAAGTCTTTGAATTAGAGTATTTTTCACTTGTACTGTAGAACCTTGGTTCATGACAAGACCAGTTTTCTTTGTTTCACTGCTAGCGCAGTGAATGTGAAACTACTTGTAGCCGACTTTGATAAAGTCCATGAAAAACCTTTTTCTTTCTCTTGTACATAAACTATAGCATATTTCTTACTTTGCAGGGTCGTACATCTTCATTGAAGCTTCTCAGAAAAACCCCGGAGACGAGGCGAAGTTGTTAAGCGACGAGATAGAACCCAATGAAAACGTTTGTGTTCAGTTTTGGTATCACATGCACGGGTCAGAAATTGGCAACCTGAGCATTTATCTGAAAACTAACCAATCGGAAACGCTCGCCTGGAGATTGTCAGGAAATCAAGGAAACCGCTGGAGATTTGGGCAGACGGCCCTGAATAGTCCAAGTTTATATAGAGTAAGCTTTCACGGCTACCTGTAAATATTGCAAGTTAAGCTCACTGTGAAATGAAACGTAACGTGAACAGTTTTCTTAGCTCAATGGTTTCTTATTAGCTAAAAAGCCCCCCTTGCTTACGATAATAATAGTTTGGTGGATTAGTTATTCATTAAATGGCTAGAATACTCTGTGACCTGGCAATATGTCTCCAATTTTTATAAAGAGGTTTCTGCTAGGTTTCTACCTGGGACCCACGTTGTGGAATAGGCTACCTGGAGAAAATAGGACCTTACCATCACTGACCAGTTTTAAAATCTTATTCGTAAATGTGATTAAAATGCGATGATAGATGATGACAATTGCTTAAATTGCGTTCTTTATAACTCATCACAAAATGACGTTTTCCGATTTGGTTTTTTTTTTTTTTGTTTTTTTTTTGTTTTTTGACAAAGTTATTTTTTCCATATATAGAATTTTGGTTCCGAGGTTTTTACGTATTAATTGTTTGTAGGCTTTAAATTATATCATTACATTTCCTCAATAGACTATTTTACAGTTGTCCACTCAGTTACCTGGTCTTTGAACGGCACAGAAGCTGGCGGTGACCTTGTTTTGATACAATCCTCACTGATTTTGTTGTGTAAATGAAGTTGTCCTTACGCTAACTAGATGACATTTAAATGAGAAAAGTAGAGAGGTCTGTATCAAAGCAAGGTCACCTCCAACCTCGCTTTCATTCATAGGTAACTGAGCAGACAACTGTAAAATGGCCCATTAGTAGAGTGGTGTCTACCCTCGGTAGCTAAGACTGACACATTATAAAGGTTTCGATTGACTGGTATAATACTGGGAATTGTTTTTTCTGTTTCGGTTAGTTCATAATAGAAGGAACAGTCCGTAATGGCAGTAGAGGTGATATTGCAGTGGACGACTTAACGGTGTTGGATGGAGTCTGCGGAGAAATTGCAAATCAGGGTAAGTTGTCAAAACATTAGCCACAAATTATAATTCCTTCATTCCAGTTCTGGCAAATCACTTGAGGTTAAAGAACGATCGTTTGTCGGCATCTCCAATCACTATGCAACATTCCCACCGATCATGAATACCCAGTGTCCAGTAATCTCGCATAGACGGAATTCTGACTGTAAAAAGGCCATGTTGTGCCCCCGACGGTAGCAGTGCTGATTTTTGTTTCATTCTAAAGCAAGTCCAGACTGTGACTTTGAAGAGAACATGTGCGATTGGAATGCTAAACAAGGGTGGGTTCGGAATACACAAGTGGAGGGATTTGAAACATCAGGTAAGGTACTTTTTTCCGTAAGTCATAATATAGCATAATATATAATATAATATAGTAGGTTTTCCAACATATTCATCTACATGTAAGTATGTATGTATGGTATGAAAAAGAAGTTAAACACTTAGGTGATAATCAACTTGATGTTGAAGATGCCAGTTGAAGGCTTTGGGGTTGCACGTGTGTTTATGTACTCTTGTACGGAGCTACCTTATTGTATTAGGCATGGTATTCATAACGGAGGATTCTTGAATGACTCAATAAATCATACGAGAAGCGTTTCGTTGTTCTCATACCAGGTCATGGTGCCGTTATCAAAGATAGGGTTATTTGCCCTTGAGTTTTTGAGACTTGATGAAGAGAATCCGATGCAGCCTGTGTCGGTTAATTTGTCTTAAACGACTTCTACTTCATGATCACTCAAGTTTTTTACCTGTTCGGCTTTTCGCCACAACAGTTTCGGGCCTTGGAAATAAATGACTTTGAAAAAAC
Organism: Micromussa lordhowensis; assembly: GCA_964020085.1. Lineage (NCBI taxonomy): Eukaryota > Metazoa > Cnidaria > Anthozoa > Scleractinia > Lobophylliidae > Micromussa > Micromussa lordhowensis. The sequence goes on along the minus strand of OZ026597.1, from coordinate 19,458,171 downwards.
TATAGTTTGTTTTATTAGGAACTTTTTCAGAACTTATTCAAACTAATGGTTCTAGTAAACTGCATGAAACTGTTGGCGAGCACTGGCCATTACATCATGAGGCATTGTGTTTTCAGGTGGATTCGTTGCCTCTCTTCCTGCTGGAGCATCTGACTTGCCTTCCTCTCTCTCATCTCCGATCATCAACGTCCATTACTACGAATGGAAGTGTTTACGTTTTTGGTATTTCATTGGCGCTAATGACGATCGAGACTGGTATACAACGTCTTTGATGCTGTTACTTCGGACATTAACATCAAACCAAACAATGGTGCTTTTCTTTGCGGATGAAGTGACAGATAAAGCGCGGTATATACAGATACCCTTATCGAGAAATTCCACTAGCTCACAGGTATTAAGAAACCTCTTACTTACTGGTCGCACTTTAAGTAAAATATGATTGTTTACTCTTCTTGTATACCTGAAGAGAAAGACTTCCAAAAAATGTACCTTAAATCATTTCCTCCTAATACCTTTAGTTGTCAATTTTTGCACTGATTGCTGTTAAACCAATATCTTTTACATTATCTATTGAAGTAGATATTGAGTAGAGTAGATCGACCTTACTTTGGCTAGCATTTATGCACCTTTATAATCTCCTGTTATGTGATATAGATTTATTTCGAGGGCCTCAATGAGTTACCTGGTGGACAGTCTCTAGCCATTGATGACGTTTCCTTCTCCAAAGAACCATGTAAACAAATTCCTTGGAAACACAATGAAGGTAGGGTTGAAATGATCGGCCATACTCCTTTATTAGCTCTAGCTCTGGTATCGGTGAAGTGTGTTTGTTTCTTTTGTATTCTCTTTACCCGTTTCCTTGACAGCGTAGTTATTAATACTTAGAATGCCAAAAAGATCTCGGCGTGGAAAATGGTGCGATCTCTGACGGACAAATTACTGCCTCTTCGCAACTGGATGCCAATCACGCTGCCATCCAAGGCAGACTAAACTTTAAAGCAACTGCAAACAAAGGAGGCTCTTGGTCAGCTGTCAGCAGTGATTCCAGTCAGTGGCTGCAGGTTGATCTGGGCAGTCAGCACATTAAAGTGACACGTGTAGCAACGCAAGGTAGAGATGACACCTCCCAGTGGGTAACCGAGTACAAACTGCAGTACAGTAACGATGGAGTGAACTTCCAATATTACACGGAACCGGGACGACTTGAAAACAAGGTCAGAATACGTTTATATGACCTTGAACTTTTGTCTTAGAGGAGGTGGTACAACAGTAACAACAACAACAACAACAACAACAACAACAACAATAGTTTAATTAGAATGAGCAAACGATGATAAAGGAGCCTTTACCTTATCTTGTGTAAAACAGCCTTAATTGGATAGCTACACACGAACAATTTAGCTATCTTAATATTTGGTCGTGACTGTCCATAAGAAAAATTATTAAAAGTTAGTGGCTCGTCGACTTTCACTTTATAGGTAGAAATGTTTAAAATAATGGATCCAAAAAAAACTGCGAACTTTCTGATGCAGGTTTTCACTGGAAACGCAGACCAGGATACTGTTGTCTACCATGAGCTAAATCCTCCAATCAGAGCACGCTATGTCCGCTTTTGGCCAGACGCTTGGCATGTCCACATATCAATGAGGGTGGAGCTGTATGGCTGCCTCAGAGGTTGGATTTTGCCTTTTGGGAGACAGAAATCTTTTTACAATTAAACTTCGTTTTTTTTCGGTTGAACCCCGCTATTTCAAACACGCAGGGTAAATGAAGAATTGCTCGAAATAGGGGAAATGGGAAATGTTTTTGAGTCCGAAATAACGGGGATTTCGAAATAACGGAGTTTGAATTAGCAGGGTCCAAGTAATACTATGTTTAGCATTTTTAATCTTAAATGTGGGAATTTATCGGTAGCTGCTACTTGACAATTATTCCATGAGCGCGCGTTGGATATGAGATGATAGATAGCCAACGAGGCGCGTAGCGCCGAGTTGGCTATAATCATGTCATATCCAACAAGCGCGAGTGGAATAATTGTTTTATTAAAAACGCCTCCCAAAAATAGAAAACTAGGCTACAATAAAAACAAAAAGGCCCAAAAACTCACGCATACGCTCGCCATCTTTGTAGATCATGGTATAATGGCTCATATACCATGATCGCTAAGCCAATGAAAACTCTCGAATTGCATTATCCAATGATCCAGGTTTTAATAAAGAATAATAGTTAACGAAAGGCTTCTGAAACTGTGCATGTCGTTTTAACGAGCAAGCAACTGCATGAATAACACTCCTGTCCATTTAGCTAATTCGTAAAGCCTTTCTTTTCTTCAAAAGAAGCGTGTTTAATTTGACTGAGGCTTTGTTGGATTACTATCTTTTGTTAAACGTTATAATTCATAAAACCTTTTAGGCAGTTGTGAAAGGGAAAAATGTTGTAAGCGAACCACGCACGCACCGTCTCGTTAATAAGGACGTCTTTCTACATCTGGCCCGGGTTGTTCGAAAGGTGGATAACGCTATCCACCGGATAAATCACTACCCAGTGGATAGCGTGGTTTGTTTTGTCAACACTTATTCGCTGGATAGTGATTTATCCGGCGGATAGCGTTATCCAGCCTTTGAACAACTGGGGCCTGGTGAGCAATTGCAACAAATAGGCCGATTGCATCAATAGTGGTCACATGACCGATGTAGTCAAAAGAATATGAATATGTTTAATAGATCGTTTTCACGTGACGTCATCACTTTCTAAAATCTAAAACTAAAGATCCACCAAAGTTTTCATCCTCACCAGGTATAAGAGGTGACATATTTATATCTGTTTACAACTTTACAGCTCAATAGCGTGCTTCGTTTGGAAACCAGAGCATTTTGAATTTCCGGGTTATGGAGGTGCGTGACACAAGGCTACGATCAAATTTGTTGCAAAATATATACTTATCTCATGATTTTGAGCCTTGTTAAAAGCTAGAATATAAGGAAAAGTGCTTATGTAAATACTTGTTTTTTCAGTATCGATAATCAGTCGCCTAGAAAGCTAAAGTAAGTTCCAGATTTTTTACACTATTTTCCGGCCGCCATATTGGTGTACCATGGAGGTACACCAACATGGCGTTTTCATACTGGGCTCTGTAAATTTCTGCGAAACATTTCGACAAATATCTGAAGTTTGGGGAAGCGCACAGGGCTAAAACTTGGAGAAGTTTCTTATTTTTTTATCTTCTATAACATCACAATTTCTTAGCTTTTTCCACCGGATAGTTTTCAATTTATTTTTTTATTGCGTGACAGTGAAAACGATCTATAACTTCAACACCAATTTTCAGACCAATGTCACGTAAAGTTTAGACTTAATAACGATTTGAATATTGCAAACAGTATAAGGTTTGTGCGGAAGCGAGAAAGCTTTGTCCTCAAGGAACATTTTCCGTTATTTATCACTGCAAAAGGAAGCTGCCGGTATGTAACTAATGAAGGTAGAAATAGGGGCCAAATATTAGGGAAAAAGGAAAATTCTGGGCCTTTAAACCGTAAGGCAAATATTTTATGTCTGGTGAATACTTTAATTAAGTACAAGGATTTGTATGAATAACCACTGGAACAAAGTGTCTTCTTCCCTTATCAAATCCATTTAATTCCCAGCGTCCATAAACGTTTCTCCTCTAGGGATATTTCTGATAACATTATGTACCATCAATGACTAAAGTAGTGTTAGAAAGCTTAGAAAGCAGGTCATGTGACCAATTGTTCCAAAAGGTCAGTTAGTAAAATTAAGAAGATATCTTTCCATCTTAAGGGTTCCAGTGTTGCAGCAGTAATATGTAGGACGCTCGTAATTCTTAAACGTCGTACCAACATTACTATAAAATTATTAGATTGCCAAGAAGCTCTCGGCATGGAAAACGGTGCAATTCTTGACGGACAAATAACTGCCTCTTCGCAATGGGATGACAATCATGCTCCCTTCCAAGGCAGACTACACTTTCAAGCAAGTGGAAAGAAACAGGGAAGTTGGTTAGCTGCCAAAAAAGATATCCATCAATGGCTCCAGGTTGATCTGGGCAGTCAGTTCTCTAAAGTGACACGAGTAGCAACGCAAGGACGAAATGGCGGTTATACTCAGTGGGTAAAGCGTTACAAGCTCCAGTACAGTAACGATGAAGTAAACTTCCAGTACTACAGGGAAAAAGGACAAACTGCGGATAAGGTGACGTAGAATTCTTTAACGAATGCTTGATCAACATTTTTTGATCGGGTTTTGAGACAAAGCTGCTTTAATTAGCGGCCGCGTTAGCATGTGGCATAGATTGAGGCGGTGCTCTTGTAATTTGCAGAGTGTGTTCCGAAGCCCTCCATCTTGCAAACAGCTGGACTCCTGCCAGTTGCAATTTTTATTATACCTTGTTTATTTGCGACATTTGTTTCCTGAAGATTTGGAACTAGAAATAATGCATCAAAAACCAGACACCGGGTTTCATCACATATAAATGTATGTTTGACGAACTTGTTTGGCAATTCGGAATTGTGATGAAACACCATGAGGAGTTTTTTTTATATATTTTCACAATCAAAACTAAAACTATGAGTTCAAAGAGTATTAAAATCAAAACATTCTACATTTATTGAGATCCAATATCCAAACCACGGTCAAAATGATGAATTTTTCTTTGTTGAAACGTAATGAACTGTAAATTTGAGAATTTTCAAAGGGTTTTATTTTGGGAATGTTGGTTTACTCGCGATATTGCTGTGTTTCTTTAGTTGTGGAAGCTGAGATGGATGGATTGGAAGTTAACGCCATAACATTTCAAAATGATATCTTACCGTCTTACTTTTTCAGGAATTTGCTGGAAACACAGATGAAGACACTGTAGTTTATCATGAATTAAACCCGCCAATCAGGGCACGTTATATCCGTTTTCGACCAGAGGTTTGGAATAACGGCGTATCAATGAGGGTCGAGCTCTATGGATGTCATGGAGGTAGAAGGTTTATATTTTTATTATTTTATGTTCCAGGAAACACAGATGACGATACTATTATTTTTAACGAAGTAAACCCACCAATCATAGCATGTACATACATCCCTCTCCACCCAGAGGCTTGGTATGAGCACATATCGATAGGGGTAGAGCTGTATGGTTGTCCAGGTTACATCCTTAAATAATAATAATAATAATAATAATAATAATAATCATCATCATCATAATAATCATAATCATAAAAATTACAAAATTTCCTCGATTGTGATTGGTTTCAAAAACTCATATTTTCCACTAATTCACTTGCCAAGTTGGTATCGGACAGTTTGTTTTCGGACAGTTTATTATTGGACAGTTCAATAAGCCAGTCACATTCGAAGTTGTAGTTTAAATCAACCAATCACACTCAAAGTTGTAATTACCTGCGTGCGTGCACACGCTTGCTTTTGTGTTTTTGGCGCGTAATTAACAATTAGATTATGAGCTCGAGATTTCTATGAGGTGATAGTTGATGAGACCGAAGGCCGAATCAACTATCGCCTCATAGAAATCGAGAGCGAATAATCTAATTGTTTTAGTAGAATTCTAACTGAAATTTCCTTCAAATAGCGATTCCAATTATTTCTCGTTAGTATTAAACTTCACGCTTTAGAGAGTTAACTCGCACGGACTGAATTAATTGTCAATTTGACATTTGCAGTTGTGTACGCGCGCTTATCAGTTTCTATCAAAGCGTTCGGGCTTTTTTTTAATTCAAGAAACCGTAAATTCTCTCCTTTTAGTCTTCTCGAAAATTTTGTTTATTCATTTGTTTCTAAATGTTTTTTCGAAACTTCAGCGAAAGAGAAACCGTTACACTTTTGTCGACCGCAACAAGCCACTGAACACTAATGGCTGATAGTGTTCAATGGCTCAGCCAATCAGATTACAGCATTTGCATTAGTATACTAGTAGAATTCTACTAATTGCCGGTAGTAGGTGAGGTGGCCTTAGAATATTTACATCTCCTTTGTAGGTATTTTAATGCCAGTTTTCCCTATCTTCCATAACTTGGTTGTTCTTCTTTTCTCGGATAATTTTTATGATTAATTGGTAATAAGACTTCGTGTCGTCCAATTCGGTCTGTAATCATACTCGTGATTAACAAATCGGACTCCCACTGCGCGGTCGTCCGATTTTGTTATCACTCGTATGATTACAGACTGAATTGGACTCCACTCAGTTCTATTACCATTACTACTACTTCTACTTCTACTACTACTACTACTACTACTACTACTACTGCTGCTGCTGCTGCTGCTATTAATAATATTAATAACATTAATAATATTAATAATACTAATAATATTAATAATATTGATAATATTAATAATAATATTAATAATAATATTAATATTAATAATAATAGATAATAATAATAGATAATATTTTTTTTTAAATGATGATTGTAATTGGCAACGCTCAGGTGGTAATAATAATAGATAATAATAATAGATGAATGAAAGAAGTATAAAATATGCAACATGAATTTGATAGTGTCAAATATTGAAGCATTAAGTTACTGGTATAATCAAAGACCGTTCGGATTGTTTCAAAACTCGCATTCGTCTTAACTGGCCATGTGCAAAGCCATACATCATTTTATTCACCTATGAACCTGTTGTAATTGACCCTATGAAATCTTAAGTTTGTCTAGGAGCTCTTGGCATGGAAGATGGTAAAATCTCTGATGGACAAATTAGCGCTTCTTCGCAACTGGATTCCAGTCATGCCGTTATCCAGGCCAGACTTCACTTTAAAGCAACTGCAGATAAAGCAGGGTCTTGGTCGGCTCGTAGTAACAATGTAAATCAATGGCTCCAGATTGATCTGGGAAGTCGGCACACCAACGTGACACGTGTTGCAACGCAAGGAAGAAATGGCAACCCCCAGTGGGTAACCAAATACAAACTACAGTATAGTAATGATGGAGTAAACTTCCAGTACTACGGAGAACAAGGACAAACTGCAGATAAGGTGAAATGCCAGTCGACCTAGCTGATCTAAAATTTAAAAACTTTTTTTATATATATTTTCTTATTTCTGAGTGAAATTCATACTTCATACCAGTTTTAAAGCGAAGGGGATTCACCTACAAGTAGCAATGAGGTTAAATAGCTTTAAATGGCACATTTTCAGGAGAACTCATTGATAAAGCAATCAATCTAGTCGCTTGTTCATATTCAGTGAATGATGATGTCCTCCAGTTGTTAGACTAGATAAAGGTTACCTGGCTAATAGAAGAATCTAGGGTGTAGGGATCAATTTTTACGAAGAGGATTTATTTTCATGCTACAATCTTTGTAATTTAGAATTTTACGGGAAACAAAGACCAGGACAGTGTTGTGTACCATGAATTCAATCCGCCAATCAGGGCACGTTATATCCGTTTTCTACCACAAGAATGGGTTGGTCACATATCAATGAGAATGGAGCTGTATGGCTGTCAAGGTACCGGAGGCTTTCGACTACTTGTTTAGCTGGGTAATAAGCAGCTTTCATATGCTAAGTGAAGGCTCTCACCCCCGGTTTCCGCACATGCGTTTCTACTTCCTCGTGGATGAGGTGTAGTGGTTTTCACTTTAGTGCCGAAAAGTGATTGGTTTAGCATTACTACGTTACACGATTGGCTGAAAAAAACTCGCGCCACTCTTTATCCAATCAGAAGAAAAACAAAAACTAATCGGCTAATCGTTACTCGCTAGTTCACGTTTTCTCGCGATTCGTGTCAGCTTTATGTATTAACTTCCTGTTTTGATTGGCTCGTTGGATTGTCTCTGTCTATTTTGATTGGCTAGAGTGATTACTTTGGGTTTTGGACACTCAGTTGAAGACCACTGTAGTGTAGAAGAATACCGCAAAAGAAGTGTGTTGCTTATTACTCATTGACCGCTGTCATGACTCGAACCCAGACCACTCGATCAGGAGTCCAGTGAACGAACAAACCAGCATGGTAATCCATCCTGAATTTAATTCGCTCTTCAAATGAAACGTAATAGCTTTATCGTTGATCAATTTAGATGACCGTCCGTGTGACATTTCAGTTGACTGGTGTGGATGGAGAAACATGCTTGGTTGGAAAAGAATCAAATACCAAGAGCTTGAACAGGACCATCAAGATGATAGTGGTGGAGGTAATTTCTTTAAAACTTTCGTCGTGTCGCCTGTGAGAGTAACGCAAAGCTTAATAAAAAAGAAAGAAGTTTAGGGTCGGTGGCTCCCTTCTCTTCCTTTTCTGATGTTCTTCATTTTGTCAACAAAAAAAAAACAGAAAAAAATCTGTACGTGAGAGGTTACAAATATTTCGCATTTGTAGCTTTTTTTGCTGATAGTTGTAAACGAAAGCTGCTAGAAATCCATAGTAGTCAATGCGCTTTATCTCGAAAACGAACTCAGTGACCCTTCATTAATTTGGCCTTTTTGGCAAACGTTGAACTTTACCTTACTGCGAACGCCTTCGAAAACTAAGTGATAGCTTGTTTGCTATCAGCAAATCACAATGAAGTGATTTCGCAGTCATAATAATCTTTTAAACACAGACTGTATTTTTTTTGTTTAGGTTACCTACTTGTGGTAGATACCAACGTAACTGGCTTTAACCAGACCGCTGTTCTTGTGAGCCCAGCATACAACAGATCACATTATGGGCACAGCAAATGCTTAAGGTTTCGTTACATGTTGAAGGGACCTGGAGAAAAAACACTCACAATTTACCAGAAAGCAGACAACCGTCGAGAAATGCCAGTTTGGGTTTCTAAAAGGGAGACTGTTTCGAATTGGATTTATGGTCAAGTTCCACTGAGCTCCATTTCGAAATTTCAGGTAAAGATAAACTTGAGACCTCTCACCAAAGGTTCCACGTTCTGAGTTAGCCAAGAGCTACTAATACATTTTATTTGTGCAATAGGTATCGATAAAAGGTGAAGCAGAGAAGAGTGAAGACTTAATAGCATTGACTGGACTGTACATTGACGGGGAGAAATATTGCAGACACGAGCCAGTGTCAGCCAAACAAGGTAACGAGAATAACTCAGAACTAACCCTAACCTTAATCCTATTACGAACTCACAACGTGACCAGATCCCAATTGGCTTGATAGCTCAGTTGGTAGAGCACTGCACCGGTATAGCAGAGGTCATGGGTTCGAATCCTCAAGCCTGATTTTTTTTTCAGCCTTCAATATCACAGCTGCTTAAGTTGTGTATATAACTGTGATGATCAATTATGTCTTCACATATTTCTCCGCATTTCAAATATATGATCTTTCATAATATTCACTAAGTCACTTAATACAGTTCAGGCATGGAGATTAAAGACCTTAAGATACCTCGGTTCCGGGTACGTGTACGGGTCAGATCACCCGCAACCGTACTCGGTTACACGGGAAACCAATCAAACTTAAGATAGACCGGGTGACACCGGGTACGATCTGGGCAAAAATGTTGCGCAAAAGACTGGGTTCTAGTAAAGCAAATTTCTCCACATTTGTGCTTCAAAAAAAACTTTTTCGTAATCCCAAAACGCTTCAAATCAGAAAACAAGTGTTTATGTAAGAATCTGGATACCATTCTGGTCTAATAAGCAAAGATAAAGACTATAAAAATTTTCCTGTTTCTCCATTTTCACCCGGCGCTAACATACGAGTAGACCACCGATTACCCCGGGAAAACGTGTAGCTTTTACGGGAAGGACACGTGGTCATTTAATGAATTCAAAATGGCGCTAGCCGTACCCGTGCGTGAAAATCGGGGTATCTTAAGGTGTCTAATATCTATGTTTATCGGGGATGAAATGATTCAATCTTAAACTTTCTATTTCAGCTTGCAGTCAGAAGTTATTCAACATGTCAGGATATTTCTTCTCTCCATCATTTCCTGGATATTATTTGGGAGACATTTATTGCACGTGGCACATCACCGTCCCATCTGGTTACGTCATTCACCTTGAATTCCAAGAATTCCGACTCAAGGATCACTCTAAGTGTGGGAATTGTTTTCTTCAGATTTTCGATGGGAAGGACGAGACAGCACCCACAACAGGCAGATTCTGCGGCTATGTGTATCCTCCTGTTTTAGTCTCATCGTCAAATCATTTTACGGTTGTCCTTCATTGTATTGGAAATTTACACAAAGCAAGGTTCAAGTCCTTTTATTACGCCGTTGGTGGTATGTGCTGTTTTTATGCTTTTAGGCTGTAATTCCGTTACCTTTGTTCGTCTGATAAAGCAAAATAAAACCGACAATTGGTCACATCGAAGAAATGACCAACAAACGCTTAAACCCAAATTCGAAGCCTCCACAAAAGCGATAGGGCCTTCCATGTCTTCACCTTTCAGACGAGAACTGGAACTCGCTAGTTTTGTGCTTTTGGCACCTTGGTAAATCAAACTCCCTCCAAACTGGACATGCGTCAATATCTCATGAAACCAAACTATATAATACCATCATTATATTGTATCAGAAACTGTTCGTCACAGAAAACAAGTAGAACTTCTTGTGCAAGCTGTGCTTAAGTTAAGTGCTATTATTTTGATTCAATCGCAAACTGTTTGAATTAGCCTGCGCTCAGCCAATCACAATGAAGTAATTTTCTCAGTCATATAATATCTCATTTTAGCTATGAGAATGTTTGACGTTGAGGTAGATTCTTTTATTTTTCAGCTCTTGAATATACAGAATCATCTTGTCTACGTCAACAAGGTACACAAAAACGTCCTCTCGGGATACGTTTCACAATTTTCAAGCTCGAACTTGAAGTTAATACTGGGGATGGATAATTTAAGACGTTGGCCGTTTTGTGATGAGTTTTTACATGTATATTGCTGCACCTTCCGACTTACTTCTGTTTATCTAACGTTATCAGTGCTTATCGATGACTTTATTCTGATGAGGGAATTGACGTTTGCAGGATGCCCGTCAAGCTGTGAATGCAAAGAGTTTGGCGAAAATCAACACAAGAAGATTCTGGTCACTGGAGAGGACTTGCTTACTGTTCCGAGTAATATCCCTTTCAACACTGGAGCAGTGTATGTATAGAGCAAAGTCACAACTTTTACTTCTCTTCTCTCGGTTTTGATCAATTTATTTACTAGTTGTGGCTGGCGTTAGAGCGGTTTTCAGTTGAGTGTCGTAAACCAAACCCAAAACCAATTACTTACCAATTAAGGGGACAAGTTTCTAAAGAAACTGTGGTGCTGCGTCGATGGGAGTATGACAAAATAATTAGGTTTTATCAACTGGGTTGATAATGTGAATTGGCCACCGTAAAGAGATTCGGAAGCTGACGTTTCGAGTGTTAGCCCTTCGTCGGAACGCTCGAAACGTCAGCTTCCGAATCTCTTTACGGTGGCCAATTCACATTTCACATTATCAACCCAGTTTATAAAACCAAATTATCTTGTACTTACCAATTAGACTACTTCACCGATCTCAAATCGTAGTAAAACCAACATCAAAGTAATTGCCTAATTACTTTCAAGACTTAATTGAAAACCGCTCTAATGCTTTGGTTTATTTCAATACAGTACATTTTTCAAAATTCATGAATTCGTAGTTCTTAGTTGTTTGTTAAAGTGCACCTAACCCCAAAATATTTTTTTCGCTAAAACTAATCTTTGCACCTGTTGGATGCGCATAGCAGCCATTTTTTCCATTTTCTAACAAATTCTACCTTTTTATGGGCTTGAAAACATGCGCATCTTTTGTTCACGACCGAGTCAGAAGGGGAGTGGGTCTACTCCTGATTTGACGTCACAATCTACTTTGCATGCATGTTTACAAAGAGTTAATGCAATGTAAATCAGTTTGTGACGTCAAATCAGGAATAGACCCACTCCCCTTCTGACTCGGTCGTGAACAAACGTTGCTTGATTTTTTGCAAGTTTTAAAGCCTATAAAATGGCAGGATTTGTTAGAAGGAGGAAAAAATGGCCGCAATGCGTTTTGAACAGGTGCAAAGATTCATTTTAAGGAAAAAAATATTTTGGGGTTAGGTGCACTTTAAGACGTTTCTAATTCAATGTTGCTTGTTCATCAGACATTTCCAGCAAAACCAGATCTCCCAACTAAGAGAGAATGCTTTTACAGACCTCCCGAAACTGGAATATATGTGAGTTAACAGATGTTTTCAGTTAAACCAAAGGGTTCATGCTTTCCTTACAAAAGAGAACTAACTGTCGGGTTTCACGTAAATCATGAATCAAACTTAAAGTTTGACATTGTTTGTGACATTTTAAGCACCCATTTGGACTGGATTAGTGTGTAGTTCGGATGAGCTCCTCATTGGCTTTTGTTGTGCTCTTGTATTTACAAATACAATCTGTATATAACGGTAAAAACTCTCTATACTCCACCAGAAACCAAGTGTTCTTGTCAGTAAGGTTAACAAACGTTCTTCCTTCCTTGCAGCGATATGAGTTTCAATGTTCTTATTCACCTTGATGAACAATCTTTCCATAATGTAACGTCCGTCAAGACTTTGTAAGTATCCAAAAGTAAATATTGATACCTACAACAATATTGGTTGTGGCATCCCTATAACTTTCTATCTATTAGCTTCATTGTTATAACACTTTACCTCAGTTATCGTGGTCACGAGTCAGGAAGGTGCCTGACTTTTGAAGTTTTGATTAACTTCTTTTCAGGGTTTATTGATGGAAATATCAAGCATGGTTCTCCTTAATCGAATTTAAGTCAATGTCTTATAAGATGCATAGATTTAAATGGCGTTGGTGCTATTCTATATTTAGAAAATAGCCCAAAGAAAATACGCGCGCTGATTGGTTTAAAGCCGTGTTTCTATTAAACAATCAGATTATGAGCTTGAGATTTCTATCGCGTGATAGTTGACGAGTGCGCAGTCCTCGTCAACTATTACGCATAGAAATTGAGAGCGAATAGTCTAATTGTTTTAGTAAAAATCTACTAGTCGTTCAAAACTTTATCTAAATCCTCTTCACAAAAACACTTCGAAAACGCCAAGAACAGGCCGCCATTTTGCTAACAAGGGCACGCTGCTACGCTACTCACTATCTATCACAGAATAGATAGTGAGTAGCGTAGCCAATCAGAGAACAGCATTTGTGATAGAACTGGATAAAAACATTGCACCTGTTTTCTATTTCTTAAGTAGACATTAAATTTTTATATTTCAAAAATGCCGTTTTTGTAACTCTCTAAACTGGCGTTTTAAATTAAACATGGACTTACAGTGTACTCCCGATTTTTCGAAAAAAAAAAACGAAAAAAGGAAACAAAAATTGTGTTTAAAAATCGGGTATTTCGAGTAATCATGGGTGAAATTACAGTGCTCCACTGATGAGAGGAAAAAGACGTTTGGTCCGAGTTATTGGAAGTTCGCAAAATCGAATATTCGAGAAAAAGGGAATTCACTGTATATCAGTATCCACCTTTGAAACTCTGTGTGTTTGGATATCTACTGATCTTAGTCAAAATACTACTCCATCGCAAATAGGGAGTTCCCAAATTGGGAGTTGCAATAAAGGTCTACGTATGTACGCAACTTTGAGCCATAATCCCCTGTAAGTTAAAGGGACACAGTCAGCTGGTACACATGCGCATTACATACCATTCAATTGCTAATTTGCATGTAACAGAGACGCGATAAATGCTGTTTTTAACCAGATATGATAAAAATAATATCATAGGATAACCAAAAGGACACTCAAAAACAGATTTTTCAGTAAACGGTTGAAAATCAAGCAAATACTGCGGAAAATGAAGCGGATTTCTGCATGAACTTTGATTTCAGGTTGAGGTAAACTTTTTTCAAAGTGAGAAAAGCTAGCGTCCAGGTCAACGCAGTCACAAAGCTGGCCGTGTCCCTTTAAGGGCGATTATTTCGCAGGCAATTGCAAACTCGTGGTTTTGTTTTTGACTGGTTCTTGTTTTTCCAGGAGACTGAATTTCAACTTTTTTCGTACTTTGCCTGTTGGAGCGTTCACTGGACTTCCTAGTTTGCGCGTCCTGTGAGTATTTTCACAAGCTCTTTTTTTATAACGTTTCTTCATACAGCTTTGACTCCAAATGGATTAGAGTATTTAATTAGAAGCTGTATAGGCGTGTTTGGAAGAGGTTATATGAAACAAAGGTTGTCTTGCCTAGTCTTAA
>OZ026597.1:19409020-19439020 GCA_964020085.1 Micromussa lordhowensis | reverse complement strand
AACTTAATAAACAAACTAACAAATAAATGCAGTGAACAAATAAATAAATAAACAAACAAATAAATAAATAATAACCTGAACATTAACATTAGATATCTATTGATAATTTGATAAGCTATTGTCTTTCGTTGTTGCAGGGTTATGTTACAGCTTGGTGCGAAGGAAACATTATAAGCATGGTGTTACTGAAATACTTTGACAAAGAATTGAGAGAAGAATGGCATCGAGAGGCAGATATAGTACAGGGCCTGTCTTGTGGTGTAGAGCTGCACGCCAATCTACTTCATTATCGCTGGCACTCCAAAGGCGAGCAACCGTCTACTAAATCTATTTAGCTAACCTGTACTTATGAATGTTGTAACTATGAGTATTCTCTCGAGCCCATCCGCCTGCAAGGTGCGTAATGGTGGGCAAACGTTTCGTCTTTTAGAGACAAACGATTCTTTGTTTGCTTTTTCGGCCTCCGCGGTACCATTTACAAATCCGGAGAGGAGGCGAAAGGAGTTTATACACTCAAGAACCTTTGTGCTGATTAAGAGTGTGTTCTGATAAATCTCATAGAGGATATCCGTTGAGGTTAAATCATTATTTGTTGCTCTTCAGCTTGCGAACAAAGGCTTAAACATGGAAAACAGAGGATTCGTGCTTTACACTCAAACAGTTTGTATGTCTTTTAGTTTGTATGTTATTTATTTCTTGGGCGGGGTGTTCGCTAGTTAAGTGTAGTGAAGCCCTACTCGTTTCAACTTTCGACTAGGGTCTGATGCATGAATTTGAATGGACATTGTAAATCGAGTCTACTAACTGACAGTTAACAGAATAGTAAAATATTTTGAGGTAAAGAACCATTTGAGATCCCCTTGAGTGACAAGTCAGTTGTATTTTAAAAACAGCTGGGAAACAGCAGGAAAGTGCATGTAATCTAGGTACAAATGGCGCGAGCGTCAGCTATAGGCATCCAATATTATAAAAAGTTGAAACTGGAGAGCTGTCATTGGTCACCAACGCGAATGCGTACCAATTCCGTGATAAATAGGCGTGCGGAAAACCAATATCAGAGGCACGGATTTGTTACAGATATGATTAGGTTACAAACAGACGAGATCTTTAAGCTCAATACACTGTACCAACTAGTTCGTTTCGGAATCTTTCTTTTCGTTTTTTTAAGTCTGATTTGCTACGATTTTGTGTCGAGTTCAACATTGGAAGATTACCTTTGCGACAAAGGAACCGTTCTTAACTTGGATGCAGTGTGCGCCATAGCATGTGACGTCATCAGCGCCATAGAAAGCCTACAGGATCTTGGGATACTCCATAACAACATTACAACAAGCAATATTCTGATTGGTCAATGCCCAAGGGTAAGTAAACCGATTTTCTTCATGTTTTGTTTTTCTCGTTTTTTTGGTCAGTATTCTTTCTTACGTTATCCCAATGGTAGGTATATAACTAGAGTTAGTTTATAAGGCGTTTGAGTGTGGAATTTCAATGTAAGATCTTTGGCATTTCCTAATTTCTTCTATTTTTGGACAAAGGAATTATATATCATCCCGTGTCTCAGTGACAAATATAAAAATTTACTATTACTGGCATGTAAAATATGATCAAATAAAGCATCAAGACGTAGAAGTAGACATCGGCTAACTATCTTGGCTTGGATTCATTGGAAAGTAGAATGAAAATGTTTAGTTTCTCGTCCATATTATTGGCAATGTTCAACTCGTTCGTCTGTTTATAAGCTGATTTGACCGTGTCAAAATACCGAACAATTTTAGTTCGTGAAGCATGGATTCAAAATTTTAAAAAAGCACTGTACATAGAGGGCCTAGAAGAAATAAAATGTCCCGTAAAGCAGGAAACATTTCAGCTATATTTCCCGTTGCATTTTATTGCTCGTTTTCTAAACAAAACCTCTGCTATCTCGAACATTACCCTTTCTGTAGCTTCCTCCTATAACAGCAGTCTTGGGTGGATTTTCTCGAGCGTCCAAAGTGAACGAAGCCGGTGTCTATAGCAACGGGGCGGTCGATGCACAGTGTAACTATGGCAACGATATTGAACAATTTGGACAGTTGTTAGCTACCTTATTAGGAAACGGCCATGGCTCTAGTGAATACAGCAAGGTAAATAAATTTCACTGTTTGTAGTTCAGAAAGGGATGATGCATTATTGTACTTGTCACTAGTCTTTAGATGTATAAAGATACCTTGCAGGCGTCATTGCAAAGTGTTGGGTGTACATTTTAATCGTGCAGAGCCCTTTTCTCAGAGAGGAGAACATTTAGTGTCCAACAAAATCACGAAGGTCTTTCCCGAAATTGGTACGCAATTATGCAAATAGGTAATGGGTCAAACATGTATTTCAACGTTGATCCGACGCAACCCGTCTTGCACTATCAACACGCTTCATTCTTGTATCTCTGTAATCAAACACAGAACACATAATAACCTTATGTTGTCCAGAAAGGATCAGTGCATTAGATTAAACTTAAGAGAGATCTACATCGTTGTTAAGGTCTGTGTGACGAGAAGCCGATAAGTGTAACATTTAACTCATTTACTTTTTTCATTAACTTTTTTTCCCAGGTGCATGAAATTATGAATCTTTGTTTAGAGAAACAGCACGGAGCGTCATACATTCGACGTTTACTGGAAGAAGCTTGGTGTACTGAAGGAATTTGGAATACATACCTTTAAAAAAATGACAGAATTTATCACTGTCGGATTATTAAATACAATACCAGTAGTGACGCTTTTATGTCTCTTTTAATGCTATGCAGAATTTTGTACCTAGTTACACTTTACTTTCAAGCTAGCACAGTTTGTGAACAGTATCTACATCTGGAGCATCGCTTAAATACATATAAAGAGAAACAATACTATGTTTTCTTTTTCTCTTTCAAACATAAGTAAGCAACTTCTAAATTGTGAGTTATTGTGTACTTTTCCTGATGCTTGAAAATGCTATCTTCCATACAAATAGATTTGGAACTGGAAACAAATTTCCTTATTTTATTTCTAAATAGTCAACTTACTAAATAGCATACACACGACTATATTAATATTATATTCACAGTCGATTATGAATTGTTTTCTGTTGTCGATACAGTGTCGACCTATGTTTGTATTCACACAATGTAGTCATTTATACGTTCTTCATTGTTTCATTTTTTCTCTTTGTATTTGAGCATTTGAACAGAAGGGGTACGTTTGTTTACAGTTAGCAGCGTATTCGCATTTTCATGTTGACTTGCAACAGGGTTACTTTCTGTACTCAGCAGCATGTAATTCATTTTCTTGGCCCTCCATGTAAACACAAATGCCAGCGCTACGTACAGTCCCTGAAGAGTGGTAAATATGACAAACAGATATTCAATTAGTTCGACACCCAAATCTTCAGAAGCCAAAATCCAGGTACATCAAGATGAAGATCTTATGAAACACGCAGGCGGTTTTGCGTTTCAGTGTTTGGTGAGTTGCCTTTCGTGTCTGTTCGTATTCCTGATAGCTCTAAACAAAAAATACTGTTTATATAATAACCCAAGTTACTCTCGCATTTTGATTGGTTCTCGCCTATGATCTAATAGAGGACAGATGCACGATTGACGTCATCATTACAAAGTTCTCCCCTCTGTGTTTTAAAATGGCGGAAAGGTTTGAGAATTTGGATAATATTTTACATGATTGTGCAAAAGATATGTACAAAAAAGTATTGTAGAGGCATTGAACAGGTACGAGAAGCAAACAGAGAGAACGTCCTATAGCGATACTCACTGTTTACAGACAAGTCTTTTAATATTTAAATTTTGCCAACCACAGAACAAAAGAATCCTTTGTTTCGACAGCCAATAAACCTCAGGGCACATCCACCAGCCTGCTCGACTGTTCGTATCCATGTGATCTTTGGTCTTTTCCGTTTCCTTTTTCCTTCGGGGGCCCACGTCATGGCTATCAGACAGTCGTTATCCTTCCTGAGAATGTGACCGATGTACTTCAATCTCTATCTACTTGCCACGTCACTATTGTTTTTCATCTTCGCTACGTGCGGGAATTACGAGTGAAAAAAGCTTGGGGTACTGTCTGCATGAGTATGGGATACATGCTTTTCATTCATCGGTCATTCATAAAGTATCTTTTAACGTGATATTTTGATATTATATTTCTTGTGGAATCCCGGCCTCTGACTGTCAATTTAAGCACGATGCTGAGACGAACAACTCAGATGTTGAAAAAAATCAAGAATCGTAGTAAGCAGAACTTCGAAGATGAGGCTAGCAACATGCAATTCGATAAGGGGGATTCTCGACGAAACAACTTGAATAGTAAATATCTAATCGTAACTCTCAAGTTAAAATATCCTGGTTCTTTTAGTTGTTTTTATTGTGTTCGATAAGCTTACTTGTTAAGTACTATTGGATATTTTGATATTACTACACGAACCTCGAGTAAATGCTCTTAGAGCGTCTAGGTTGTTGTTGTTTTTCTTTTGTAATCCTGACCCCCTGACTATCAATTTAAGTTCCCGGAGGCTTATTTAATTTCAAGATAATTTAAAAGAGCTTTTACCAGCGATCTATGAAGGATTCGCAGTGTAATTGTTGATTATGGTATTCATGATGTGGTTCACTGTGTGGCACGGTTCCAGATTACGGTCCTAGTCACTTGTAGACCGAAAAGGCTACCTAGCCCTAACCTGAGAGCAGGTTTTCATCGTTGGTGGCACTAGCAAAGACGCGACGTCGACGAACGAAGCGAGAGTCGGCGAGCGAAATATCACGTGCAAGGCTCCCACAAGCTCCCTTCGCTCGCTGACGCATCTGTCGCGATTTTGCTCATCGACTTTGCTCCTGCCGCAACGGACGAGAGCCTGTACGCAGTCTAATGTAGCTTTAAACATTTCTTTCTTCATGCTTCTTTTTTTCCAACATGTTTAAGGAGAACAACAGGGGGAACAAATTCTCTTTTAGTTCGCAGCGTACTTTCTTGTCCATCAGCTGTGTTTTTGTTGATACACAACAGCGCGCAATACATTCGCTTGACTCTTGTTGTAAACACAAATGCGAGCACTACGTACAGTCCCTGGAGGGTGGTAAATATGATAAATGGGTATTCAAAGTATTCCGACACTGCGATCTTTAAAATCCCGAAAGTCCAAGTAAAGCCCGTCAAAACGAAGATCTTTAAAAACACGACGGCGGTTTTGCGGTGTAGTGTTTGGTGAGTTGCTCTTTGTGTCTGCTTGGTTGTATTCCTGATCGCTCTTACAGTCAAGGCAAAGAATACTGTGTTGAGTGATATGGAAAGAGCAACTGGTACAACAAAGAAAAACAAATTGGCAGTTCCGTTGTTTATCCAACACCCCTTAATACCACCATAGTGAAAAGCAACCGCGTTAGACTGGTCAAGAGCGACACACATGACCACAAAAACCAAAGCAGGAAGCCAACCCAAAGTAGTCCTTCCCAATAAATTTAAACATTTCTCCCTCTTATTTCGGTTTCTGTGTTGTATACGGATTTTGGAAAATATCAGCCAGGTCTCGAAGGTCATGACTGACATCCACGTGAGAGAAACGAGGAAAAAGTAGTGGAGCAAGATGGCGATAATTGTACATGCTACTTTTGCATCACTGACGTACCCGGTTGCAAGGTAGAACAAATCAACCAGTAAATGAGCCATAGAAAGATTCATCAGATTAGTTCCAGGTAAAGTTCGAAGTTCCTTGAACAATGCGTAGGTCGCTAAGACTGCAACAAAGCTAACAATGGACACTGAAAGTCCAATAGAGGTCAGTAAAACCAATACAATGTTATTCTCCGTTGTATTACGAGCCACTTCATAAATGGAAGAAAAGTTTGCACAAGCCCAGGTAGTATCATTGATGGAAAGAAAACTTTCTGGATCAAAGACCTCACGTGAAATGTTTCGAAAAAGTGAACCGTTTGTTAAGATAACGTACTCGCTTTCGTTTAACCCAACTAAAACCCCAGAACAGTTTATCCGCTCTTGTTTACAAACTGTGAGCGTACCGACGGGAACTAGAGACCCGTTTATCCATTCTGTTTCGTTTGTGTAATAGTTTTCTTCTTGAATGATCTCTCCTGTATCCTTGATCTCCACTGCCTTGTTTCCGACCGTGTATTCATCTGGGTTGTAACTCGCAATTAAAGTACAATCAAAACGTTTGACGGCGACTTTAAAAACAGTAAAACTCGCGTTATTTAGCTGAATGGAGAGTTGGCTCAGAGTAGTTTGGACAGTTTCCATAGATAGTTTCTTCTGCGTGTTGGGGTTAATATCGATGTTAAAAACTACTGTTGAGACTGGACCAAAAGGGTTTCCAATAGAGACTACGGAGAGAGGTGTTTCGCTTATGTTTAACTTCTTGACAATTGCTTCTTTGAAGTTGATTTCAGTAACTAATGGAATCCAAAGAGATGAGATGTTAGACCATATCCAAAGACTGACGCAGAGGAGTTCTTGATGGACGGAATTAAACTCGGTTGGTGCAATGCCGGGGCGGCACACTTGAAGATGAAAGTCATAAACATTGTCCTCAAGGCAAGAAACTTTGTGCATACGAACATTGGACGACTCTTTTCCGGTTGTTTCATCAGAAAAGTCAACATCCATAACAAGAGAAAAGGGCTTCAAAACTTTGAGCGGGTTACCTACGCCGTCAGACTGCGGTTTTGAACTTCCTGGTCCACACCCAATGTTTTTTGCGTTGTTGAGGAGAGCACAATATGGATTGATAAAATTCTGTTGCGGCATTCCTGTATCGTTTACATAAACTACCCTTAAAGATCCAGCGAGACATTTTTGCTCCATTTTAGTCGGAGGAAAGCAGTCCGAGCACCAATCTGTGAATCCGTGACAATATCTTCGAGCCGTGCCTTCAGGAGACTTCCAAAACGTTTTGTCACAGAACGCAAATAAGAACTGCAATATGTCATTACTTCGATAATCGCTTGGTGCTGGAACGTGACAATTAAACAGCAAATTGTAAAATGTGAGGTCATCTAGATTTAAACCATGACACTGTGCACAGTACCGGTTTTTATACGTATTTCCTGTGCAGTCGGTAACAGGCAAGTTGTCTTTGTGATTACTGTAAGAAAGACTTCCAGAGCTACTCGAACACCGTTCGTCAATATCCTCTTGGGTCCAGTTTGCAGGACACGAGGCAATCATCCACACACCAAGGGCTTCAGTCAATGTATCACTTTCGATGCATTTCCAATGCTCATAGTCCGGGTTTTCTGCTTCTTGTGTTGGCGTCCCGGATGAGGAGCAGAATTGGTCGAAGTCCGCACAACAGTCTTGAAACATCTCACAGCTGCTGTCACAGAAACACTGAAGCCTTTCTTCGGTTCCTCCCAGTTCTCTTTCTTGCGTGCATCGCCCTCTGCAGGAAAACCAATAACTTTCGCAATGCATTGTGATGTTTACGTCATCATCATTGAAAGTTGGCGAAATAGTCGTAGATGAGAGCCATTGTGAAGACGTCGGTGAGATACCGGTATTATTGCAGTTTTCTGCCGCATGATGTTCGATTTGTTGAATGTCTCGGCGAGCCCTTTTTCTGTCACCACCTGAAATAAATAGATACCGCTTCAATATATTATGAAGCTCGATAATTTTTGTAGAATTGAGTATTTTTGGCTCTTGATCATCAATTGTTTATTGAGTTATTTTTTTGTAAAAAAAATATCTCTTAGTCGGCGCGTCGAGTATGTTGTGGACGGGTCAATGGATCAGTGAGTCAGTGAGTCAGTGAGAGATGTATGTATGTCACACCAATCAGATCGGATCTACTATAAACAGCCAATCAAATTTCTTGTTTTAAAAGTAAATGGTATATGAGAAGATTTGATCCCGATACAGTTCAGAACTGCCATATTTATTCTTCTATAAAAGAGGAGGAAGTATTCATATATTGGGTTTACTTCGGCATTTTCTGTGAGTTAGGCTTAGGATTTTAGTTATGGACGAGATGAGCCTCGAGGCATGAAACAGTGCGTGAGGTAGTTGTATGTAAATGGACGAGATGTTTTTATTTTTAGTTACAAAGGTAACTTGATATTTTTGTTTTTCACAAGGAGTAAATTCAATTAGACGTCACGCATCGTTGCTTCTAGTTCTTACGAAATGTTTTAGAGGAGACGAGACTATTTTGATTTGAAAGAGTTCGAACGTTTACAATAGGTACAGGTAACGGTTGCTGTGTTCTTGTTGCGTGCAAATATAACGAGATATTTTAATTTCTTCGTTACAAAAGGTAATTTGACACTTTTGTTTTTCACAAGGGAGTAAATTCAATTAGAGCTGGCAAATCATCACCACTTGTTCCCACGAGATGCTTGCTATTTTTAGTTACAAATGGTAACTTGATATTTTTGTTTTTCGATCACAAGGAGTAAATTCAATTAGACGTCACGCATCGTTGCTTCTAGTTCTTACGAACTGTTTTAGAGGAGACGAGACTATTTTGATTTGAAAGAGTTCGAACGTTTACAATAGGTACAGGTAACGATTGTTTTGTTGTTGTTGCATGGAAATATAACGAGATATTTTATTTTTTAGTTACAAAGGGTAATTTGACACTTGTTTTTCAAAAGGGAGTAAATTCAATTAGAGCTGGCAAATCATCACCACTTGTTCCCACGAGATGCTTGCTATTTTTAGTTACAAATGGTAATTTGACACTTTTGTTTTTCATATGGGAATGAATTAAATTAGACTGTCAACGTGTCAGAGGTGTTTTTTTTTTCTCTTTCTTTTTTCGGTATTAAAACATCTGTCAATACTCCATGTTTTATTATGAAAACACAAAATACACATATATGGCTTGCTCCTCTACAAAGAAAAAATTCACAGCCCTTTCTTTGCGCACCAACTCAAAAACCTACCCGAAAACAATCACCCATTCTCTCTCGTTAAAATAAACAACGCCAAGGCCTTCACTTCGCCTCTTTCCACTCTCAACATAAACCAGGCAGCCAGACTTTTAAACCAAAATTGCGAGGCCTACTATTCGCTTATCTTAGAGATTTGAGATCGTATGTATATCATAAATTCTCACTTTCTTTCGTGCTGTGTACATCGTAGCCAAAAACACTTGTCAAATAAACTAAATTGTCACTGTAAACACTCCCTTAAATGCTCCTATCTTCATAACCTTTTAATTAAAAAAATAACTCTTGCACGCCTTGCGTGCCTATGTTTATTTTGTAGTTCCCACGTAAGTCGTGTGTTTCTTGGGCCCGACTCCCTACACAGAAGGTTGAGTGACTTCAAGTTGTTTATCTTAGTAACAAAATGAGAACCTACCGGTTATTCAAAACGATAGACAATTACAAATGTGAAGACTACCTACATCAGGTCACCAATGTAAGACACAGAATTGCACTAACAAAACTGCGACTTAGCAACCACAAATTAGCCATAGAGACAGGACGTTATTCGATGCCATAACTCGATGCCATTTTTTTTTTCTCCTCTTTATTTCACTTTATTATTTGTATCCTCCTCCCTTATGTAACTTGTGTGATATTAAATAAAGAACCAAATGTATGAAAAAAAAAATAGAAATGGAGGACGAATACCATATATGCCCTGCTTACCAGGAAAAACGATGTTCGTTACTAGATTATTTGGAAAAGGAATATAGAATAAAAATAAGCAGAATGTCACCTAACAGAATATTCATGTTCCTAATAAATCCCCCTAGCAGAAATGTTAAAATACAAAAACTAATGGCAAAACATATATTCGAATGCTTTGAAAAAAGGAATGGGGAAGACGGCAAAAAGTCGCATATGAAAGGGATGGGGATACTCGTCGTCTCGCTTGGGAGTGTAAATTTCGGATTTAGGTCTCACTTAGGATGTTCTGGGCAAAACGCCATTATATTTAGGCCTGAAGTTCCTCGCTTAGGGTTGCACGCGAAGAAATATAAAAATGTATATTTAATTTATGGCGATGCTTTTAAAAACTACTTATGGGTAAAAGTATTCGATGATAATGTCCTTGCCACGATTAAGAGTCATTGTATTTTCTTTAGTCTGTGTTTTAACATGGTCTCTTTTAGTGGTCAAAAAAGCTTATGCGACGCCCAGATCGGTCTCCTTTAGGGGATTAATTCAAAATTTCCGACGAGCATCCCCACCTATTTCATATGTGAGTCCACCCAGGGTTTATCGAGAGTCTGCCGGCCTTTGTCTGAATCTCCCATAAAGGTCCTGTTTAGAATTCTCTTCCATTGCTTTTTTATTTTAAGAGCTTCGTTGTGTGCTTCTGAAAGACGCATGAAAGTCTTTGGGTTAGTAATAATTCTTAAAGGATGTTGAATCCTCCAATTAAGGCAGTTTGGCCCATGCATAACTCCCGATATGGCATTTAAGTGGGTTAGTCAAGTAGCAGAGCTATCAAACAGGAGAAGTTAGACGAAGGTTGAGCCAGACAATAGTCCTAGAAAAAAAAGGAAGAAGAGAGTCTCGGTAACTCCTCGTAATAACAGCGGCAAACCAATAAATGCTTTAGAGAACTGGTCACGTTGTGAATTCGTAATGTACAGATCGGTGTATATACATGTATGATCACGTTTGTATGTTTCTTAATAGTGAGTGATAATTTCGCAGTTTTCTTATTCATTTTTAGTCGTGGATACGCGAAGCGCACAAACGACTATCGTTAAGGGTCAGAATGTACAAATTTGTTACTCACTCAAATTTAAACAAATCGATATGTCAACGACCAGTATCGATTGGTTCACAACATGCCAATTGGTCGCTCACTTAGATGTAAACAAATCGATATGTCAACGACCAATATCGATTTTCCACAAGGTAATACGTTGAAATACACTTCGGCTTTCCTTCCATTCATACTCGTTTCGGCAGCACATTTGTAACCAAGTCATTGCTAGTAGTCTGAAAGACTAAAAGGTTTAATCTTGTTGTCTTGAGATGACTAGAGATTGAATGTGATGCTAGAAGAGTCTTTGAATCAAACATAGACAAAGCTATTGTAAACTTCAGTAGCAGAACTTATTAGTCTATGCAAAAAAAAAAACTTCTGAAGCTAAAGGTTACGAAACACAGTTAGAAAACTAGATACACACAAAATTATCTACGGTAGGGTAACGCAAAAAGTCCCGGAAGGGCGAGGTGTTCCGGGAAATTCAAGAGAAAATTCAAGAAAAAATATTTCTAGTATTCAATTTTCGGGGTTAGATAAACGTTTAAATTGTAATAAACAAAACCATAAATATTTTGCTTCAAAGGGAGAGTTATTTGACTTTGTTGCGTGATCTTGTTAATTATCTTCAAAACCCTTTGAAGCATATGGGAGCTGATCGACGCAGACCTCTCCATTTTGTAAGCAATGTATCCACGACTTCTTCATAGTTCTCCATTGATATTCTCTTAAGGGACAAAATGTCAAATGCGGAGTATTTCCGCCCTCCCACGAATATGAGAGGACCTTTGTAGTTGGAAAATAGACATATATCGAGACTTTGAGATTTTTAAGTTTTCAAAATAATTATTGTTTTTATGTAAACTGAAGTCAAACGTACGAAAACAAGAGAACAAGCATCCTTTTATTGTAAAGCAAATATAAAGCTTTTCAAAAACATTGATTGTTCCATTGTGAAGCACGCAAGCTAAGGAAATGACGAGGTACTTGAAATTTAGAGTACACTTTTGTGTTCGATCTCCTGACTTCATTACTGCGTGGTATGTCTATAAGAAAAACAGCACGAATATTGCTTTTTCATAGCGGACCAATATCCAATCAGGCCGTGCATGAGTCGGTTAAGCTATATTTTCGGAAGAAGTAACTTAGTGTTAAAGTTGGCATCAAATTGAATCCGAGGTTAGCGTGAGGTTAACTATTTAAGATCTTGAAGAGGCCTAGCCTTCCCAGAAGCATGTCCATTAGAGTACCTTACTTTTTCTTTGAGTTAGGTCGAAATTTGATCAACTGCGTTCAATAGTTGCTACTCATTTTTCCAAATGGAATTTGTTAGTGTTATAAGGGTTTTAATATAAGATCCATTGTGTTTATAATTATATTTTCTCCATTCCTATAAAAGCTACGCACTTCGAGCAGGCCGGGCAACATTTGTAGATGTAGTCCGAATTGAAACTGTTTCTACTTTTCTCTTTTTAACAGGTTGTACAGTGCATGTCCGCAGAAATGGGCCTTCCTGTAATAAAACTTGAATTTTATGAATTGTACTATCATATGGCATGTGCGTGTTATAACAATTTTTCCTTCCAATTATGCTTTCATTTTTATTCAGCAGTCATAAGGAAACAAAAGATTGTCAAGATAAAAGAACTTATCAATATTGTTCACCAGCAAAACTATTTGTTACAGTAAGACATCCCCGATTCACTGCTATGAAAGCAAACGCTGAACATATTGATTACCGTTTTGTGTTACCCAGATAGTTTGTTGCTTTCTACACGGTTACTGACTATGATCTGAGAGTCACAATTATTACTTCGCACACTTGTAATATTCGTAAAACTGCTTTTACTTTTTTGAAAGTGTTACATATAAATAAAGTTTACATACCACCAGGAAACTCTTTCTGCGAGGCATGTGCGGTCAAGTGCGGTGTTTTGCGACGATGCCTGGTAATCCAGGACTCTTTATTTTCCAGTATTGCTTGAGAAACCGGAGTTTGCAGGCCCGGTCTTCCGACTTTGTCGATTTGCTTCGACGTAGAAGAACAGCACAATACCAGCAGTATTGTAAAGCATTCTAACACCAGGCTGAAGATGGCAGAATGGAAAATAAGACTCGGCGTAGACTTCATGGTTACAACATTGACATTGAAAGTTCTAAATGAAATGAACTGAGCCTTAAAGGTGTATATATATTTACACCCTCCGCAGCATGCCCCTGGCTGTAACGGAAAGCACTTGTCTTAATTAGGTAGGCATCTTAATGCAGATTCCATTAAGATGTTCTTAATTCGAAACCTTATCAAAACATGATACAATATAATAGTGGAAACTAAATTAGCTTAAGAGAATTACGCTGGGAAAGCTAGTTAATAACATTAACGCTATGTATCCCTTGCGTCACCAGCCTGTGAACAGACGTTCTTTTGCTCCAAGCGATGCGATGGAGGGAACAGATCATGTTTAACACGCGTGTGGTAATGATAACAACGTCAAAATGAAATATTAGCTGAAAAGCGGATGACACGGAAAGGCTGGGAAGACACGCAAATGGTTGATCAGGAGAAATAGTGACCAATCATTTTCAAGCAGGGGTGAAATCAGATTTAGAATTGGTAACTCACACAGCATGGGGTCTTTTCCAGAAGCCCAGGCTGGCTTTTAACTTTGACAAAATAACGTCATTTTGCCCATCCGCCGGGCCAAAAATTGGTTGATTAGTCCATCACTTTGTGTTTTTAACTGTTTGATTAGACGTCAAAGCCAGAACAGCTGTTTTTTTTCTTTTAAATATATAAATCGCAGGATAATGTGGTCGCCTCAGTGTGATCTAAACGAAGTGGTTATACAAAAAGGAGGTGTTCACTTTATGAGGTGAATGAAACAAGCGAAGGAAGCAAATGAGACAAAATTTTCTTCCGAAATGCTTCACATGGAATTCCTTAAAGTCGTTTATTCTTAAAAGATAAAAGTTGACGGAAAGACCCGAAATATTAAAGGAGTTGGAAACCATGTTCCTTGTACAAGTCAAACAAAGCAAAGTTTTGGTGGATTTTGTCTACGACATCGCATGCGCAGCTGTCGTTCATAGAACTCTACACATTATTGAACGAAAGTAAGCTCACAGCAGAGGAATCGATCGAGATTAATGAGGTTACGGGAAAAGAGAAACGCGGAGGAGACCATGAATTTCACTATCCGGTTAGTGATTGATTTACTGTCGCAAAAGTACCGAGTCGAGATAATATTGTGTTGGATAAACTTGTAAGCTGGCCCTACAGAAAAAGAGCGAGCCTCGTCCAAAGGTGAGGTAACCACTGAGATAACTGAATTGCTAACTTCATTTTCGGGTGACGGTGGTTTTACTCCGTTCTGAACTTGGGGAATTTGCCCATCTTCCCTTGACCAATGTGTTTGTTGTTATTTTTTTATCTTTATTCAGTCGGTTTTGTTGTACGTTTACAGACATTTAACACTTAATGACTGGTCCGTCGAGCGAAACATTGAGATTCGAGGGAAACAAAATTCACTGTTCCCCAAGGGACCAGTCATTAAGTGATTTGTTATGTAGCAAAACAAATGGGTCAAACCGGTGGAGAAACGCGCTGAGATTCCAGCGACAACATCAGGCCACCTTCAACTGCACGCTCTGATCACGTGCAACAGCGGTCAACATTTCGCGGGTAAGGGTCTGTTTACATGGAGGTGGGGGACCCCAGGTAGGTGAGGTAACCAGCCTAGCCGTGGTCGAAAAATGGCCCGCGTTTACATGCAAACTTACAACCCCGGGGTCCCGGGGTGACGTTACTAGACGTTGTTGCAAATGTAACATGAACTCGACCCCGGCTAGGCGGGTTACCCCACCTTGAGCCGTTTACATGGCAAAAATGCGACCCCGGCTGCCAGGCGGGTTACCCCACCTATGATGTAAACATGATCAAATAAAAATGAGAGATTATATGGAGAGGTGGATTACCCCACCTAGGCGGGTTACCTCACCTACCTGGGGTCCCCCACCTCCATGTAAACAGGCCCTAACAGGGAACTGTTTCCCGTTTGACGTCATAGTTTTCGTTATGTTGCCCGCTCATGGCATTTGGCGGTAAACAGTTTCATTGTTAGATGTCATGTGACCATGAACTAGCTAACAAATGGGCGCGCTGTAGCAGGAAAATAGCCAGCTACAGTGGAGTCCCGATTTTTGGAACCTCGAAGGGAAACGAGAATTGGTTCGAAAAATCGGGGGTAAAATTGCAGTGTTCGACTGAGGAGGGGAAACAGCTTTTGGTTCGAGTTATCGGGAGGTTCGATAAAATGAGGGTTCGAGAAATCGGGATTCCACTGTATATAACAATTTCAATTGTTCAGTTGCGTCGTTCTTACCTTGTTCTTGTATTAGAAAAAGTATTATTTTAATGCTTTTGAGTTCCTCGAGAGATAAATTCACGCTTTTGTAGCAAATCTCAGTGACAGATGTTTCTGTTGGTTTCCGGCCGCCATGTTGGTGCCCATCCGGATGGGCACCAACATGGCGTCTCCTTACAAATCTCTATAAATTTGGGTAAAAAGTTTCTTCGCATATCTTGCATAAGAAAAACTATTGTGACCTGAATCTTGGCGAGAGTCTTTGCATACTTACCTTCTTTCTTTTCTCAGATTCTGGACTTAATCTATTGAACGGTTTTGTTTTATTTTGAATGGCGTGACACTGACACTGACGCGTGAATTTATCTCTCGAGGAACTCAAAAACATTAAAATAATACTTTTTCTAGTACAAGAACTGTTCAGATAGCTAAATTCCCCGAAATAAGTCCTTACGGGAAAATCTCGGACCGAGACCTTGCCGTATTGACCGAGCGATAGTGAGGTCAATAAGGCAAGGCCGAGGTTTGAGATTTTCCCGTAAAGACAATTCGTAAAGACCGAACGTTCGAGGTTAATAAGTTGTTTATTATATGGCTCTTTGCTTGGCTTTTGCTAGCCTGCGAACGCAGACGTATTTCCGGCTGTCACTGGTTCCGCCGAAAATAACGTCTGCGAACCTCGAGCCAGAGATTGATTTCCGTGACGTCAAAACTTTTGTTTTGTTGTTGACCAATAAAATTCACCGATGGAATATGACACTCGCGTACACGCGCGACTCCGCGGGAACCGGCGAAGTATTTTAGAACTGGAACTCGTTCGCAATGAGCGCCATCGAAACACCGAACAAGATTTTAACTTCCGAGGTTTGGTTTCTTTGCAAGGCAAACGTTTCCAGTGAAGAAAAGATAAAGGTGTTTGGAAAAAGTACAGTGGCAATTCACTCATTAATTCTGCGTTGAACTGAAGTCGATCTGTCCGTCTACGTCGGGAGCGATCTTGCCGCCATTTGCTGCACCAAATGTTATAATCGTCTGCTTCGCTACAAAAGAGCTTTGGACAGAGTAGGAGAAATTGAAAATGAAATCAAACAAGATTTCCCAAATGACGCTGGGCCCGGCCGTTTGATTAAAACTGCGTGCAAGTACAGTATGTAGATTCTTATCACGGATATCATAT
The DNA here is from genome assembly GCA_964020085.1 of Micromussa lordhowensis. Classification (NCBI taxonomy): domain Eukaryota; kingdom Metazoa; phylum Cnidaria; class Anthozoa; order Scleractinia; family Lobophylliidae; genus Micromussa; species Micromussa lordhowensis. The sequence goes on along the minus strand of OZ026597.1, from coordinate 19,422,779 downwards.
TTGTCCTCGTACGTTTTTCTTCGGAGACGCCGTAGCTTTACTTCGAGAAAGCTATACGTTTGTCTAGAGACGTTCTTATGTTGTTTGCATATATCTGATCGAGGTTATGTTTCTCGAGCTCGATGTATTGTTTTATTCCTCCTTTTGTTCGTTCTGACACCACATGATGCAAATGTAGCTGTTTACGCGCAAGTCTGTTGACTGCGTTATCTGTGTTGCCCGGCGTCACAATATATGATGCAAGTAAGCAACATGTTCACGGTAAATTTCATAGTTTGTCTCTCGAAAGCAAATTCTTGGAGACATATCTTGCATTAGAAATGAGTCTAAACAATGCATAAACACAGGGCAAATTACAGAGGTGTCAAACTCTGCAAAGCGACATGCCGATAACATTAATCTTTATAACACAACATGAAGTGCCCTTCATAAACACGAGTGAAGCAACAAAAAGGTCGAAAGACCGAACAGAGAACGGCAAATGTACAAATGTCACGAACAAGGAGGAGGAGTCGTGTAGGCTAGTCAACCTCATTTTACAATGGGCAAAGCCTGAAATACAACAGACTTTCCAAATCCAGTTGGAAGATTAACAAAAACAAATCGCAAGGCTTCCTCTTGATGCTTATTGAGGCTATCAAACCCGAAAACATCGCACACTTTCCTGAACGCATCCTCCGCCATTTTTTAACACGCGTTTGCGAGAGCTCCACGCACGATTTCTACGTGTTACCTCTTCGGATATGCAAGGTGAAATGTGATTGGTTTACAAGAGCTGACGTCACGGAAATCGCTCTCGTGGCTCGAGTTCGCAGACGTTATTTTCGGCGGAACCAGTGACAGCCGGAAATACGTCTGCGTTCGCAGGCTAGGCTTTTGCAGGCCCGTAATCGGCCCGTGGGCATTACGGGAGAATAATGCCCTAGTATTGGCCAATCAGAGCACGCGTTAGATCGGCTACAAACCCAAGTCATATATTATTGACTGAGTGGGAGGGCCGGACGGGAAAATATTTGGCTCGAGGTAAGGACGTATGGACCGAGAGCAGCGAGGTCTGTGCGTTCAGACCGAGAGCCAAATATTTTCACGTCCGGCCCGACCTCACTCAGTCAATAAGCATTTTGTCATATGACCACTTTTTTTCATTTTCATTCTTTGGTGGAACGAGGCCGCGCGGCAGCATTGCTTTGTTTCGAGAGTAGTGACTTTCTTTCTGTTGCTTCGCTGTGAGTAGGTAATTGCAGCATTTCGGCGTCCGAAAGCTCACCTGGATTATAGAACTCACTGTCGGAATGTTCGCTTTCACTCATTTTCAAGGAAACACTTTTTAGCGACAAAATTGTTTCGCATTGTTTTTGCCGGGGCGGTACGCATTTCTAGTAGGGCCGTACGCGTTTTTCCGGCCCTATCACTTTGACGCGTACGGCCCTCATACGGGACCTTTTTTCTTATGGTTTTCCAAGGAAATTGCTCGCGGGGCCGTACTGGTCGTCATATGATAAATAACAATTATTCCATGAGCCCAAGTTGGATATGAAGTGATAAAATTACCAACGAGCGCGTAGCGCAAGTTGGTTATAATCACTTCATATCTAACAAGGGCGAATGGAATAATTGTTTTAGTAAATTCTCAACCGGGTTTTGCCGCCGATTTTTATTTCGGTCATTATAGAGGGCTGAAGTTGAAAACTTCATGCGGAAAATTTTTAAACTTGGCGCACTATTTTCCATATGACTGTTGGCTTATAGTCGGATTTTTTTAGCCAATCAAAAAGCTAGAAATGCAATAGTCGGAGCTGAGAATTTACTAAATTATGATAAACCTGACACAACTGATTACAGAATGTATATCTACTGTTGCCTCTATAACAACAGTTCATACTTAAACCCACGCATAAGAACCTGCTTGTTCTTGCTTGTCTAAACAGGCTCTTATATGTTTGGGTTTTCAAAATGGCAAATTTGTGTCAACAGGTTCTAAAACACAAGCCTGAGGTTTCGTTACATTTTGCGTTACATGACAAATTGCGTGACATTTGAATTCTTGACGCTGGCCATAAAATGGAGGGCTCTGGGAAACGTGCCGCTCGAGTAAGCTTATTAACGACGCGCCAGAAAATACATTTGACAGAGAGAAGCGTGCTGTAAAAAACACATCTTTAAAATGTCTGGTATTTCAACTGATGTTTTAGGTCAAATCGTTCTCCAATCCTACCTCCACTATCCGCAATTTTTCTCCGGAAACTACACTCTCAGCGAGATCCTTACGACAATCCGCCACAATGGGACTATGTTGCCTTTCATTGCAAACGTAACAGGCCTCGATGAGACTGTGTTACAGGGAACTGTTGACCTGTATTTGGAAATAGCAAAGTATCTGGAACCAACAACAGCAACGCCGACGAGTAACTCCACAAATAACAAGTGAGTGTCACGCTAGTAAAGTCCGCGTACGAGCCACTGACAAACGGGACGCGAGCAACTAACTTGTTCGCTAGATCTCATCGTACGACTGAGAGTAAGACTGAAATTAATAACACAATCGTTCAAGCGTGTTGTGCGAGATATTTACCGTCGGTGGCTTGATATTCGAATGGGAAAACGTAAGAAAAACATTACAAATAAAGTTTGGAAGGTCAGGCCAGAGGCGAAAGAACTAATCCGGGACCGGCGAATACCACAGTGAATTCGTTTCTACAATAATAGTTCAGCCGTCTTGCGTTGAAAATTTCCCTTCCGTCAATTTTCTGCCAAACAGGGAAGGAATTGGTTAGCCCGTATCGAAAGCCGTTTCGTTTTAATGAATTTTTTTTTTCCGGCGTGTATCGTCGAGAAATATTTTCAGAAGCTCTTCACACGAGAAACGAGAACCGACATGCACGCGTATCCGTCACGCTTCAAAAGCCTGATGAAATGTTTGGAAGTTGTTTGTTTCTGATTGACGGAAACCATGATAGCTCGATGTATTAGGTTAAAAGCCTGAAAGATCAGTATTATAATCGGTTTGTCGACTTGTTACACTGGTTATGTTATGTACGTCAGGGAACAAACAAACCCTTGAAAATGTCTTTAATTTGCATACTGTTTTAGATCACGATTTGTGAGAGGCAAATCATCATTGAAATGTTTTTACGTGCTCCATCAAAATAAGCTGCTGCTTAATTAGTTTAAAAAAAAACACTTTCTTACCCAAGTTCCCTCTTAAAAGAACTGAAAGATAGTGTAAATACCCGATCAGCTGTGTTTTATTTTGACGGTTGTTGCAGCTGTTCGCAGGTGTCTTTTTCAGATCTTTTCTGTTCATATATTATTGAAATTCAAACGAGTCAAACGAATAGTCTTATGGTAATTAGCTTATGATTGCAGATCAGTATTTCTTTCGCGCAGAACACTTAACGGAGATGTTTGGGTACATGTATTTACCTAGTCTCTGAAAAAACATTACATTGAGCATTATTGTCCAATTTGAATCCACGCTGCTCCCGAATTGACACGTATTTTAAAATTATTACAAGCTTTGTTGATGCGGCAAACTAAATTTATTTTCTTAAACCTCGAATATGTACATGTATTAAAACTCAGATGATTACTCGATGCAGTACCGTACGGCTTAACACAACTTGTACTGAACTCCAAACGGGTGTATTTTGCCTTGCCAGTTTAATTATTACTCTTTATAGTAAGCCTTTATACTGAGGCTGGCAAAAGTCTCCAGCACTTTTCTAACAGCCTTTCCTTTGAAGGATAAATAAAGCCACTCGGCTTAATAAGTGATGCTGCAATAACGGTATCGTAGAATGTCCCAATCATTGGTAAACAATTTGCAATCATTTTTTTTTACATAACAGGTTACCAGCAACAATATTACCCGCGAAAAATTACCCTTAATTTTAGCTTTAAGCACTTATAACTCAAAAACGAGCCTGGTGACCCCTATTTTTTATTATCGCATTATGATAAGCATGATAAGATGCAACTTTTTGCAAAGTTTAAAAACATCCTGTGGAGTGGGTTCAGAGCCACCTTAAATTTTAGAACATTTAAGGTGGTTCTGAACCCACTCCACAGAATGTTTTTAAACTTTGCAAAAAGTTGCATCCTATCATGCTTATCATAATACGATAATAAAAAATAGGGGTCACCGAGCTCGTTTTTGAGTTATAAGCGCTTAAAGCTAAAATTAAGGGTGTTTTAGCAGGTAATATTGTTGCTATGGTAACCTATTGTGCCACAAATGTGACAGCACAATGATACCATGATTTTGGCATCAACTGATAAAGCGGTTGTAATGACCCATCAAACGGGTTACGTCTTGGAAAGTGCTGGAAACTGTTTTGAGCCACCTTACCCAGAATGTTATATAGGGATCGTTTAGGGACGGGTGGTGGTGGTGGGAGAGGGGACCAGTTTCGGAAATGTAAGTCAAAATTTGTACCGTGCATTTGTAGCAAAAACTATAAAGATAAAAATGTAGGGTTGTGGTTTCCATCAGGGAGGATCCAGAACAGAATTCAGGACACAAAAACAGTCAGATAATGGTGCATCAACGGAATCAATGAATCGTTTTGCAGAGTGGATTCATGAGTTTGTCTAGCCGTGATGTAGATCCGGTTGTTGTTTTATGTGAGCAGAACTTATGATAGCGGAACACGGCCGATTTTTCAGAACACCAGTGTACTCCAGTCAATCTTTTCGTTATCTTGATACCTTTTGCAGTTTTACATGTAAAGGCTACAATCAGAGGCGTATTTTTGTCCAGATAAGTACTTTCTAGACACAGATTAATGAGGGGAAAGAAGATTACATCTGCATGTCCAGTGAACGTTAAGCGGAATGTTTACGAATCCGTCGACTTAGCTTATAAACCATTCCACAATACATGCGTCAGATGCCTGCAGCTACAAATAATTTAGCCCTGATTCAGTATATATATAAAATTTTATATTAAGCTAGATAATTTGGTTTTATCAACTGGGTTGATAATGTGAATTGGCCACCGTAAATTTCGGAAGCTGACGTTTCGAGCGTTAGCCCTTCGTCGGAGCGAATCCTTTAGAAACCTTAGGAATCGCGGTTAGAAACTTGCCCCCTTTATATTAACCTGTTGTCGCTCCTGGCGGGGTATTTTGATCCGTAGGACTAAAATACACCGTCTGTGTTAATATTGACTAAAAGGTTCATTTTAAATTTGAATAACTTGACACATATTCCTCCTTTATGTTTTTGGTAACTTCTCTTGGATGTCTCTCTTTAATTAAATGTCACCGTGACTGATATTCTATTTATGATATCATTGCAACAGTGTATGAAGTTTCCTTCCTGTTGAAAAGTTATCTCGTATGTCGTAGTCTAGTTAAGTCTAATGATATCTTAAAAAGGCCAATTGACAGTAGCTTTTAAAAAGTCCACCAGGGAAGTTTTTCCAAGCTCTTATGTTGAACTCCTTAGGTACATGTAAACAAGAGTGCATAAACTAAATGAAGCGGACTTGGTTTTATTATGTTGTTTATTGACTACTTTATTAAAAATGCGCAAAAATGTCGACCCTTCTCAACAAATAGCAATTAAAATTCGGTAGGCAAAAAGGTTTTTAGTGATACCAATCGTGGTAAAGGTGTTTTACCTAACAACAAGACATGTTAGTTAAGCTATTTAACTGACTTTCAAAGCAGAAGCTGCAATTTGACGAGAGGTGCGGGAAAGTAACATGAAAACGGATGGGTTTGGTTCTGGTTTCTAGAGTTCTTGCGGCAATTCTGTTTGTTTTGTTTTATAGAATGCGCAAAAATATATTTTTTTGTCTCTCTCAACATTGCTTCTTAATAGCGCTTGACCCTTTTGAACAAACACTAATTATAATTCGGCAATTACAAAGGTTTTGATTTATTTCAATTGTAGTAAAGAAACGTAAAGGTTTTTTTCCTAAGACAGTCAATTACATTTCGCATAGATGTCTCTAAAGATAGCTTTATAGTGGCCGCAGGAGACTTGGCTGGGCAAGAAGTTTTCCGCATCCCTAAGTCTAGCGGTAGTTCCTTAATTTATACTAATTTATTCCCGTTTTTCGCGCTGCCTGCTATTTGCAAAATGCAGCTCTACCCTTCGATTCCAGTCCCCTTCTAAAACGATTCTTACATACTTTGCACCTTACTTTGCTTTACATTGCCCTTATATAAAATGGGCTGCCGTTTGTAAATAATGTTCACGACGGACATATCTATGTACCACAAAAGAATTCGTTTTCCAAAGGTCTGGATTTCATTGTTTAGAATACTATGAAAAACATAGTCGGGGCGACTTCTCGTTAAAGCGTTCTATAACTTGAGCTTGAGGAAATAGGAACACAAACAAAGAATTACAAAAGGTTCTACCTTCGTTATATAGTTTGCGTAATACCAACATTACTTTCATTCCCACTTTAAAGTAAAAAAAAAACACTATCAAATTTTTTAATTGTAATGATCCTTTTCAAGTTGCCCCAATATAAGAATATATGTTCCTTTATCTATCATCCTTCCCCTCCCCTGCTCTCCCATGCCGTCCCCTTCCTCTCCTCTCCCCTCCTCTTCCCTCCCCTTCCCTCTTCTCCCGTGCCGTCCCCCTCCCCTTCTTTCCCCTTGTCTCCCCTTGTCTTCCCTTCTTTTCCCTTCTCTTCCCTCCTCTTCCCTCCTCTCCCCTCACCTCCTGTCCCGTCCCCTCCCCTCCCCTCCTTTCCACCAAAGTTAAATTACAATGCCGACATGATGATCAAAATCAGCCACAGTAGTCTGATATAAAGAAACTCAAATATAAAAGAGAAAAGGAGGTTGCCAAGCTTAGTGTACAGAAAACTTAGGTTAGCTCAACTGATGACAATTGAAACGTTTTTCTTTTTCCTCAGCACTGAAATCCTTATTTGCCAACCCGCTCTTGATGCTGGCTTTCTGACTTTTACTTCGGTATTCATCGCGGTACGTGTGTCAATATCCAAATGATACAGTGGAGTTTGATTGACATTGACACTTCTTTTGTGGTACTGTGTGACCTAGTTTGACAGTTAGTGCGACAGACATATCGTGGATTTTCACAATCAATATTTTGTTTCTCTAGCTTGTTATCATCCTGGTGCTCTCTTTCTTAACTCAACGAAAAAAGAAAGCGAGGCTGTGCGGTAAAACTGTCACAAGACCGGGATTGTGTATGTAAGTACGTTATTCATTTCGCTTTCTTTCGTTTTACTGGCTGCTTATCAAGCCCTGCACCAACTTTACTCAGTTTTGTTAAAATGGTCATTTTAGACACCGTAAAAATGAAACCCACCTATATCAATTGTCAATGATGCCTGAAGTCGTGATTACTTGCTCTCTCACCCGCCCCCTCTTCGCCAACTTGTAGATACTAAGGGCGAGTGGTGCACCATCAGAGGAAGAACGTTTTGCAGGGTCAATATGTATGGGTTATTGACCAAGTGTGAGGTCAAAATGGCTGGATATTGGCCGAGTTATTTTTTTGCGTGTTTATGGACCGAGACGGAGTCGAGGTTTATAAACACGCGAGGCCAATATCAAGCCATCTTGACCGAACAAGCTTGGTCAATAAAGGATTTATTATATGGCTTTTGGGGAAATTTTTCTTGCGGGACAAGGCGGGTAGTCCCGAGCGAACAAGATGGCTCCATCTTGCCCACTCGGGTAGCCAATCAGAGCGGAGGATTTGATTCATCTTGCTCGCTCGCGGAGCGAGCCATATAATAAAGGTGAATAAACGTAAGGCAAAAATAGTACAAAAACAGAAACGCTTCAACCAACAACAGTAACAATAGCCGAATCCGTTCACAAGCTACATGATTACACTGATGAACAGCGACTTTGAAACAACAGAGAAAGGGGGCGGGGTCGTGTCAGAATAAAACTTATGTGCTTATCAATATTAACTCGGTAAGCTTTTCTGTTTTAGTCCTGTCAACTTGGTAGACAGTTACGAAAACAGGTTTGCCTTTGCTTGTGCGTTTGGTGCCACAACAACGAGATGTTTGTTTATCTTGCTTTTGGGTGACTATTCCGGGGTCTTCACTCCAGAAATGAACGAATGGTTGAAAGATCCTGCAATTCCCAGCTACACTGCAAGTAAGTACGCGTCTTATATGGATTTCAGAGGAGGCTGAGGAATTTCCTCCTCGAGCCACCAATTTATCTGATCTGATGCAAAAACCAATTGCAACTTGGTCAGGCTTATTTATATTTATCCGAGGAAGTGCTTGGGCAATCTCCCGAGTGGCTCATGCTAAAATGCTAATAAAGTCTTTGTTGCTTTGACATCCCGTCAATCAATCAATCAATCAATCAATCAATCAATCAATCAATCAGTCAGTCAATTAACCAATCAATCAATTTATTAATGTCATTCATGGGAAGAGGGTGCCCTTGGTAAGCTATCTGTGCTGTTTAAACATTGACACTGAGGTGGTAGATTTTGCAAATAGCGACAATTGATACCAGATTTGGGAGGCGACGTAAAAAAAAATGAACTGCAGAAACTGACTATTATAAGAATTGTGTACGATCCACAAAGGGACTATTGTCAAAGTTTGTTTTCCCGCTCTTGGTTGGCTAGTCTCCTCCGCAGCCATTTTTTGGGATGTCACGATCCCACAAAACGGCTGCGGAGGAGACTACTGGTTGGCTGGTTTCGTGTAAACTTCTCTAGTTCTAATTGGCGTATTAGGTTTTTTTTTTTTTTCATTTATGACAATCTTTGTCATTCACATTGATTTGGGATTATTCCTTTAAAAACAGTTTCCAATCTGTTCTGTCACGGGACATGTCTAGTCACATCTCACAGGTCAAGCTCTTTAGCCTAATTATAGATTCATTGTAAACGTATTATTTGAGGATAACGTAACTAATTTTCACTAACTGCTCTTAACTACTCTTTCACAACCATCGTTAAAAGGATGAAAAAATACCTTTTAGTAACAACACTTTACGCGTTTTTGTATTTAAAAACGCAGTTTCTAAATGATAATTGATTTCTGTAAAGATTAAGATGGACCTAAAAGGCACATGCTACATTCTTTTTCCTTAGTTTGTTGGAAGATCTTGGCCATGGTAGTCATCGGAATTGGGTATTATCCACTATTTGCTTGCATGGCAACTGACTACAAGATTACTGGCCTTGTCATTGGCTTCCTTTTCTCTGCGATGTGGTTAGTATAATTTGATTTATGGCTGCTTCTTGAGCATTAATTGGGTAAGATTTCGAAACCTGAAACCCCTGGAAAACCCTAATGTATGCTTGTTTTAACTCTATCTAAGCAGCGTTAAAGCGCTGGACTCCGGACCTTTGAACCCTGGCTGAGTTTATTCTGTTGTGTTCCTGGGAATGGACACAACAGATTTTTAATTTCATTTCATACTTACGAAACTCTCGTGCTGGTACTGTTTTCCTTTACAGGATTTCCTTTGAAGCTGCTCAATACATCCAGTGTCCGTCCTTCACGTCATCGGTAAGAAGATAACGAGGATTCGTACGTTTATCAGTCAACATAAATAAGGCTATCGCGTTGATCTTTGAGACAGTGGTGTTGCTGTTCTTGTTTACATGATAGTCGTCTAGGACGTTATTAGATTTATCTTCAAAACAGTTACTAGTGCTTTCCAAGACCAAGATTTTGATGGGTGATTTTAACCACTCTTTATAAGTTGATGCTGCAGTCATGGTATCAAAAGACTGCACACTCATTGGTGACAATGCTGTTATAATTTTCTTTGACACAATAGGTTACAATACCAACGGCATGACCTGATAAAAACATCCTTCATTTTAGTACTTATATTTGATAAAACGGCACGGTGAAACCCATTGTCAATAATCAAATTTTGATCAGCAGGATAAGATGTAACATTTGGCAATTTTCTTTAACAAATATGTGCACATGGGGTTCAGAGCCACCTTAAATTTTCGAAAATCCGGGGTATTCTCGTCTTCATAAAGAGGGGGGAGGCGGGGGAAACTCTGGAGAATGGAGAGTTGCTGAGTTACATACATTCATTTTCTTTTTGGGGTTGAAATTTGCGATCTCAGGACTACTGGTGGTTAGAAATTTTGTATTGCCTTTTTGTGGCAAAGGAAGTTGGTAAGGTCTTTGATGGCGATTCACAAAAAAAGTCTTACCTATAGGGATCTCTTTTTGCCGAATGTTACTGTTTTACTTCAGTAGAAATATATACTACATGCAAATACTGACTAGACTTTCTGTGTTATGCTGACAAAAATGGGACTTTTTTAACTCATTGGTAAGTCCCGTCACTATACCTCAGTACTCCTCCTTTCTGTCAACAAGGCAGTTACACTTTAAATCTTTTCTTTGTGTAGTGATCTTTTTCGTAGTCCACATGTCTTTAGCTCTACAGGATCGCTAACGTCTTTTAAACTGTGCTAGATATTCCCTGGAGACGCACTTGCCTTCGAGTTTCCCGTGTATATTTGTCTGGTCTTCTTATGCGTGAAGTACTTCGTGTTGTTGGTTAAAGCATTATACACGAGGTGTCGTCCAAATGCTTCTCCGAAGGTTGGTTTATCGTTACACAGTGAAACCACTTTATAAATTCGTGTTGATTCGTTCTCACTTTTATAGAAGAAATCGTGGCAACTGTAAACTATATTATGGAAAATTATTTGTTTTATTTCCGTTATTTTACCGTAAAATTCTAGAGGAATTTCTCCAATAATTTCCCAATGACGTTTTCTCTATTCACCTGTTACTTTATCAAAAGTTTGTAACTGATACGATGATGCGATGTGTGTGCCTGTTTCAAAACGCAAAACCCTTTCAGTATAGTGATTTAATCACTGTGAATGTATCCTTTTCTCTCATGGATAATCTCAAAACTCCAACTGCAGCTGGGACTGTAAAATGTGTTCTTTACAAGCGAGAAATATTCGTTATATCTGAGCTCTTCGTTCACTTAGGGCCTCCACAGACTAGAGACGACTATTTGTTATTGACAGCCCAAAACCCTTTATCGAAAAGGGATTTAGCTGTCGACATCTACATGTACCTTTTGACCGCTTTTCCTGTGTGTGGGAACACATTTGAACATGCGTATTCCTTTTTTAGCATGCGCAGTGAACGTTAGTTCCCAAGCTCTCGCTGGCCTGACTTAGTTATCGACAACTAGCACCGAATGCTCGCATCAGACACAATCAGTTGTTGATAGCTAAATGTCTTGTCTGCGGAGGCCTTTAAAACTAAAAAGATCGATAAACGTCTTTAGAAATAAACAGTACCACGAAATTTGTACTTAATATCTGACTGTTTGTTACAATTGTATATCAAAAGGTTTACAGGAAGGCTTGACTTGATTTTGTTTCCTCTTATTTTGTAGGATGAAGAGGACGAGTGGATGACGTTTTATAAGTACCAATACGTCGTTAAGCTTCTGGAGCCAATACCAAAAGAGTAGGTTGTTTTACCTTTGTGCTGGCAAACAAACGTTTGCTGATCTTTTGAAAACGCCTGATCACCAGAAATTCATTAACATTGACACTTTTAACGGTTTGCGAATTTTACGTTGCTTAACGTTGCTTTCGTGTCACTAGTTGACCGTCTTCCGGCCTAGCGTAGCATGTTTCAGTAACAGTCTTCGTGATTCTTGAGAACGTATCATGCGACTTCATGGATTTTGACATATATGGCTTGAAGCGATCACACGTAAGTAAATAAGAAATAGTATTGAATGGTCATTTTTCTGACAGGCATAGAAACCAGATCGCCAGTACCACTTTCAGAGGAAGGGTTAAAGGCAAATTGTACAAGTGGAAACCAGGTATGGATCATGAATCAGTTCCTTTTTTCTCATTCAAATTCTTTTCCATCATCGCAATTGTCAGTTATATGGCTTGATTTCGACCGCTATTAACGAAATAACTTTACAATTATATCTTGCTAGATGCCTTGATGAGTCATCTTGACTTTTTCTTAGGAGTTTTTCTCTCTTTTTCTCAGAATTCAAATATTCAACTCGCGTTGTTTGTACTTACCTTATCAGCTCTATCGCAATATACGAGGTAAGTGGGATCGAAAACCATCAAATACAACTTCTTATTTGTTGGAAAACCAGGCAGGAGGTGATACAGCTGAAATCAAGGATTTCGCTCAAACCTGGCACGCATGTTGGGTTTGGTGAGAAAATGATTTTGGCAAAACAGTAAGTCAAAATATTTTGTCCCTTCCAAGTTAGGAGGACCTTCTGAAAAAAGCGGCCATTTGACACCTAGAAACCTAAAAAAATCGAAATATTCCGAAAAACATTCGTGATATGATAGCAAAAAAAAAACAAACGATAGAGATCACCAATTACCAGGGACACGCAAGGAGTGAGCTAGTTTCATTAATATTTTGGAACATTTAGCGCTCTAAATCGACGATATTTCATCCCTCATACAACATGTAAACAAGTTGCGGAGAAAGCAACTCAAAAGGCAGTCCAAAATCCGTCGGGAATTATTTCTGCTGCGATAACAGGTTCCTCTCAAAACCCGCAGCAGACACAACACTCCGCCATCTTTGATGGTATTATATGCCATCTTCCTTTTCTTACCAAACCCAACATTTGTGCCAAGAGAGATTGGCGATTTGAGCTGTACTACCTCGTGCCTTGTTCTGCCTGGCTTTCTCATGGCGGAACGCGTTAGTAAGACTGCATGCCAAATGCGTTCCTGTTTACTTTTGTTTCAGGTTCTTGTCCTATTTGTGGCTTTGGGAGTATTCCTTCTTAGGGTACGGGACACATTTGTTGAAAACACTCTATTCGACGTGCGTGAGCTGAGAGAAATCTTTATGATTATCGGAGGTATGTACAAGCCTGTCATTTAGTGGGCACTGTAAAAGAATTACAACTTAAAGAGTAACCCCTGCAGCAACTGCACTGTTCATACAGACTCCGGTAGTCCTAAGATCAGCGAGCACCCAGACGGGACTAAACAAAATTTTATACAGGATGCATGTAGCTCTGCCTCGGGTTTTAAACCCTTCTTTTTTATATGCCTATTTTGGAAAAAAGGTTACTCTATTAATATTGTTTCCATAGAAAATAGTTCCTACTTAAGGTAGAAATATTGTGTTCCTATTCTATACACCTGGAATGAACTTAAATTAAGGCCATTCTTAAGGACAATTTTTTCTGCCCTTTTCTACTTGTACATGGCTACTCAAACTAGTGAAATTCCACCATTTGAATACCTCTAGCACGAGCCAAAAATGGCTCACTTGAAATGTGAGTCCGGCTTTTCAAAGTGTGGATAGCACCGGCTAAATCGCTATCCATTGATAGAGTTATCCATCTTTTGTGCAGCTAAAGCAACATTTCAAGTAACTGCAATCTCTGTTTCTACTACTATAGCTGGGCGTGAAAGAAGCTATTTCCGTTTTACTTTTACGGTAGATACTGATTCAAGTCTCTTTTTTTTTCTCAATGCATGCAGTGTCGGTGTTTGTTGCTGTCGCACTCACTGCAATTTACAGTGTAGTCTTGATGGCAAATATGTTGTCTTGGTATAGGTAAGAGAACTGTTTTTATTACTTGTGCTGTATGGCATTTTGGTATTTAACAATTATTCCACAAGCGCGCGTTGGATATGAGATGATAGATAGCCAACGAGGCGCATAGCGCCGAGTTGGCTATAATCATCTCATGTCCAACAAGGGCGAGTGGAATAATTGTTTTATTAAAAACGCTCCAAAAATAGAGCAAACTAAACTTAAAAAAAAAACTCAAAA
>OZ026597.1:19361520-19404020 GCA_964020085.1 Micromussa lordhowensis | reverse complement strand
TTGCAAAAAGGTCAGCAAAAACAACAAGAATGGCATCTACAGAAGAAGAATTTAGATAGGTATCGTACTTCATATACATGCATTTTAACTTCTTATTTTTGTTGTTTCACTTGTGAAAGCATATCGATTGTTTTCGAGTTGTTTACTCAACGTAAATGCCGTGTTTTAACCAACAAAGTGCAAACCGCTGACCTTTTATAGGCTCGCTCCGTGTTTAAAACTCAACATTTGGTGATTTGTATAGGTAATCACATGATTTCAAGTGCAATTTGAAATAAATAAGCACGAGTAAATTTTAACAAAATTGCACGAGCCCGTAGGGCGAGTGCAATTTGTAGTCTGAAAAATTTACTCGTGCTTATTCGTTCCAAATTGCACGAGAATAATCACGTGATTACTTGTTAATAAGACACTTGAAAACGTGCTAGTCGAGGTCGTCTACACAATAGGGAACTTTAGATCGGAGGACGAGGACGACTGCGAATACGAGTTTTCCGTACTGAGCATGCGCATAGGGTTTGGAGGCCGACATTTTTCGAAGTGCGAAGTGCGCGTTTCCTTGGTCAGGTTCCCGTGGGCTTGGTATTCAAAAGTATTTGAAAAAAAAATATTTGGCGAGCCTCGGCAATCTTCATAAAACATCGGAAATCTTCAGCAATCTTCGGAAAGGATCGGGTCATTGCTGGAAGTGCTTGGATAGCATTCGTAGATCTTCGGAAGGATTCGGGTAATCATCGGACGACATCGGAAAACGGTTAATGACCTTCGGCTTCCTTCGGGAGGCCTCGTTTGAACTTCCACCACCTTCGAAATATCTCGGATGACCGTCAGTAGTCTAAGAGTGTCTTCGTACTAACTGCGGATATCTTTGTTGTAATTTGCACTCTGCTGTTAAATGAAAACTGCTTTCCTTTTAGCGAATCAGAATCGAGTAATTTTTTGCAAGTGTATTATTATAACCATAACAAATTCTAAATTATGTTCCTCACAAATCGTATATGGAACAACTTGCACACTGCTCAAATGCATCTTGATATAAACCAAACTCTAAGCAATTCATTCTTGCGAAAGGGGAAATGCATGAATATTTTGCGCTTTGGTCCCTTCAAGTATCACAGTGCAATTGTCATTTATTGTCAGGCTTTAACGCGTACGTGGGATATCTGCTTTTGGAGCATACTCACGCCAATCCAGTACTGGTAACATTTTGCCAGCTGCTGATCAAGACAATGAATGACAGGCAAGCTTCTGAGGACGCAACACCGAAGGATTTGCTCCAGAATAACTCGTACTCAAGTAAGTTCATGTTCACTAATAGGTTCTTTAAGTCATCAAAAGTTGTTCATCATATATTGGTATTGCGACAGCCGAGAGAAAGTCTGATTTTATAATGGACGAAACGTCATCATGGTAGTCTGAAATATCTATTAGAAATCTATTAGAAATCTATTAGACATCGTAGTCAACATCCTCCGGCAAACCCGCACTAGCATCATCAGCAGACGCAGGCTCAGCATCCTTTTTGTCTGTTGTTACTTTGGCTGTGGAGTAGGGCTAGGGTCGATTTTTCTCACTTATAAGGTTGGCTCTGAACGGCGCAATTGTAACGTCTAATTCGTTTTATCAGAGTAGTGTAAAGCAGGAGTCGATAGATCATGTTGAAGGAACACGCCACCAAAATATTGTCGTTTCATACCTCTCTCCTCTGTGTGTGTAACTTGTTTTCATCTTAGTCGAAACGCTGGGAGAACACTCTCTTGTGGCTTCTATGTAACGATGTGAATGTGCTATGATCATTGTGGCGGAATAAAGAAAGACATTGCATTTTATTCTTTCAGTAATTTTGTAACCTTTGGTACTGCTGGTCCACATTCATTATAATCAGTCACAGATAGCTATGCAGTCGTTGTCATTACCCAGCACTACATTGTTATAGTTCAGCAGCAACACTTAGTGTCATTTCCATGCCACGTTTATCATTATCCGTGTAAATTACATTTGAACCTAGACCTAAAGCAATTTGAATTGCTTTGTAATTCTTGCTCTCGCGGTGTGAACGCTGTTGTATATACACAATCATATACGCTCGCCATTCCTCCTCTGTTTCTCGCGCTTCCTCTCTCTTTGACAAAATGCCCTAATTTTAGAACTCAGTCAAATTTTAATAAAATTTCTTTCGTTTTCATAGATCACCATGTTAGCATTGAGCTCGATAGTACGTTACGAAGGACTAGCTGCCGACGAGTGCGTAATCGATGGCACTTGCTTCTTACTCTACATAACAACCCATCACTTCAGGAGCACCGGCGGCCAGACATATTCATTCAAAAGTCACCATTCGCAGCGTTTCAAGTTATGATACAAAAAGGCATAGTGCAGTATAACCATTGCGAGGGCGAAAATGAAAATGATGGGGTCGAAGACGCCAAATTGTGATTAGCGTTTAATCCACAGTTACATACGGACGCCGAATGGTGGTTTGATAGTTCACACAGACAATGCAGGCACCATTTTAGTGCTGGTGGGACATTTTAACTACAACAGCTACGATTTCAATTCGGTTAGCCTCGATGGCGACCTTCAATTATTAGTTAGGATGAACGTTGTTTGAAGGTAAATCATCACGTCCGGTTACAACGCTTTTGGCGATGTGTAACAGCGACTCGGTATGTCACAAAGAAGCTAATAGTACACCCTAGTACGTAAATTGCAGTAACTACAATGTACCAATGTACCTAGTGGTATATATTTCCTCGACCTACTGCAGGCTCACAGATTGTGTCGTAGGAAGGGTTCCTTTTACGAAACTACTACTATCAACACAGATCAAAGACGAGTTCGCTACCGAGGGGGTTCGTTAAAAAAACTGTATAGAGTCCGAGCGCAGGTTCAACACGCGAGCTTCGTGTTTTTGCGTTTGTACCTATCGACGTCATGCACTTTTAAAATGGTTCCCCATTGTTCATTATTTCTCGAATTCTGTCCAACGATGGTGTAGAGCGTGATGTACGATTATTGTGTATAATTCGAATTATTTTATTAATATGTGAATGATTTTACAATTTAGTAAAGTTTATATGGTATCCATCAGTTTTTTGCCCATTTCGCATCTACATGTATTAAGTTGAAGCGGATGTCTCCCATCTTGTCTGAAGTAATTTTATTTTAAGTGGAATGTTTACCATTCACCACCTAGATAGTTCAGAGGCATGCCACTTAAACTGAAAGAAACAATTATTGCGAATGCTCCTTGAACACCAAGGTGAAAATATTAATTAAGTGACTGGAGAGCAAATTGTAGTTAGTTTTTAGCGATGTTTCTACAGACTTTGTACAAGTCTCTCAGACTTGTTCAATTTGTCTTTGCAACCTTTAGCAAACGTAGCTATTATTGTAACACCCTTTCCAAAGCTTTAGTTCCCTGACAAAGTTCTTTTTAACAAAACTAGACCATTTTATTTTGGTTTCTATCTATCGGTGGCAATTTGTATTGGATTTTGACTATGTGGAGTTATGGTCATGTGGCCCGTTAGGTGCTAGAGTGTGTGGTTGTAATAATTATGAAGTAGCAGAAATTGTCGCGCTTTAGTGGGATTTAGCACACTCATGCTAGTGCTCATGCCATTATTATACCTTCTGCGTTTCAAAAACCACTGACTAGAACTTTAGAAAATACGATTGATTCCGAAACAAGGGTATTCCCCAAAGGAACATTTATACTCAGCCCAATCACGTCGTTGCACACGCATTTAATAAGCTCGGGATTGCGTTCAATTACGTTTCCAACCATCATGAGACTTGACGAGACTCCAACAAATATGGAATACGATAATCAAGGGCATCGTATTTCGAATTTCTTGATTCTTAGAGTTAAAGTAAAGAATCAAAAAAATGTTCCAACCGACCATCGGCGAGTGTAATCCGGTGTTCGATGGTTGTTATATGATGAACAAAGTTGTTGGACTCCAGATTCCGATTTCTTGTATTAAAGATTTCGAACAGCAATTGTTACAATGTAAGAATTGCCATTTAAAGAAAGAGTTTTTGGAATCGAGACTAGCTATACATAGGGCAAAGCAAAACGTCCCTCGACAGTGTCCTTCGATCTACCTGGGCTGGAGGGAGGAGGTGGGGGAGAGGTTGGAATCGTGCGCCCATGTAAGTTATATCGGCATGTGCCGCCGTAAAGGGTTGGTATTTTGTTCTAGTTTGGTTTGAAATATTGTGAAGTGCCTGCGTTCATCTGCGTTATGCCGACGAAACCCCGCTGAGGCTTTTGGGACTAAACGGACAACTACAGGTCTGGCAGGGAAAAGTCAAATGTCTGCACGTGTCCCCTCCTTTTGGACGCCGATCTCGAGCTACAACGAAACGTGTTCAGAAAAACAAACCAAAGACGGACGCTAAAACCAGCTGTGCTCTTCTGTCGTTTTGCTTGGTCAACAAATGTAGAGTTGTGTTTGCACCCTTAAAGCTGCCAAATGGATGTTTGCGACACCTGTAACACTGAACTGACGCGACGCAACGGTGGTTGTCATAGATAAATCCGAAAACTGACAAGAGTTTGTCCGATAGTGTGAAAGCTCTCGTTTTGTTGCATTACTTGCTGGATTAACCGAGTATCCATGCACTTTTTTCTCCCTTTTTTTGGCTTCATTTGATTTCAGATAGTTTTCAGCCGAAGCTTTTCATCAATCTTCATGTTTCCAGTGTTTTACTACTGAAGTCCCTTGTTTAACGCTAACTATGTACGAGACAAAAAAACAAACGTTTTGAGACAAAAAGATAAACTAAAAACAGAGTGTTGCGGAAGCCATCACCGGTTACCTACTGCTGTTGGGTGGGTATTGTATATTGCCTTTGGATCTTTAGTTTCACGTCTTTTGGTGATCACACCATCGGCAACACCAAAACACGAGATTTTACCTTTACAACTTGCATCTACTTCTTATAGGCGAACATGGAGTCTGTGTGTTTGACAATGAAGTCTTAAAATGATGAGGCAGAAAATTTTAACAGGAGCAACTTTTAAACATTTGTTTTTTTTTAACACTCATGGCACCAGAAATGACATGCCCATTACGCTTTGATGGTCCGCTTTAACCTCTTTAATCTTTAATCCCGTCATTGTATCGGCGACTTTGTAAAAGGAAAAGGCAATCGACCTCATAGTCCCTGTCGACCGCATAATTATTTACCAGGTACGTACGCACCGCAGATAGAGACTAGGCTAATGGATCGCTTGTTAGGTTTCTTACGTGTTCTTTTCCTATCAGTATTTAAGGGTGATGTTAGAAGAAAAGTGCACATCACTTCTTAAATCTCTAGATACGATTAATGTTTATTTCGTTATTGACATATCTACCGTGACATTATAACTGCCGACAGTCTCTAATGTTAAACCGAAGAATGATGCAGAAAATTTGCTTTGCATTAATTTGTTCACTTTGTTAATCCTCCCTATTTAGACAGATTATAAAGAAACAGAGCCTATCTACCATTGACCTTCATATCTGAAATTCTACAATAATACGATAGTACAGTTTAGAACTGCCATAATGCTGATCAAATAAAGGCAATGTTTAAAAAGCAGGCTAAACACACTAAGACACTGCTGTCAAGAGTGCCAAACTACCGTCCGTTGTACAACTGACACATCGAACAACCCAACAGTGAATTTACTCTGCTGTTAAAACTTGGGATTTTTGTTTCAACAACCGATGTGTTGTGCTAACCAGCGATTGGTTGCACATTTAAGACGGAACATCTTCGTTAGTATAGCTGGCTTCATACCTAGGGCGAAGATACCTATAAAGTGTCGCGTAGTAATGCCTACATCCAGACTGCTCCGGCATTTGATCCCAGAGACATGAGAGCTTACGTTCTTCTCCTACTGGTGACTTTCGCCTCGTACATCAGCGCCAAGAACTATGTACGAGTGTGTTACCACACAAACTGGTCTCAATATCGTCCGGGTGCCGGCAAGTTTTGGCCTGAAAACATCGATCCTCACCTGTGTACCCATTTAATGTACTCATTTGCAAAGATCAACCGGAACAACAACAAACTGGCCATGTACGAGTGGAATGACGACAAGTTGTACCCAAGGTTTAACGCCTTGAAAAAGAAAAACCCTGAATTGAGAACACTGTTGGCTGTAGGAGGATGGAACCACGAAAATGCCAACAGTCCATTTTCCAAGATGGTCAAAACCGCGGCTTCCAGAAAGGTATTGCAACAGTTCCTGTTTTTTACATAGCTTGTATCATCAATAACGAGTGAAGCCTCATACTTTTATCTCCAATTCCCCTAACATTATGTTCACATACAAGTTTTTTTCCATTTATTTATTTAAAGATGAAGGCGTGTTACGTTCTAAAATTATCCCTTTTACCTTTTACCTTGTGATTTCGCCTTGGCCACATGTGCTTATCATATAGAGGATGTGTCCTCATCCCGTATACGCGATATCAATCTTTATGAGCTCTTTGTAGACAAAATATTCCATTTTTCCCTGAGTAATTTTCTCTCCTAGATCGAATCTTCTCTTAATCTAAACCCGATAATAAGCGTTAAAACTCCTAATAGTAAGTACCTCGCGAATAAACATTATATTTCATTATTCATCCTTATTGGTCACTTTTGTCATCTTGTATATTATAACAATGTCACGTGTATGTAAAATCATTTAACTGGAACTAACTGAGACATGGTGCCATAGGCTACCACCGAAGAGTCGTGACTCTCCTTACCCAAGCATTCGACAACTTTGGGTTTCATTTAACGAATAGCAATTATGTTTAGAGTTGTAAAGGAGTATTGTCATTTCCACTCTTTCCATACCAGGTGTTTATCGACTCCTCAATTGAGATGCTGCGAACATGGGGCTTTGATGGTCTCGATCTGGACTGGGAGTATCCTGCAGTTCGTGGAGGCTCACCACCTGGAGATAAACAGAAGTTCACCATTCTCTGTCAAGAGCTATTGGACGCCTTCAAGGCTGAAGCAGCACAAACTGGAAAGCCCCGCCTCTTACTGACTGCTGCTGTGGCAGCTGGCTTTGAAACCATCGATAAAGCTTATGAAGTGGCCAAACTTGGTCCCTTGCTGGACATACTCAACCTGATGACCTATGACCTTCACGGCAACTGGGACAAAGTGACCGGACATCACACAGCCATGGTAGGCGATGACAAGCTGACAGTGCCATTTGCAGTCCAATACTGGATTGACAAGGGATTTCCAGCCAACAAGATCGCTTTGGGTCTTGCTACATATGGACGAGCATTCAGCCTGAAAGACCCTGGCAACAGTGGCCTTGGTGCTCCCAAGCATGATTGGCAGAAACCCCATAAAGGTCAATATACCAGAGAGGCTGGATTCTTGGCGTACTACGAGATCTGCAAACTCGGCTTAAATATTGTCACAGATAACGCCGTGAAGGCTCCTTACGGTCATAAGGGTACCATCTGGGTTGGCTTTGATGATAAACACAGTTTGCACTACAAGGTGAAAGAGGTAATTAAGGCAAAGGGTCTCATGGGATCGATGTTCTGGGCTCTCGACTTGGACGATTTTAGTGGCAGTCAATGTGGTGAAGGTAAATATCCCCTGATTAACGCCGTCAAGAAGTATTTAGGTGGCTACACACCCCCGCCACGTCCCACCGAGCTAACTCCACCGCCTACCACTAAATAGCCAACCGGAGGACCAGGACCTGCTACGACCATGCCACCAACCCAAGGGACTAAACCTCCCACCAATGGTTGCGTAGCAGTCCCACCTTATGACCAGCAACCGGGCATGGATGATTGGTGTAAAGCCAATTGTGCTGTTGGAAATTGTCCTTCGACACACTGCAAGTGCAGCTAGACCAAGTCAGGGCTGCAATGATGTAGCCATGGAAATGTAATAGATTGGAAAGTAAAATAAATCGGCATTGAGGGAAAAGCTAAATGTTTCTGTTTTGCTTGCATTTTATTCTTTCGTGATCTGCTTTGACAGATCATGTCTGAGTTCCAAATCGATTGCGCCTCCTTACGGCAAACGTAAGAAATAAATAACTTTTAAGTTTGGATCGATTGTCTAAATAACTATCAATCACCGGAAAAAAAGGTTAGAAATCTTCGGTTTATGTCCCTAATCCTCTAAAAACTTGGACTTTTTCAACGGTGTTAACATTATCGTCCTTTACAGCCTATCAAAATCAGTAGGCTGTATGACCCTGTAAGAAATCAAAAAACATGTCCGTTTTTTATCGGGATTTAGTTTAAATCGACCAGCGTTCTATCACAAATGAGGTTTTCTCTTATTGGTTACGCTCTTCACCATCTATTCTGTTAAAAATAGTAAATACCCCAGTGGTTTCAATAAGGTTTTTAGCTGGCGGGTATCTGGGTATCACAACCGGTTACACTTAGACTTTCAGAGATGCATTTTCCTGCAACTTGGAGCACAAAATCAAAATCCTTTAAAACTGATTGCTTACAGGAGGGGATCATTTAATTATTTTGACTCAATTGATCAACGGATAAATCACTTTTCATAACCTTTTGCTGATTTCATAAAAAGACGTACCACAAAAATTTATATGCAGTATTCCATTGGTTTCTAGCAAAAAATTAACTCACAAGAGTTTTTTTAATTCTCTCCTCATTTTAATTACCGTGATTGAAAAAAAATGTGCCATTAGCAAACCACGCAAGCAGAGTTATCCATTTATACCATAAAGAATTGTGCGAATTGGCTTGTTTCCATCATTTTATAAGCGAACTAATAGTACAGAACGTTTTGAACAATGTCCAGGAGAATGATGAAACTGAGCATGATACTGGGTGGTTAGTAACATTTTCATTTTTCTTTATATTAGTAGAGAAAAATTTGTTGAGAAATTTTCTAAGTGTTGCGAAAATGGCATCGCTTGTTTACGAAAGGGAAAATTGCTGGCCCGACTGGCCCTAGCCTCCTACGCAGACGCTCTTTGGGCTCGTCACGCAATCTTTCTCTCCTGCAAATCTTATTCTGTCACTGAGCTGCACAAAACAGTCTCTGAGCTGACGTGGCACAATTTGAAAAACTGTTTGACTTGCTGTTAAAATTTAATGCTAGGGTGAGCCAAACAAGAAAATGTCTTCTTCAAGTCTTGCAGCGCATGCCTTCTGCTTCCCTCAACAAGTACATGTACTCTGACTATATAGAACTTGAAGACTAGCACTAAACAGCACCATTCCCTTCTGACTCAGAAAATTGAAAGAACAATCAGCTGCAGTCAAACTTCTATAACACAGGCAACAAAGTAGCCTCCTACGCAGACGCTCTTTGGGCTCGTCACGCAATATTCCTCCCCCACGAACGTCTGCTGAAGCCAAGGGGACATTCCTTTCCCTTTGTTTGCTTGCGTCCCGGTTTGGACTCAAAGATCAGCTGGAGATCACGTGAAAATTACTTTAGAGCCAATCGGCGTCGGCTTATTATGTAATTAAAAGCTAATAACAAACTGAACAAGCTCCCTTGGGGCGAGAAGTACAACTCGAACTGTTGCATTCTCACGTACGACCACGTACGGCAACGTCAACGTTTTCAAGTTTACTATGCAGCTTTTCTATAGCTAATCCAGTCCGCGTTCGTAGATCTACGAGCACTTCATCTTTTTCACATGAAATAAAGGTAAACTATGGTTTCTCATAGTACATAGCCGTCAAAAACAACACGCAAAGAAAATTCCAGGCCAGGTGGAAATTATTTATTGATAGTTAATTACGGTCTGTAAGTGTAATACTAAGTGTGATACTAAAGATCAAATGACAATGTCATTATCAATGTTATTGACACTTAATAATAGCGCTGTAGTTTATAGTTAATAATGGAATAAAAATGTGGAAAAAACAACAACAACAAACTATGGTTTCTCGATGGGGATTTAAACAGATTATCGTAACTGTCTCACACACTCAATGAAAGGACACGCTCAGCTGCACGCTAGTATTTTTGCGCTTTGCGATCATTTCAAGTAGACTTTCCGCAGGCTTCCGCGCGAAAATTGATCAAGGGTCAAAGTTCGCTGCCTTGAACGGGAAGTCCGCTGTGATTGGTCTAATTAAACAACCCATTCGTTTCAGCAGACGTTCGTGGGGGAGAAAGATTGCGTGACGAGCCCAAAGAGCGTCTGCGTAGGAGGCTAGGGCCAGTCGGGCCAGCAATTTTCCCTTTCGTAAACAAGCGATGCCATTTTCGCAACACTTAGAAAATTTCTCAACAAATTTTTCTCTACTAATATAAAGAAAAATGAAAATGTTACTAACCACCCAGTATCGAACCTGGAACCTCTGTTTCTTAACATCCCTCTTATTGCTGGTTTTCAGTGTCACGCCATTCAAAATAGACCAAAATAAAAAATCAAAACCGTTCAATAGATCAAGTCCAGAATCTGGAAATAGAAAGAACATACATATGCAAAGACTCTAGCCAAGATTCAGATCACAGTAATTTTTCTCATGGGAGATATGCGAAGAAACGTTTTCCCCAAATTTATAGAGATTTGTATGGAGACGCCATGCTGGTGCCCATGTACATGGGCACCAACATGGCGGCCGGAAACCAGCAGAAACATCTGTCACTGAGTTTTGCTACGAAAGAGTGAATTTATCTCTCGAATAACTCAAAAACGTAACAATATTACTTTATTCTAATACAAGAACTGTTCAGATAGCAGAATTCCCCGAAACAAGTCACCTTTTAAACCAACATAACAGCTCTCTCGCCGGTCATGTAAATGTCACGTCACGCAGAAGCTTAGAAATTCAAGGGTAGTCTATCACTAAACCAAGAACCCATTCGGAGTGAAAATATGTATGAATATTAGTTTTTAGCTGCTCTCATACAGCATGAAAGTAAAATTTCAGGAGGATCAATATTTCTGAAGTTTAAAATTTAGTGACGTCATGTGAAAACCAGCAATACCACTACACTACCAGGTTCATCCGCCAAATTTCCGCAAAATTTAATTATAAAACGTGACATTCTTAAATGTTAATGATAGAGCTGCCCCAACCTGCAAATAAAAGCTAACCGCAAGCAAACCAGTGTGAATATGAACAATTAAGTATTTGGTGAGTGCGTTTTACTCCCTCAAATTATAACCAGTTTCTACCGTGTCCAGGCCTGAACAGAAGCAGATATGGCATCGTCCACTCTAAAAGGCTTGGTTGCTAATTCTGGCAAGCTTGGTTACCAATTATGGCATCGACCGTTAAAAATGGTATCGCTTGTTTACGAAAGGGAAATAGGCGTCGGGCCAGGCGAAGAAATTGTATACTTCCTTCAAACTCATTAATAATTCATCAAGTTAAAACAAAGGAAATCATGACCGTGACGGTGGTTTGGATATCCGATCTTAATTAGCATGCATAGATTTTGACGATTTTACTTCTCCGTTTACTCCCTAGTTTTTGTTTCGATTGAGAAGATATATCAAACACTCGAGACAGTGTTTCATCGGCTATCCAAACATCTCGAATTTCGTCAAAAATACTCCGCTGCGCGTCGTATTTTCAACTCTCTTCTCGGTGTTTGGATATCCGATGAAACACTGTCGCTCGTGTTTGATATATTACTTCACACTTTATTCATGAGGAGCCAGAACCAGAAAGAAAAAGAACATTCTCAAGTATACTGTATTTTCAAAACTGTTTTATTATTTTCGCTGTAAATTTTTAGCGACCGTCAAACCGTGAACCGGTGAGTTCTGCGGTAATTGGATTGCTCGGTCAATTTCAGAGAAATGCAGAAGTACAGTTGAATCCCGGTAACTCGAACTTGGATAACTCGAATTCCCCGCTAACTCGAACTAAACTCCGTTTCCCTTGATTAAAATTTACACCGATAACTCGAATTCTGGTTCATGTAACTCGCCACGGATGTCATCCCATTACTTGCCGTGTAATCGGTAACAACACTCAAAACTAACACTACAGCAATTTAATATTAATTAGTGCAACCGACCGTTCACATATTTGAGTCATTGCCTGATGTCATAAGTCATGACGGATGAGATGTCTTTAGCTGTCACAAAGAGAAAAACAGTGCTAGAGCGCAGTTTCTGACGAGATAAGTCTTATTTGCACTGTATCGTATACTGATATGCTGAAGAATCAGTCAACTATCAATTATTAACCTGGCAAGTTTTCATATTCAATCGACCCCGATAACTCGAACCCCCGCTAACTCGAACTGTTTTCGTTTCCCTTGAAAGTTCGAGTTACAGGGTTCTACTGTACATTTAATATTTCATTATGCAAAAAAAAGTTTTCAACACGAAGGCAGTACTGATCAAAACAGTCTCTTTTGTTGAAGTTTCTATATAAATAATTCACCTGTCCTATTAAGGCAAAATTGTCCGCCAAAAACCTTTTTACTCCTAACTTCACCGCGTTATTTTGACACAAAAAATGAATCCACCATTTCAGTACATATTGCGAATCAAAGTTTATTTCACAGGAAACTCCACCTACCTCTGGACCTTTCCCCGGCAGAGAGGGAAAATATTAATTCATTTGCCCCGTAATTTTGACACATTTAAAGTGGGCTTTCATGCGTAACATTGGTCTGCTTCGCAACACATTACTTACATTTCTCTCGCAGATGATTACTTAACCTATTTCGTGTAAGGGGGAGACGCGGTGGCCTCAAGGTTAGTGCGCTCGACTCCAGGGACATTGTGTTGTGATCTTGGGCAAGACACTATGCTCTCATAGTGCCTCTCTCCGCCCAGGTGGAGTGAATGGGTACCAGCGAACTTAATGCTGGGAGGTATGGCTTTGCATCTTATAGTTGTGTGCGCTCCTTAGAACACTTAACTAGGAGTAGTTTTTCGTAACTTATAACAAACGTTTTCTATTCTGTATCTAAACAAAACCTAAAGAACAAAGAGAGTATCGCTTCTATTATTGTGTTCACGTTTGCGCTGTGCAAGCCAAATTGAAAAATCGATAACAGTTCACAATTAGTACACGAATTTATAATTTATTACGACATTCGTTTTTCAAGACATGGGACGTTGCCAGGACACCAACTAGGGAGGAGAATAAGTCGTTTTGACTCTGGAACTGAAGGAATTTCATATTGGCCAAAACCTTAAAATGCTTAAACACATGGATCTCAAAAATTCAGTGACAGTTTTATTATAAGCGAATTTGTACGTGTCAGTTCATCAAAATATACATGTAGTTGGTACAAAAGAAGGAGCCCATGAGTGATTGGCTCCTGACAGAAGCTAGCCCCTTCGCATGTCGAAAGAAAGCCCTACGGTATAACTAAATATCTTTCTGATCATACAAAATAAATTTACAAACTCTGTATCAGCCCCAAAGGGCCAAAGAGACCTTAGGACTGACCAGTTGAGCTCAATGTGGGCCCAACTGGGACTCGTTTTACCTCGTGAGTCTAAAAGCCCGCGAAAACTCTTTCGGGCCCTTATGTAGAGGGCCAGTTAGGAGCCCAAATAGGTGAAACTGGCACAGCACTCACCGAAATGGCCCCAATTTCGGGGCTTAAACAAATCCCTAGATTTACAAAGTAAGTACGCGCCAACAAATGTAACTTCACGCCCCCTCCCCCTCGAAAAAAATTATCTTGGTGAGGAACGAACATTCGCGCTTCAAAGAGAGTGTTTTCTAGTCTAGTCCTAACGGAACATAATCTCAAGACTATTCAGGGGATTTTGTTGCTGGGTGTTTTTTTTTTTTATGGTAACCGTCTCCCACTGTCTCCACGATCAGAATGTAATAGTTTTATCATGTGACATCAATCGTCGGCCTGATCAAATTGCCATCGCAAAGTTCACTAGCTCTCCAAATTATGTCATCGCTGTTTTTATGGAGGCAATTGTGCATATCAGCATTAGATCCAAGGGGACTGGAATAGCTCAAAGACCCGTTTGATATGAAGTGATATCTCCTGCACGCACGGTCGTGTACGTTCGCCAAACATGAAAGACGTTCAGACTGTAAGGTAAGGGAATACACCAAGTTTGTCCTGCCTAGTTCTGTGCTTTAATATCATAACACATACGATTGTCATTATCCTCTCAAGTTATTTATTTCTCTTTAGGTTTTCCCTTATTGCCTTTGCACTTGTTTTATGGCCAGACATAATAATCACGGTAAGTAAAAATCTCTTTTTATTCTTCCGGTGTACGTGAAATAATATAACAGCGATTTTTTTCTCTTAATATATGGTATCAGAAAAATAATTCAAATCGAATTATCTGGTGCTGTCGTTTCCATCCAAATAGATTTAAAACCCAGACTTAATGCATTTCAGCTATGTTTACTTAGAAAGCTTAAGTAAAAGATGAGTTAGCTTGCAAGGGATTATCGAATAATCGCAAGATTGATATGAGAATACCACACATTCCTTTTATTCCAGCGGTATTTCTGTTTTCACCAATTCATGAGGCATAAAAATAAGAGTGAGGTAATTAAGCTGTGTCACCTACAGCTAGCGCCCCAAAATTCAGCAATTCTACTTGCTTAGAGAGAAAAGCTGGTCCGTAGAAGGCTCCTTGCCAGCGAAATCGTCTCGTTCTTCACAACCTACTGAGAATTGTCATCGGCAGTGAGATTTCAGCCAGTTCAGCCGGTGGCATTGAAAACTAAAACCCAGAGTATACAACAAAAATTAACTACATACTGTGAAGTGATCTCGGGTCAATTTTCGCTGTCTGGTTTTAGCTTTACCGGCACATGTCTATTCATATTTACCAAACGCCAAACATTCCCGATCATTCTTCCACAATAAATCATCAAATACATTATGGGGTGTCACTTTCAGCTCATTTTCCTGCTTCTTGACAAGAGAGCTTTGACGAAAAATTGCCAATCATGTGGCGGATATTAACCTTTTAATCTTGACGATAGCTGTTGTAAAGATCTGGGAACATGGCAATTATTTCCTGACGTAACTAATCGAACTCTAACGAACCCAACCGAACTTAATCGAACGATTGGGTTCGATTAGTTCGATAATCGAACACAATCGAACCGAAAATTTTCTCTGCAAGGGCGTTTGCATTCGATTTTCGAACCCAATCGCGTGACTCAGTTCGATTAAATTCGATTGACTTCGATTAATCGAACGTTCGATTTGGTTCGATTAGTTACGTCGGGAATAGTTGAAACACAAATCCCAGACTGCGAGGTATGTCCTCGAGGAATACCCTCCATAATAATACTATAATACTCCCAGTAGAGAACATGGTGATATTTGATTCACGCTGGGAAATTATTTCCAAAAAAATCCTTCAAAGTTTCGTCTCACGAGACTGACATGTATTCCGGGGATGAAGGATATACGCCCCGAAATTGTTTTTTTTTTTTTTTTTTGGGGGGGGGGGGGGTGGTACGACGCACACATTCAAAGTATGCGATTTTCCATACCTTATTTCAAAACTGATCCAAAAATCGATACCATAGTTCTAACCTGACCAAATTATCGTTACCGTGTTTCGGACTACGTAAACTGTGACGTACACGTCTCTTAGATCATGACCTTAACTACCAGGACAGGAATGGCCGCCTTTTGGTTTGATACGTGAGAAGACCTTCAAATTTCCCGTTTCTAAGGAGGAAAATTAGTTTTGTGTAAACGTTACATTCAACTTCAGGCCAGAGTGCAAAAGATGCAAAATTTCAGATCGAAATAGTTCGAAAACCATCCTCTTTAGTGCTGCACACTGGCTAATGCAGCTTATCGTAGGCAGTACCTTGCCTTGGAGGGAATCGCGTTCCCAGGGCTATTCTTCCCATTGAACGAGATTGCCCTAGGGGATAATGTAGATGACGTAATATGTCTTATCGTCGGTCATTTTCACGTACCACGTAAGCGAAAAATGGGGCGAGGCCAGTTGTCAGTTCTAATTGCTCCATGGTTTGTTTTGTTAGTGTATAAACGAAGCAGAAATAACAGTTAGTGGGTAAGATGTGGACTAAGATGTAAACCAGATTACCAAGTCCTACTATACTACTGTCACGCTAGGCATCCGTGGTACGCGACTGTAATGAAACGTAATTGGATTAATCTCTTAACACCCTGCTGGCAAATTAAATCAAGAATGAAGCAACGATCAAAACACAACGTAGACAAGGATTGATTCGTGGATACCTTTATAATAAGATATATTTGCGACAGATGTAGTGTGATACCGGCGAGAATGTATAATTTTTTCTTTTTTGGGGGGAGGGGGGTAGATTGCTCGGCAAGTAAGCCTTTTTGGCGTGATCTCATGGTCCATTTATTTTAAACATATACCGTTCTTTAAATTCTGAACCTTTTTTAAGCAGGCTGAAGTCGAGCGCAGTGAAAATGAAAGCCAGGAACTTCGTCAGAATTCCACAGGAGGCGAGGAGTTTAACGAGCAATTTTACGAATGGTCGGTGTGGAGTCCCTGCTCGAGAACGTGTGGCATTGGAATAAAATTCAAAGGGCAGCTGTGTCTCAGGTAAAAACATTACTGACGGTCTCTAGTATTGAACTGTTAACCCTGGGCACCCAAATCTTTAATGAGCTGCAATATTACTGATCTTTATGTTTCAATGAACAGAGAAAACAAGGCATTGTGCGAGAAGAAATCCCGGACATATGAAACGTGTAATACACAGGTGAGAACCCGCGCGTACTTAATAGTTAATAGTTCTGCATGCATAAAACCGTCTACTGATTTCGTGTAATTCAAATAAGTGGATAGGCTCGATTTTCGCCTCATTCTCGGGCGATAGTTCTGTATGCATAAAACCGTCTGCCGATTTCCTGTAATTCAAATAAGTGGATAGGCTCGATTTTCGCCTCTCCCTCGAGTCCTGTTTAGATACCTCCTCGAGAAGAAGAGCGGGGAAGGATCGCGGGCTCCTTTCCCGAGCAGCGGCTGGTAATCGAGCCTAATTTTCGCTGTCATCCACGTCTAAGGTAATAATATTGAAAAGTTACATTATTATCTCTCGAGTGTGATTGATTAAGATATGTCACGTGACGCAGTATTCTACCATGTCGTCACATTACTTTCTGTTCTGATATTCAAGGGGAACACAGTTTTCAAATAATATTGTCGAAATATTCACAAACAAGAGACTTACCAGATTTTGTTTGGTTTTGAGAAATTACCATGGAAATTTTGTAGCTTCCTTCCGTAATCTACATAAAACACGGACATGCAATACGTACGTAACGTAACCAAATAAAATCACCTGCAGTACTTCACTTATGGCAGTATATTTTATCAGCATAGGTAATCGTATGAATGCAAGTGTAATTAAGGATTTACACTAGGAGTGATATCTGGAATTTCTCTAAAAATTGCACGAGCCTTTATGTGAGTGCAATTTGCAAGAATTTTCAAATCAAGAATTTTCAAATCACGAGTAGTGTAAATCCCTTATTTCTCGAGCCTTCATACGATTACTCATTTATAATATATGACTGCGAAAATCAAGAAAGCGCGCGCGTTAATTTGCACTGCAGTGCAAATTAAAAATTGACGATAAATTGGCCTGCTCTCTCCGAAGAAGAAGAGATATGCACTATAGAAGCAGACTTTCAGACAGACATATACATATACATACATACATGGCTTTGTTTTGTCTCGAATTTACAGAGTAGCTAAGACGCTAATATCTTCGAAGAAACAACACTGTAAATATAAAAACAGCAAATGCTATTAGTAACTATTACGTTTTTCAACAGTATAAAAATATTAACTTTCAAAGCCTAGTGTAGTGATCAAAATCATGCCTGAAAGGAGACCGTTTTCACGAGGCGTTTGAAACCAGTTTAAGTAGGCTCCGTTGTAATGTTCTCGGGTAGAGAGTTCCAATTTTTGGATACAAAACAAGGAAACAAAGGTTTGAGCAGTTAATCCCTTTAACTTGCAAGGATGTTTACAACGATAATACAGCAATGGACCGGGTTGTTCGAAAGCCGGTTAACGCTAACCCAGGATTAAAAGTTAACCGAAGCATTAATTTATCTTGCTTAAGAATGTTTTCACTTGTTATCTTCTGTGTACTTTGAGATTGCTCAAGCTCAAAACTGAAGAACAAAATATATAAACAGAAAGCGTCATGGCGATTAAAATTCTCGCTAATCCTAGGTTAGCTTAATCGGGCTTTGAACAACCCGGCCAAAGTGTATATGGTAGTTCACTCTTTAACTCTTCATAAAATGCTGAACTGAAAAGACCTGATGGTTTTCAAACAATGACAAAACTGTTTTGACTCATGTCGTTTTCTTATTTTCCTACAGCCTTGTCCTCAGGGAAGCAAGAATTTCCGTGATGTACAGTGTGGACAGTATAATGGAAGAGATATCTTTATCAATGGCGAAAGAGCAACGTGGATGTCATATGTTCGAGGTATACATGCCGCTGTCGGAAAAAACTCTACTATGTACTAAAATTATTCTCTACCAAGACTGAAAAGGGTATCTTTTATCATTTAAGAAAACCTCTCTTTTTCCCATTAATACCTAAAGTTCAGCTGATTAAAGGTACAACTAAGCCAACATATTACCATGGTAAACCAAGCAAGAAACCAATGCCACCATCTTTGCAAAAACGTGGAATGAAAAGTACACCACGGCGGCTTTTTTTGCCACGCAGCGAGCGTACCGAGCGAGCAGCAACATAAACAGGATTTAAGAAGAATATATAGAAGGGGATACGAATTCTCGAATTTATCACTTTTTATCAGAATGCATTGCATTTAACCAGAATGCACTGTGTCACTTTTTACCAGAGTGCATTGTGCCACGAACAACACGAGGATGTCACACCATCGAGCTGTCGTCTTGTTTCGCGTAGATTCCAGAGAGAAGGTTAATGGTTTGTTTTGCTCTGATTTACCTGTGAAACGATGTGAAGGAGAATCGTGCTTGACTTTCACAACTCTTGCTTTTGTACTTAATGCAGTATGTGAAAGTTTGTAAATCTAGATGATTAATTGTGACATCTTAATTTTAACTTATTACGTCATTTCTTCGCAGTCTCGCCTCCTTGGTCGAATTCGTAAATGAAGAGAAATCGTCGTTACTAAAGCTTGCAGAATAATTAAACAACGAAAATCGTACAACACGCTAATTTCATACATGCTGCGATCTATTCCTTTTCATCCAAACATGAATTTAAGCTAAAGCGTTAGTATTTTCACACATGGCGATGGACGCGTCCTCGGCACAATCTGTCAACATTCCAGAAACATTTAATGCGTACCAGTACAGAATTTATAAGTTAGATTTCTGCTCCTAAAAACTTCCACATCTATCGATTTTCGATCTATCGATCTGATAAAGGGTAGGTTGATGTGTATCTTTTTTATTTCCGAACATAGTTAAGATCACTATGTGCTTTTTTGTCACGATTCCTTGTCACACCTCACCATCGATGCATCATCATGCATGAAGTTGATGAATACAAGGACAGATTTTAACTTACACAGCACAATTTGACACTACTTTGAGAACTCGAATTAACGACGGTAACTCGAATTAACGCCGGTAACTCGGATTAACGACGGTAACTCGGATTAACGCCGGTAACTCGGATTAACGACGGTAACTCGGATTAACGACGGTTACTCGGATTAACGACGGTAACTCGGATTAACGCCGGTAACTCGGATTAACGCCGGTAACTCGAATCAACGACGGTAACTCGGATTAACGCCGATAACCCGGATTAACGACGGTAACTCGGATTAACGCCGATAACCCGGATTAACGACGGCAACTCGGATTAACGACGGTAACTCGGATTAACGCCGATAACCCGGATTAACGACGGTAACTCGGATTAACGCCGATAACCCGGATTAACGACGGTAACTCGGATTAACGACGGCAACTCGGATTAACGCCGGTAACTCGAATTAATGACGGCAACTCGGATTAACGACGGTAACTCGGATTAACGACGGCAACTCGGATTAACGACGGTAACTCGGATTAACGACGGTAACTCGGATTAACGACGGCAACTCGGATTAACGACGGTAACTCGAATTAACGACGGTAACTCGGATTAACGACGGTAACTCGGATTAACGACGGCAACTCGGATTAACGCCGGTAACTCGAATTAATGACGGCAACTCGGATTAACGACGGTAACTCGGATTAACGACGGTAACTCGGATTAACGACGGCAACTCGGATTAACGACGGTAACTCGAATTAACGACGGTAACTCGGATTAACGACGGTAACTCGGATTAACGCCGGTAACTCGGATTAACGACGGTAACTCGAATTAATGACGGTAAAGCCTGGTTCTCATATGCCGCCGACATACCTGGGACATGGCCGCCTGCACGGCCTGGGACAACGCTGCGGCATATGTGAACATTTATCGCCGACACATAATCTGTCCCATGCATTGACCGCCGGCTTGCCTGCGAAGTTGAGCTGAGTTCAACTTCGCAGGCAAGCCGGCGGTTGTCGGCGATGAAAATATTCTATGTGAACATCGTCTGCGGAGATCTGCGGACGCAAAGTATGGCGTAACAATTCCATTTTTCCCACAATTCCTTACTTTCAAAGTGACGCATGAAGCATTTCGCGCCAGTTTGAGTACTTCGGCGATCCATCGCAGATGCGCCGGTGACCCACTGGAACAGATGGCCGAACGTTGTCAGTTGTAACCGGCGACTACGTGGCAGGTAGGTCTGCGGGATATGAGAACCAGGCTTAACTCGGATAAACGCCGATAACTCTGATTAACGCCGATAACTCGGATTAACGACGGTAACTCGGATTAACGTCGGTAACTCGGATTGACGCCGATAACTCGGATTAACGACGGTAACTCGAATTAACGACGGTAACTCGGATAAACGCCGATGACTCGGATTAACGCCGATAACTCGGATTAACGACGGTAACTCGGATTAACGCCGATAACTCGGATTAACGACGGTAACTCGGATTAACGTCGGTAACTCGGATTAACGCTGTTGGCGTTTACTTGAAACTTCTCTCAGTAGACCCGGCGTTTATTTGAACACGGCCTAATATTCTAATTCCGGGTTTATTGAACTCCACCAGGTGACAATCAGTGCTTGTTGTTTTGCTATCCGTACGGTGAAGAGTTATTCTATTACTTTGGAAGAGTGAGAGATGGGACCCGGTGCTCCAAAGAACCATACGGTGTTTGTGTTTTCGGGAGATGCAAGGTAATGATTTTAACTTTCGTAAAGAAACTGAAAAAGAAGTTATGTACGTACTGAAGTGTTTTACCGCGAATTGTAACAAAATCCTAAGGGCCGGGTTGTTTAGAGCCCGATTAAGGTGGCTCAAAACAGTTTCCAACACTTAAATTTTCAAAACTTTAAGGCGACTCTGAAGGGAAAACAATGCTGTTCAGGATACGTGGGTATCACCGTTTGTGGGATGAGCCGCGAAGCCTTCTTTAAATGTTATTTTAAAATGCGATGCAAGAAAAAAGACATGCCTCTTCATGCTATTTTTCATTTCTTGTAAAACAGGCAAAATAAAATGGTTGGTTGTTGTTTCTTAGAATGAGCCGCGAAGTCCACTTAAACTGTTTTCTAAGATGTGATGCAAAAAAACAGACATTGTTTACATTGGGTATCAAGCATAGCATATTAATCTTCCAGCTCTCAGTTTTCCACACGATTATATAAGGCTCTCTTTTGCAACGTCTTATAATTTTTTACATATATTTTTACCTGGTTTAGCCTGTCGGATGCGACAACAAACTTGAGTCAGGAATCCACCTGGACAAGTGTCGTGTATGTGGCGGGAACTCGACTACATGTCAGCCAATAAGGGGAAGAGTTGAACGGTCACCGACTCAGTTTGAACGGCTTACTGGTAATAATGAAGTGTGTTAATGTATTAACTTTTTTTTATTCATAGTTATTTTATTTCCAACATTAAAATTCACAACATTTTAAATTTAATCTGAACAGGTTATGCAGAATTAATGGTTATACCAAAGGGGTCGACGAGTGTCTTCCTTACAGATACGACCTGGAACTATTTAGGTAAATAGAAGCAAAGTTATACATTTCTTTTCTTAGAAGGCTTGGTTGCATAACCGAACACCAACTTTCTTTAAAATAACAGAGATGATAACTAAGTAACCAATTTGACCAGGTAAAAAACTGACTGGCTAATTCGCCGATTAAACCACTGGCTGACAGGCCTGACTGACTGACTGGCCTGACTGACTGGCTGGACTAGCTGGCTGGCTGACTGACTAACTGACTGACTGACTGACTGACTGACTGACTGACTGACTGACTGGACTGACTGGGCTGACTGGACTGACTGACTGGACTGACTGACTGGACTGGCTGGCTGGCTGGCTGGCTGGCTGACTGACTGACTGGCTGACTGACTGGCTGACTGACTGGCTGACTGACTGGCTGACTGACTGACTGACTGACTGGCTGACTGACTGGCTGACTGACTGACTGACTGACAGGCTGACTGACTGACTGACAGGCTGGCTGACTGACTGACTGACTAACTGGACTGACTGACTGACTGACAGGCTGGCTGACTGACTGGCTGACTGGCTGACTGGCTGACTGGCTGACTGGCTGACTGGCTGACTGGCTGACTGGCTGACTGGCTGACTGGACTGACTGACTGACTGACTGACTGACTGACTGGACTGACTGACTGACTGGCTGACTGGCTGGCTGGCTGGCTGTCTGACGGACTGACTCACTAACTAACTGACTGAATGGTTATACCAAAGGGGTCGACGAGTGTCTTCCTTACAGATAAGACCTGGAACTATTTAGGTAAATAAGGTTATACTTTATCATGCCTTTTCATACATTTCAGCTCTAAGGAGACAAAATGGCGAATATATTGTCAATGGTAATCGTATCGTCAACTGGTCTGGTGTCTTCAAAGTGGGTGACCTGGAGGTACAGTACAAAAGACTATCAAATAACATCGGAGAAACTATCCAGATATTCGGACCCACAAGTGAAGATCTCTTTGTAACGGTAAGCCACTTATAGTAAATATATTTTAAAAAATATCAATGGATAAGGCTAGGAAGCCCAGGAAAACCTTATCTATTGTAAATGACTACCTTAAAGATACCTAAGACTTAGCAAAAGAATATAAATGCTTGAGGCGCTGAAGGCGCAAAGTTTATTTGAGGCCTCAGAAATTTCACTTTATGCATTTGGAATATCCTTTACAACGTAGAAGCCACTTACTCATTTGTTTGACATCTCTGGTCAATTTATAGGGTTCCATTGAGGCGCAACATGTATCTCAATTCTTTATTGTCTTTATAACTCACGCTAGATTGCATCCTGACGTAAAATCCAACTCGTATGAAAAGTACAGAAATAATTTTTGTTCTCGTTCTTTACTGAAACTTGCTGCAAAACTGGGGGATGGTTAACTTTGAAGGATCTGCATACTATGATTTTTCTTTTATGTTAATCATTGTGAGAGATACGTTATCCAGCCTCGTTATTAAGAGAGGTTATTAAGAGAGGTTTTTTAACTTTGCTTTATTTCTATTTCAAATCCATAGTCGCTTTTAATCACAGGGAAGCTAAATACCACCTTTGAATACTGGAAACCAATTAGAGTTGGAAATATTGCAGAGGGTATGTTTGATTTTTCCATTTTAATTTTTCTGTTTAGAAGGGAAAGAGAATAGTTTTTGTTTGGCTCTGTTCCGTCTTTTACAGTTGCTTGAGTATATTTTGCCTTATACTGAAAAACCTCAGGATGGCTTTGCGGTAAAACCAAACCTTTTGAACTCTGTGTGGGAATTCGCCTCCTCTAATAATCCGCTAACGCCTAAATCTACTAACGTTTCGGCTAACTTCAGGCTTCTAAACATTGTCTTCTCTCAAACACATTTTAGATGCACCGGAAGCTGAGGTTACCCTCCAAGCCAATCACTCACCATTGCAAATGGGCTGGGGGAGCTGGACCGCTTGTTCTGCCTCTTGTGGTGGAGGTATCAAGGTCCGTGCTCGATATCCGTCCATAAAGTCGTTCCGGGAAAAGGACACGGAAGTCAAGAAATGCAATGTAGAATCTTGTGATAAAATGGTAGCTGCTTGGTCAGAGTGGCGGCAATGGGATGACTGCAGCGCAACATGTGGCGGAGGGGCCAGAATAAGGTTTCGGTATTGCAAGAAACACGGCGCTTCTGCCAGGTCTGGCTGCCCTGGTAAGCGATATGAAGTGGAACTGTGTAACGTGGAGACATGCCCCGAAGAAGGTGGGTGTAGGCTCCTAACTGAGATAGGTTAAGATTTTAATGGTATTATGTTAGGTAGATGGAAATTCTAACGGAATGAGGTAATTCAAACTTTTTACTTGGACATCATTAGCTGGCATAGGTATTAAAGTGAAACTGGTTTATGGGCACAAACTGTATCATAAACAAGTGGGCATCCTTTACCTTAAAACGTTTCTATGAGGCAACTTTTCTCTTTATAGTCGAGGAGGAAAAATGTGAAAAAAAACGTCCACGTAGCACCCCCACCACACAAAAGGTTTGACTGCAGATAATGATAGACTGATATCCATAGATCATCTTCAGACTTGTCTTACTAATGATTTGTGGGGTCAGTGATCTGCTACGTCACAGTTTTTAGAGAGGGGTGGGAGGGGCCCTGAATGGCTCTCCTAACCTGACATTACATTGTACGAGACTATAAACAGCTATATCTCTGGAACCAATCAAGGTATCACTTTGAAATTTGCAGAGATAACACAACTTTATAACACTATCAGTTTGTGATGGTCTTGATGCATGTAACGTGTTACCATGGCAACGGTTGCTAGGTAGGTTAAAAATCGGACAATATTCACAAATAGTTAAACTTGGCATTGAAATTTGGGAAAGTTGCACGTTATTGGGAGATTAATACGTTGCGATGGTCGTAATCCGTCCCATTGGTTACCATGGTAATGGTTGCTAGGGAAGATAAATTGAGTTATAATTACAAATAATTGAATTTGACATTAAAATTTTGGGAAAATGAGATGTTTTCAGGAGGTTATTAGGTTGCGATGCTTATGATCCGTCCCAGGTGTTACCATAGCAATGGTTGGCAGGGAATATAATTTGAGCTATATTAACAGACAATAGCATATCAAGTTGAAAAGTATAATTAATTTGGTAACAATAGCATATGACTGATATGTCACTGACAAAGCTAAAATTTTATCTATCATCATGATGTAACCTTTTAATTTATAGAGGCAGTAGAAACATTAAATTCACTCAAGTATTGCGGATACTGTTGCTCTCAGTAACTTGTATTTTGTTTATTCGTTTAGTTTTTTAAAATAAAAAAAAATGTTTTTAAAGTGATGTTCCTACTCCCATACTTCATTCTACATTCCAAAATTTACTTCCCAAGATGCACTGCACCACTTTAAAAATGGTGGAAGCCATGTTGAAGTTGTCAGGGCTTCAAAGGTGAGAATTTTCTGCCTTTTAGATCACTTTTAGTTCAAATTAATGTTCTCATGAATAAATTCTAGTTTATTGTGCGTTTGTTTTAAAAACTGTCCCATAATATTTACAAAATTCTCTTGGAATCTGCTTTTCTATACGTTCTGTAAGTATCGATAGTTTTCCTCTCTAGGCAAAAAGTTTCTTGTAACATGACTCATTTGATGTCTGTAAATGCCATCATTTTTACACATCTGAGTGTAATATTGTTAGATAAAAGTTTTGTTCCCTCCAATAGGAGAAACTGAACTGGATAATAGAAATATATGGAACATTTCAGGAAGAAATCAAAATGACTCTACAAACGAAATTGTGCGTTCTTTTTAACTTGCTCAGATTAGTCTTAGCTTCAAAGCAAAGTTTAGCTACATAAGGGAACTATTTCAAAAAGTGACTTAGTTGATGAAGAAACACGCACACCTACACACCCGTCTACCTACATAAAATATATCTGTAGAAACTAATTTGCAGGTTGCTACACAGCCTATGCCTTTGAGTGAATGCCTGCTACTCCATATTTACAATGGACATTACACAAAAATTTTGCTTCTAGATATGGCTAGCTGTGGAGCTGACATCAATGATGAGCCACTTGGGCTCTTGCCAGCTAAGAGGCCGAAGATAACTGACTGGAAAAAGTGTCTAATTTGTCAAGTTGAGAAAAAGGACACATTACGAAAAGCCTCTGCTACAGGAATCATCGCTCTTCTAGCAGCATCTAAACAAAGAAGAGATGAAGTATTTGATAGAATTGAACGGCATGCAGATGACTTACAATCCAGGGAAGTTGTATGGCATGGAACCTTAGTTTTATCCCCTCGGTAGATACATCCTCCTGTGGCAGTGAATGTGAGACTGTGCCAATTGATCCTGAAAAAAGATCATCCCGTTCAAATACATGTAGCATAGACTGGTCTCTTTGTCTATTTTGTCAAAAGGCAACGCATAAGGGAACCAAGGCCTTAGTAAATGTTTCAAGTTTTGATTCCTGCAAGTCCATTGTTGAAGCTGCAGAAGCTCGCGGTGATGATGCTTTCTTGGTCAGCATCAGAGATGTGGATCTCATTGCCGCTGATGCAAAATACCACAGTGCATGTCGAGCTAGCTACGTTATCAAAACAAATCTAAAACACCAAACTTACAAAGAGGAAAACACAGCCGAAGAGTGCAAATATGAGGAGGTCTTTCAGGATCTTTTGGATGAAATAAATCCAGGAATATTAGGTGGTAAAGCATATGAGATGAGTTTTCTTGTCGAGCGTTACAGAATGATGCTTGCTTTAAACGGAATGGAGTCATCTAAGAGCTACCGAAGTGAAAAACTGAAGAAAAGATTGAAGAATCATTATTTGGATTCAATAACATTTCACAAACAACCCGATCCAAGCAAGCCAGAGTTGATATATTCAAGCAGCATTTCAGTCCAGAGTATCATCAATGCCGCAGCAAGTTTTCCTAGATGCGATGACCATACAGAATCAAGTAAAGCAGAGCAAGACACAGAAATCAAGAAACTGAAAGTTTTATACCATGCTGCGCAGATACTTAAGTCCGACATAAAGACCTGCAAGGGGATTTCTACTCAGCCATTGTCTGTTTCTGATATTTCATTGGATAGTGGGAGGCGACTTCTTCCAGATAGCTTGTACAGTTTACTCTCCTGGATTGTATCTGACAATGACGTAGACCCAAAGAAGGGAATAGCCATTCCTGTATGTAATAATCCAGATGATCATAGACGAGTTCTGATGCTTGGCCAAGATATGGTACACACAGCAATGCACAGCAGAGTCAAAACTCCAAAGCACATTGGACTTGCAATAACAGTCCATCATTTAACAGGCTCTAAGCATATAGTCACTTTGCTAAACAAAATGGGTCATTGCTCCTCCTATGACGATGTTGAAGTCATTATCACTGGTTTGGCTCGAGAAATAAAAGCAAAAGCTGATGAAGTGGGCGTCATAATTCCATCTAATATCTCACGAGGTGTTTTTGTTCAGTTTGCAGCGGACAACAAGGATCTCAACGAAGAAACACTGGATGGAAAGCAAACTACACATGCCACCACCATTGTTGCTTATCAACGACAGCAGTTCGGGCCCAATGCACCCCAAAAGGTATTTGCTGACCATTCATCCAAAAGAAGATCTCTAGAGCTTCCTCTGCCTACCCAGACCATCTACGAATGTGGTGTGCATTGGAGACGGCCGACTCTGAAAGCTTTCCTAGGTAAAGTGCAAGAGCAAGATTTCAGGTTCCCAGATGACTTGCAAGCAAGTGTAGAGACGAAAGATCTAGTCCGGTTCTTGCTGAGGCTACATCAACGTGTTCTCCTATCATGTGAACTCAACGAAGATCAGCAGACAACACCCAGTTGGAGCGCATTTAATGCAATGATATCTACGTTGTGCATGCCCTGCGCAAACATTGGTTACTAGCCAATGATAGCTGGCTCTCCGACAGAATACAGTACAGTATACACAATACTTAAAACTGTGCAAGCCATGACGAAACGTCTCGATCAGCGACATAGTGTTGTAACCTTTGATCTTGCCATATACACCAAAGCTAAAGAAATTCAATGGCGCCACCCCGAAGAGTTCGAAAACCTCATTGTCTGTATGGGGGGATTTCACATCGCATTGAACTTTTTATCTGTCATAGGAAAGAAGTTTGCAGAGTCTGGAATAGAAGATTTGCTCACAGAATCTGGTGTGTATGGAAGTAATACTACCTTGGCATTGCTTAAAGGGAAATCCTACAATCGTGGTGTGCCTGCCCACAAGCTGATAATGGAGGCATTGTTGAGATTACAGTGGCAAGCATTTTGCAAGTGGCTAGCAAAGGAAAGGGAGGATCATCGACTGGAAGGTGTTGACATGAGTCAAATAGAAACAAACCTTGACAAGTTTAAAGAGTCATCTGCCACAGGGGAGAAGAAAAAGGTCTTCGATGTTCTTTGTAATTCCACCCAAAACCTGATCCTTTTATTGAGTCGTTTCAAGAGTAAGTCATGCGAGTCCTCACAGCTCTTCAAGTTCTGGAACAGCTATGTCAAGATGGTTCTTGTGTTGTTGAGGTTCATTAGAGCTGAGCGCGAAGGGGATTGGAGACTACATCTTGCATCAACAGCCGAGATGACACCTTACTTCTTCTCCATGGATCGCACTAATTACTCTCGCTGGCTCCCTGTTTACATCACCGATATGCATTTGCTAGAGGATACTGCACCAGAAGTTCATCAAGAGTTCATGCAGGGGAACCACGCTGTTAGCCGATCATGCCAGCCATTCAGTCAAATCTGGACTGACATGGCACTAGAGCAGACTGTTAATCTCGACTCCAAAACCAAAGGTGGCATCGTGGGCATCTCACAAAAGCCCGGGGCCTTGGAGAGGTGGTTTCTGACAGCACACGAAAGAACAGCAATTACCAGTGCAACAAAGGAGCTCTGTGGTATTTGCAATTCTGACAGTAGGCCACCACACAAG
Source organism: Micromussa lordhowensis (assembly GCA_964020085.1). Lineage (NCBI taxonomy): Eukaryota > Metazoa > Cnidaria > Anthozoa > Scleractinia > Lobophylliidae > Micromussa > Micromussa lordhowensis. The sequence continues at coordinate 19,375,010 of OZ026597.1, read as the reverse complement.
GAAGCAGGGTTAAGGAGAATCAGCAGAGATGAGGAAGATGTGAAGAAGCTTATCACAACGGTACTATCTGTTATGTCAACTCCATTTGATATAGAGAGTGTAGATGATGAGGTCACAGTGCCATTGTCAAACCTAGCAACATGGGTTGTGATGCCACAAGATATCGCCACTCACCTCCTCAATGGCGAGGAGCTTGGAATGCAAGAGATGAATTCCTTTATTACGAAGAGAATAACCAGCAACGAAACGGGATTTTGGGATACACTCCCCAAAATGAAGATCAAAACCTTTGCAAGCATGGTAAAGAAGGTGCAAGCAAAGCCTTCCGAAGAGAAACTTGCGACTGTGAATGCAGACAGAAATCTTTTTGCTCGTCTTTTGATCGCTTCAAAGTCAAGGGACATTGATTTGAAGGACCTTCTCAAGTATGAACTGTCTCCTGTCCCCTGTGCATTAGCTCACACAGATGGCTCACTAAGAAAAAACACAAAAAGTTGTCTGCTAAGCGTGCTTGAGGAATGTGTGGAGGCACTTCCCAGGTTGCCAACCATTAATTCAGATGAACCGTCAACAGCGTATGTCCTCGATGGTATGGCTGCTGTGCAAATGTTGAAGACAGCTGGTGCACAAACCTTTGGAGAAATGGGCAGCAGTTATTTCGATGGAATAACAGCACCTCTTGGAAAAAACAATTGCGTTCGAGTAGATGTTGTTTTTGATAGATATGACAAAGCAGATTCCATAAAGAAAGGTGAACGTGCAAGGAGAGGTGCAATTGCTGGATTTGAGGTTAAGATCTCTGGTCCAAACACTCCTCTCCCAAAGAATTGGAAATCATTTATCAGTAACCCAGTTAACAAGATCAATCTACAGCATTTTCTCAGCACAATGTGGACAGAAATAGGAAAGGTACGACTGAAGCCAGGTCAGCAACTAGTTTTGGCAGGATGCTTTCCAAATCCAGAGGATGTACGTTTGGTTGTCAGAGGGAATGCATGTTCTCTTAATAGCCTCAAATGCGACCATGAAGAAGCGGACACGCGAATGATGCTGCATGCCAGTAACTGCTCTTATCAGCACCTTAGAGTAGTAGTGCAGTCTCCTGATACGGATGTAGCTGTCCTATGCGTGCACAACTACGAGTCTATCAGGTGCAAGGAACTGTGGTTTAAAACCGGAGTGAAAGACAAACTTCGTTTTATACCAGTTCATATGCTTACAGAAGTGCTTGGAACGAACCTCTGCAGCCTCCTGCCAGCGTTCCATGCATTGACAGGATGTGACACAACGAGTGCACTTTATCAGATTGGTAAGAGAAAAGGATGGAAAGTGTTGAAAGCCCATGCTGAGAGGTATGCAAATATGTCACATTTGGGTAGCGAGCTGCCCCCCATCAGAGGAAACAGCTAGAACTGCAGAGAGGTACATTTGCTCTCTGTACACTACTTCAGCAAGAGCAGGAGCAACTGCAGATGATGTAAGGTAAAGTTCGCAATCTGAATTTCAAGGTTTCTTGTAACCTGAATGCTAGTGTTTGATCTTTGCTTAACAGGTATTGGATATTCTGTCAAAGAAAGCAGATGAATGAAGGCCTCCCACCAACAACAGACAGTGTTCAACTTCACATCCAGCGAGCCAACTACCAGACGATGATATGGAAGGGCTGCTTAACAGCTATGCAGCGACTGCCATCACCGGTTGGCAATGGATGGGAATTATCGGGAGGTGTTGTTAAGCCTGTGCTCATGATAAAAGAGGCAGCCCCAGAGGGCCTTGCGGAACTGGCTGTTTGCAAGTGTGATAAGTCGTCTTGCAAGTCCAACCTCCGTTGCTTGTGTAGAATGAATGAGATGCCGTGCACAGAAGCTTGTGGGTGCATGGCAGATGAAAACTGTCAGAATCCGCACAACACAGACAAGTATAAGGACTTTAAAAGGACAGCAGTTCCTTTTTATGTTTCTAGGTACCCGTTGAAATAAAAAAATATTATCCTCGGCAGTCGATTTTTGGGATGATTGCCGTGGCCATATGGTGCAAGAGCTTCAACATTAATTAAAACGTTTGTCTCCCAAATTTGTATATGCCTTTACAAAAGCACATAGCTTCAGTGGATATTTGTAGATATGCCGGTCAACAGACCAAAGCTCCTATCTTTTGAATATTCTATCCTACAATAAGTTTATGGGTTACACATAATAGTCCTTATAAAAAAGTTTTCTCAACCACACTATTTATTTGCTATTTTTACCAAAGTAATCATAATTTTCCACTTGGGGTGCTATAATTTGTAATTATAACTCAATTTATCTTCCCTAGCAACCATTACCATGGTAACCAATGGGACGGATTACGACCATCGCAACGTATTAATCTCCCAATAACGTGCAACTTTCCCAAATTTCAATGCCAAGTTTAACTATTTGTGAATATTGTCCGATTTTTAACCTACCTAGCAACCGTTGCCATGGTAACACGTGACATGCATCAAGACCATCACAAACTGATAGTGTTATAAAGTTGTGTTATCTCTGCAAATTTCAAAGTGATACCTTGATTGGTTCCAGAGACAATGTAATGTCAGGTTAGGAGAGCCATTCAGGGCCCCTCCCACCCCTCTCTAAAAACTGTGACGTAGCAGATCACTGACCCCACAAATCATTAGTAAGACAAGTCTGAAGATGATCTATGGATATCAGTCTATCATTATCTGCAGTCAAACCTTTTGTGTGGTGGGGGTGCTACGTGCTCAAATTTTAGACTTCTTTTTCAGATTTCCTCCTTGACTATTAGTCAAGTAACTTCCAGCTCCTTTTGTTGACTCATGGATACCTTTTACTAATTTCCTGGAACAGAAACCAGACCAATTTCATCAGGAATAGAGGGCCGCCCAACAGAAGCGACATCTCAAGCACTTCAAACAAAGCAGAATGTGACAAGATTGAATAGTTCAGCGGCTGTTACCGCTTCGAGTCCAAATACGATTTCTGTGAGGGAGGCATTTTCGGAATCCTCTAAAATGCCACGAACAGTTTCTACACATACTAAAACTCCGAAACTACCTTCCGCTTCTCAGTTGTCTTCTCAATCATTTCAACATCCTGATATATCCACGGAGAGTAGATCAGAGGAAGTAAGAAAGAAGACAATTTCGAGGGTACAAGAACGGTACTTTTCGTCATCTACTTTGAACGTGATACGTTTTTCAGAATTATCACTCCTCGAGTCATCAACTGAACAAGCAATACCTTTTGGAAGTGATGTTTCCACAGCAACACAAAAAGAGGTGTCTACCCTTCCCAGTAAGTCGCTGGGGGAAGATGTTCACCAACAGAAGCTACCCGAGTCCTCCGTGAAAGAGGAGCTGAGTTTATTATCTGTATCGCGTGTGACGCAAAGTACAGTTACTTCAGCTAAACTACTTAGCACCTCGTCACAATTACCGGGTTTTGTGTACAGTGCTAATAATATCACGAGAACTACAGTTGCTATTTTTCCGACCATTAGGCCATCCCCGTTATCAACTCAGGATTGTTTTGCCACAACAAGACAGCTTAAGTCACCAACGCCGTATTCAATACAGTCTTCCTCCATACTGGTATCTGGTGTGGAAATTCCCTCGGATGTACTTAGTGAAGGTACTGTTTCTATTTATGGATCCGAGAAAAGTTTAAGTGACAAGAAACCTGTTCTGGTATCATTAAGCAAGGATGAAGCTTTTAATAGCTCTTCTCTCGCGCCTTTTACGTCACATTCTATGGAGGCAATTAACACATCCAGTACTCTTCCGTATCCTAGGACGTCGCTTCAGAAAACGCGTTATGTTGTTACAGATATAATCCCAACACCATTTGTATACGGCGAAAAATCGACTGTTATGAATAGTTCTTTACCTTCCACTGTTGACCAAATGTCGATTTTAGGAAGCACGAAGATCCGGTCCTTAAAACCCTTGATTAGTTTGGACGATCCTTCTAAAACAATTTTATCGTCGTCAAAACATGAAGAGCTGTCACCACCGCTTCTTTATGTAAGTTTAAACCCTATGGATTGTTTGTCCAGTTCCTCGTCTATGCAACACATGCTGTTATCACCATTTTCGCAATCTAGCTCGGCACAGGAGGTGAAACCCACGAAACGCCATCTGTATTCTCTTATGAGTTCACTGGAACGTGTGCAATCATCACCTTCTTGGCGGTTTAGCTCAGCACTGCAAAGAGAAGGCACGGAAAGTCGCGTGGACTCTGTGAGAAGTTCACCATTGACCAAACGTATCCCACCCTCTCTGTCTCCGCTGTTTAGTTCATCACTACTAGCCAATAAAAGCGTTTTGGATTCTTCTGCAAGGTCTATATGGTTAAAGTTCAGTCCATCAGAAAACATAGTAGCCACATCAGGCCTACTGGATGCTTTGAAAAGTTCGTCATCAGGGCCACAGACAGGGAATACAATAATCCCGCAATTAAGCTCTCCACTGGAAGCCCTCCGCACGACAAGCATAATCAATTCTCGGACTAGTTTGCCATCAACAAAACACCTAAAGGAGGAATCGGCCGTGACAAACCCCGTGGATTCTTTACAAAGTTTGTCGTTAAGTCATTATAGTTTGTTGTCGTCATACACACGGGCTAGCTCAACACTAGCAGAACAGTCCACTATGAGCTATTTGGAATCTTCAGCCAGTTTCCTGTCGAGGCAACAAGTTTTATTTTCAGTACCTCTGCGCGTTACTTCTGCATTGAAAGTAGAATCAACGATACGATCTTCATCCTTGCCCTCCCTGCAAGTTAGCTCGCCACCTAAAGTAGAAGTCACTAGGCGTTTTATAGATTCCTTAAGGCCTTCTCCGTCACAGCATGAAGTGGCATCTATGTCTTCTCCACAGTTTAGCTCTGCATCCAAGAAGCAAATCACGGGAAGCATTATGGATCTAGCAACATATACTTCCTCAAAGTATGGCATGCCGTCTTTGTCGGCTCCACGGGCTAGCTCAGCACAAAAGGTTGAACTAAACACAGGTCTGATGAGTTCATTTACAGCCTTATCGCGAAAGCTTGAAATACAATCTTCGCCGTCTCCACAGGTTAGCTCAACACCTAAAGACGAAGTTACAAAAAGCTTTACGGATTCAATGAGAACTTCTTTATCAAAGGATGGCATGCAATTATGGCTGCCTCCAAAGACAAGCTCCACATCTAAAGTAGCAGACGCGATAAGCTTAATGAATTCATCAAGAACTTCGTCATCAAAACACGAAATGCAATCGCTGGTGTCTTCCCAGTTTAGCCTAAGATCTAAACTCGAGGTCACCACAAGTCTTACGGTATCAATGAGAACTTATTTATCAAAACATGAAATGCAACCACTGCAGCCTCCAAAGGTAAGCTCCACAGAAGTCACAACAAGCCTTGTGGATTCAGTAATAATTTCGTCAAAGCATGGAATGTCATTATTGCCGTCTCCACTGGTTAACTCGGTAACTACAGTACATGCATCGTCATCTTTGTCGTCTCTACAGGCTACATCAGCACCGAAAGTAGAATTCACAACAAGCCCCTTGGAATCATTCAGAACTTCCTTGTCAAAGTCATCACCCTCTCTACTGTCAAGTTCAGCACCGAAAGTAGAAATAAAGACAAGTATTATGGATTTATTTTCCATTTCCTCGTTAAAGCATAGAACGCCATCGCTACCACCACCACGGTTAAGCTCAGGCGCCACGAAAAGGATTCTGGAGGATTCTATATTAAGCTCATCATCGCGTCATCACCTATTAACTGCAATACAATTCACTACAGCCAATAATGGTTCATTAAGTGCCTCATTGTCAAAGCACGAAATGCCATCTTTAGCGTCTCCACATGCTAAATCGTTACCGAAAGAGGAATTCAAGACAAGTCTCATGGAATCATTTAGAACTTCCTTGTCAAGCTCATTGCCATCTCTAGTGTCAAGTTCAACACCAAAAGTAGAAATAAAGGCAAGTGTTATAGATCTATTTTCAAGTTCCTCGTTAAAGCATGAACCTCCATCATTGTCAACTTTACAGTTAAGCTCAGAACTCTCGACTAGGATTCAGGAGGATCCTTTAACAAGCTCATCAGTACATCATCACCAAATATTGGAAGTGGCATCCACGAAAAGCCTAAAGGTCTTCTTAACAAGTTCGTTGTCAAGGCAACACTTGATATCATCATTTTCTCCACATTTAAGCTCGTTAGTGAAAGTAGAAGCCCCTAATCTTTTGAATTCTTCAACAGCTCTGTCTTCGAGGCAACGCTCGTTATTATCGACGTTTGCACTGAATGCAGAATCTACAATAAATGTTTTGGATGCCTCAATAAGTTCGTCACCGAGGCAAATATCTTCACAGCTAAGCTCAGCACTTCAAGACGAAGCTTCGACAACCCTTATGCATTCCGTTACAAGTTCACCGTCAGGGCATCACATCGTACTCTCAATATCACCAAGATTTAGCTCAACGCTGAAATTTGAAGCCACGACAAACTCATCGTCGTCTCTGCAGCTGAGTCCACCGCTGACAACAGAAACCGCCACAGCAATCATGGATTCTATCATAAATTTATCTACGTGGAAGAAACTACTATCACCACGGTCTTCGCAGTTGAACCCCTCAATAGAGGCAGAATATACCTCAGGTCTTAAAGACTCGCCGAGAAGTTTATCGCCAAGGCAACCCATACTATCATCCACAGCTCCACAATTAAGGTCAGCACTGAAAGTCGACGCCACGACAAGTCACATGGAATCTATGTCAACAAGTTCGTTGTCAAGGAAACCAACGCTATCATCAATATCTCCACAGTTTGGGTCAGTTAAGAAAGAAAAGCTCTCCCCAAGCCTTGTGGGTTCTTTCACGAGTTCGTTGACAGAACAATACATGCTATTATCAGTATCAACAGTGCAGACCTCAAAACTGCCAACGAAACCTTCAGCCAACAAAGCAAACTCATTTCCTATTCCAAGTCTCTTCACGTCGTCAATTTTTAATGAAGAGGATTATACGTTTTTCCCTACATCGACATCTTCCCTTTTAAGTCCAACACCGACATTGGAATCGTCACAAGGTTTTTTAGTGTCAAGTTCTTTATATACTAGCGTGTTGCAGGAAAGATCAACAGCCGCTCAATCGGTTAGTTGTGAGAGACATTTCACCAATTCCTTAAGAGAGGGCGACTCCTCTTTAACCTTGGTTTCCAGAGAGGAAAGGCGCCAAACAGTTACTGTAACAGTGGACACACCAAGCATTCCCTCGTCAGCCTTAAAAACGCAAGTATCGAAAATGGTTTTATCAAGTTCGGAACCATCATCAGTGAAAGCGGTTGCTGCTCCAACTCCGACAGCTGTTCAGGAAGAAAAATGTAAGTCTGAATGTTAAAATGTTAAATGTTGAATGTTTAAAGTGGTCGATGGCTCAGTTGCAACTAGCTTCTTCTCAGGCATGCCACTTAAACTGACAGAAAGGAATATTTCAAATAAACATAATAGGCTTAAAAATCCCAACTGACGGGAGGCAGACCACTTGAGGCAGACCATTTAAAAACATGACCGAGGAGCTGAAGTAGGGTCTACTGAGAAACAACTCTGGCTTAGAGGTCAGAGCGGGAGGAAAGGTTTTCCGTCGACGGAAAATATTTTCGCCCGTATCTTACAGTAACAGATCTCTAAATCAGATAACATGAAGTATATTTTGGTCTTTACATATCACCTATCGTAAACGTTATGTAGTAACAGTGTATGGGCAGCCTAAGCCATTCATATATCTACTTTAAAGTCTGAATGGATGGCGATAAGTCATGACTAGCATCTTCAATTGTCACGGAGAAAAACGTTTGTGTTATTTTGTTTTTACAAATTTACTCTTTTCTCGAGTACAAAATAATCGGGAGAAACTTTGAAAAACGCCGGTTTAAATAAAAGACTTTTAAGGGCTTGGAAAGAGAGAGGATGCGTCGTAAATCGAGACCTTGCTAACAGTAATTAGATAAGGCAAATTCATACTCATCAATAAGTGCTTGCGTTCCTCTGCAGCAACTGAGTGTCCTCCATGTGATTTGTCGCAGCGACTGAAAGAGAAGTTCTGTTACAGTGATTATGGTATGTTCAAAGGTTTCCACTCTTTTTGAATCTAGTTTTATTTTTCTACGTTATATCCTCTTTAAAAATCTCAAGTTTATGCCAAAATTGTCTTGCGAATTGGTTATCGTTTTGCTTTCCAAAAATACCGGTTTGACAACTCACGTAATATTTTCAAAGCAGGAATTACGAGAGGAACATATTACTTTGAAAACACTGTGTCTTTTACCGATAAAGTAACATATTCTTGTGTCATATTTTAAATTATGTAATCTTTGTAATATTAAATTAACAATGATTTAATGGTACATAAGAAAACAGCCAAGACTAAATTCTGGTTTATAAAAGACATATAAAGAAGCTTAGGGGATTACTAATCTGGGCCATTCATGAATTTGCCTTGTCAAACAGCTTCAGTAAAAATTCAAGGAAAACTTTTATTGTCTTTCTTATTTACAGCTATACTTGTGAGAATCAGATCAGACGCAGTCGTATACGGAAATCAAACCTCGTATGATGTCAAAGTCAGGAAAGTATACAAAACAAATATACTGATGAAGAAGAAGCCGGAAATACGATTTAACCACGGAAGGTGCAATTGCAGAACGGACCTGTTTATGAAGAGAGACTATCTTGTGTTTGGTAAACACGTTCCCTGGAACGGGACGGTAGGATTCTTAGAGGTTAATAAAGACAGCTTTGTGATTGAATGGGATGGTACATTAGAGAGCGAAATTGAGCAGTTGGAAGGATATTGCTCACTGATCTCCATGATTCCTACTCCGCTCATGTCATCGACTGTTACTCCTGGCTCTGGTACATCTTGGCCGTCCGCGAACAAAGCAACCACCACGGGTATGTTATCTTTAAAGAGACTATTCAAGCCAAAAAACAGAATGTTCTCACCAAACAATAAATATTAGACAGTGAATAAATAAAATCAAATAAATAAATAAATCGACTTTGTTTAACGAGGGTGACACACAACAGTGTTCAACTGATAAACTCGTGGCCCTCCAATTCCCGATCGAATTGGAATTTAGAAATGTTAGTTTTTGAGGAGGGAGGAAAACCGGAGAACCCGGAGAAAAACCCTCAGAGCAAGGGTGAGAACCAACAGCAAACTCAACCCACATATGACGCCGGGTCTGGGAATCGAACCCGGGACACATTGGTGGGAGGCGAGCGCTCTCACCACTGCGCCACCCCTGCTCTCCTAAATTGAGCATCTCTGTTTTAAATTCACATTCAGAATACATGTACTTGGTAGAAAGCAAAGTTCTGATAATTATTCAAAAAATAGTCATTAGAATACCGAACGAACTTTCAAGACCTAACATCCAACAAGCCTTGTGACATTTATCTACGCTAGCTGTTGCCATGGCGACATATAATGTTGCTTAGCAACTTCTGATTGCAGGCCAACTGCAAGAAATGAATATTAAAAAAAATTGCTGGGCGCCAAACATAGCTAGATGAAGGCAAAATATGTCAAGTCATACGCTCGATCGATCCTCTTGCGGAAAGTTCTTAATGATGGGATCCCTTTTTTTCCCCGAGGTTATAGGAAAGACGTAATAGAACATTAAAATAGTTTTCCTTGTCCAAATTTCAAATATAAATACGAACAGTTCAACCTCGAACGAGGAAGATGGGTTTGAAATCCTCTCCAGCGCTAAGACGGTGGCCGACGGCGAGCACATGATTCAGTTCTCCATGTTAGGGAGACACGGACAGTGATGATAATCAATGGTGACTGATCCACTGTACAAAATAGTGACAGAATATCATTTGATTGACTTCACAGCGTTGCTGTCCACTCGCAGTAACATCCAAGTTAAAACACCTTCGTCACGTGACCGGACAGAAGCTAGTACAACAGACCCTTCAGCAACAACGAGTGCGATTGAAGGTTAGTGTGTTTCTGTCCTCAGATTCCCCTCTTGCCAACTAGTGAACACAATAAGAGCTTGTGGTTTATAGTTTGTGATAGCAATGGCGTCTGTAGAGCCATGCGAGAGCGAAAAGTCCATTTGTTTTAGCCTAACTAGAATGTGATTCATTCAAACTTGTCCAAAGACACATTGTCAAATAAGAAATTGTGGCTATGAATATTTACTTACCTACAGTAGTTATGTGCTGAGCATGTAGTTAACATTATCGACAATTTTATCTAAACTCAAACACTAAAACGATTCTTGTTCATATATTCACAGACAAATGTGGGCCTTGCGAGGTAGTTATGAAACGAACCAGAGCTTACTGTATGAGCGATTTTGGTGAGTCGATTCAATGTCATGGTATCTCAATAGTTTTCTAAGAGCGGCGGGCCCATAACTCCACGCGCACTGCGCTCTACCGAGGGGCGCCTGGGGACAAAGTACATGTGGGATTCTATAAATTTAACAAATTGACGTCAGTTTTTTATGCGTCTGTCCTGTTGTTGATCATGAATTTCGTCATAACATTGTTAAAGTAGCTGTGAACCAACGAGGCGATAACCGATTGTCAAATTGTCCGCTCTCGCTCGTTGACTCATCGCATTAATTACAAATTCATGTGTCTGTCCATTTATTAACAATGACAATTAGCCAATGAGCGCGCGAGAATTTCTTCAGTTATCGTGAAAAATGATGTAGATTAAGAGAAGATCTTCTTTTGTGTATATTCAGTTGTAATGCATTGTTGCTTTTTTCGCATTCTATTGCAGTGATTCATGTCAAGATCTTGTCGGAAGCTGTAAGCGAATTTAATCACGACGCAAACTATCGCGTCCGCTTAATTCACACCTTCAAGTTTACAAGCGGAGTAGCAACCGTAAACAGTGTCTGGATTCTTGGTAATCAGTGCCACTGTCCTCTACTTCTCCCTGGCAAACAGTACCTCTTGATGGGTCGGCTCGGAATGCGCGCGGACTCATCCGAACCAATAGCAGAGATAAATCGAGAAAGTTATGTCGAAGTATGGAAAACATCAATGATTCGTCGACTGCCAGCCTTGAATAAAAGATGTCCCTTGAAGACAACGCAAACCTCTACACTTGTCACAGAGACCACGAGATTAACTACGGGTATATATATCATATGTTCCCTTTGATCTACTTTCAGAATCTTTCATGTTTAGTCGGATTGTAGATTGCCTGTCTTAAACTGTTTGCCAACGTTGTAAGGTCTTGTTTTTGACAGAAATCAGATGTAATATATCAAACACGAAAGACCGTGTTTAACCAAATTTCTAAGCAACGAGAAGAGAGTTGAAAATACAACGCGCAGTGGAGTATTTTTGACCAACTTCGACTTGTTTGAAAATGTGGTCAAACACTGTCTTGAGTGTTTGATATATCTTCTCAATCGAAGCTAAAACTAAGGAGAAAACGGAGAAATAAAAAATTATCTCTGCTAATTAAGATTAGATACCAAACCCTGTCACGATTATGATTTCCTTTGTTTAAACTTGATGAATTAATAATGTGTTTGAGAGTAATATTTTACAGCTTAGTGGGTGCAATTCAAATAACATTTTACTGAGCATTATCCACTTATAATTTGAAATATCATAAGGCGTATGATAACGAAAAATAAACCGAACCTAAGGTTGTAATCAACCTCAGATTTCTTCTTCACCTTAAAAATTAATTCTTATGACAATCGCCCCGTCTCTCGTGCTAAGAGTTGATGGTTTAAGTTGGAATTCAGATGTAGCCAGATAAATCAACGTTCATTTGTGTATTTTTCTTCTTTCCTTTCGCTTGGTGGATCCAACTGATATAGCCGCTATCCCGTCAACGACGGAAACACGAACATCAACAGAGAAGATTTTAAGTCAATTGCCCACCACGCAACCAACAGTAACTCCACCAGGTAAAAGTAAGTACTGAGGGCTAAGCTAGATTCTAACAGTTCACAACTTATGTATGTTATTTGTCGACCTTGGTCTGTCTGTAATGGGAGGTCCGAGGTCTTGAGAGACAAGACAGTGGGCACAGTTTTTCCCGACCAAGGCCGGAAAATAACTTGTTTATTTTTTTTTCTCTAGGTATTGCTTTGAAAGCAACTTTTGTGTTGAGTTTTAATTAGAGCTGTTAAGTTTGACATTTCGGGCACAAAAAGTGGTACTGTTTGCGGAATTTGCACGCTGGATCGTGCGAGATTAGCCAATCAAATTCAAGGATGTAGGATTCCGGACCGCTGAGAAACTGGAGAAAAAATAATGCTATGTAATTCACTTAATGTTAGTTCAGAGAATTCGCTGTTACATCAAGACTTTCCTAACTTATGATGTTCTTTATTCTCAACACTTGTTTACTTCACAAAGTAAGTTCATTATTCTGGAGAATCATTCTGGAGAATTTTAATTTGCTCTCTGGTAACTGTGCTAGTACAAAAACCAATACTGTGATAACTGAAAGAACTTCACAATTTAAACAAGCTGTCTGACAATTCTGACAGTCAAACATGGCTGTGTAAAAGGCTTTATGTCATTTTTCTTAGCCGCCGAAGTTCACAGACATTGCGATCTTTCATATAGGAAAAAAATGGTTGTCAAGTGGCGAGAGCACTGATCTTTAATGGTTCATGCCCAAGTCTCTGTCAAGACACTTTACCCAAAGTCCTTTGCTAGGGCTGTCATTCAGTTCCCACGCTCTTTTACCGGTAAGTGAAAATTTCTATGCTTTACTGATACGCGTTTTTCTCTCTTCCTGCAGTGAAGTGTCGCCGACCCTGTCGAATAACAAAGAAAAGAAACAAGAGCTACTGCGAAAGTAATTTTGGTAAATAAGCATTCCATAACTTGAGCATGTTGAAATTTATTTATATTTTCTTTGGAATGGATCCCACCCAAATAAATAAGCATATTTAAAAAAGAAGTCCTTATTTAAGCATTAAAGGGGATTTTCTTTAAATTATAGGTCGGACTTAAGAGCCACTGAAATGCGTACCCTATTGCCTTTTCACAGAACCACAAAAACAGTAACAATGTCCTGCGGTTTCCTGAAAAAGTCAACTCCTAGCATTTCTTTAAATCATGTCTATATTTTACTCTCCAGTTATACGAGCAAGAGTATTGAAAGCATCATTCAATGATACTCTTCGAGAAAGGAAATACCTAGTAAGGATCATTAAAGACTTTAAAAGCATTGTGGACCTCCAGGTACGGGAGAACATTTTCGTGGTAAATGATGAGTGCCAGTGCCCGAACTTGGAAGTTCGTAAGCAATACGTAATCATGGGAACAGTGGAAACTATCTCCATCACTGATACTCGGCTTGTAATTCCTCCAAGACCGTTTGTTTGGATGTGGAAATCAAGAATGGAAGCAGGACTTAAATCAGTTACCTGTGGAAATTAAAGAGACTTGAACTAGAACTGCAGAAATATTCATTCGTACGCGTATAT
>OZ026597.1:19256520-19354020 GCA_964020085.1 Micromussa lordhowensis | reverse complement strand
TACAACTGATGACATCAGAAGTGAAACAAAGGGCAATGATCGTCACGTCCGTTTACGGCTGACACCGGCATCAATTGTTTTAACAAGTGCTTCCAAATTAAAGTCTATTTGGTATGCAACATAGGTGGGTGCAAAATTGGATCCATCATCCGCTTTGATAAATCAGGCTTTTGACTGAAACTTTGCCAAAAATCATGTCAATTGTGCAAGGGTTTCTACTCAAGAAGTGTTATTGTTATGCAAATAGTGTCGCACACTAATGACGTCACAAAATTCGAGACCCCCAACTTGACTCGGACAAACAAACTACTCAACCTGCCATTTCTGTGAGAGCGTTTAGTGGCATCAATGTCATTCGCGAGCTCTTCACTTTGTTCTTTGACCATTCTAACCCAAGATGATGGCGTTCCTGGCTCCAAATTTGAATGAGAACCAGAGGACTACACTGTAGATCAATTGAAACAATGGTTGAAGTGCAGAGGTTTAAGAGTGACTTTCTGTAAATACTGTGGATAGGTCTGCAAAATGCAAAAATCAAATTCCCTGAAATTTTTTTTTTACAAGAAAGCCCTCTGGAAACTTTTTAAGAAAATACAACTTTTAGTTTGTTTGAATTTTTATTTTTCAAGTAATGTGATTTTTTGATTTTCACCCTTGGAGATGCCCTCGAGCCACTGAAAAATGTGCTTTGTATTTGTGACTCGTAAGAAAAGATTGAAACCCGAATTTTTAGCAAAATTAATTTTCAAATTTACCCTCCTGAACAGCATTATCAGAGAGCTCGATTATGGCAAATTTCAATGGCAAAAGTCCCTATAGTTACCTGATGCAAAGATGGTACATGTATTCTATAGAAAGAGTAAAGCTTCCTCTGTCGTTCTATGAAATAAAATTTTGGGGCAACTCAAGCTGCGAATTTAGACGATGGAAAATATTTTGTGAATACAAGAGAGAACCTAAACAACAGTTAAAATTTTAGCCTGAATGTGACCCTTTCCCCCATTTAAATGCTTTTTAGCTATTCTTTATCTTCTGTGGGCAATTTTATTGAAAAGAACTTTTAACTTGCTTATGAGTATGTGTGTATTTGTTTACTGAAGCGGAAATTTGTGAATATTTAATTTATTCCATCTGATAAGTTCTTTTTCATGTGCTGCAAGGCGTTTGGTGTTCTCATTAAAACAAAATGGTATTGCCAAATAGAAAGGTTTTCTTCTCAAATTTTAAAACAACATATGTAGCTTTTGACTTGCCATCCACATGTATGGCTTTATTTACTCAGCACCGTTACACCAGTTGTGATAGCATGACGATAATTGACAAGTTGATTTTCGCAAATCAAATTTTTTTAAAAAAATATGTATATAATTACACTGTATCTTATACATCATGATGCTTTGAGACCACTTGATGAAACAAATAAGTCTACAAATTTTGAAACTCTCATTGCGGTGAAATAAAAAACCATGATCTACTATGTTTATGCCGCGGTCGTGTGATCCTGGAGTGTGGTATCACATGACAATAACAACAAAAAAATGGCCACCTGCAGCTATTTGCAAATCGTTGGTGGCACATGCGTCACATGTGGTCCTAGCAATTTCGAATCCCGCATGTGTTCAATGTGTTTAAATTCGAAAATGTGACAAAGATATTCCAAGGCTATTGGTGTGAGCGATTCTTCTCTGGACGAAGCAAGGCTACTGTTGGCTAGAGCAGGCCAGTGTATTTGTAATTCAATTTTCTCTTTATATTGCGGAATATTATCGAGAAAATACTGAATGCTACTGTAACAGACAATCACCATGAGGCCCAATAAGGCGTGATTTGATGGGTTTACCTCGGTGTAATAACCTGTGAAGTTTTTCTTTGTTTTGTAGCTATTGTTAGGGTTAGGGTCTAGAAGAACTTTTCCTGTCCAGAGCAATGGATACAACATGAGAAGAACCAGAAAGGGGATCGTGGGATAGATCTGGCACAGTCGAGAAGACTCCACCTTCAGACGAATATTTTGTTGCCTGTAGGCTCTCGTAAGTATATCGTCACGGGATGGGAGACCAGCCAACAGAAAAACGCTTTGTTAGCAAAGGCCGGATTGGGCTGTCTTCTGTGAAAATGTTCAGTACTTTTAAAAAGTAAATAACCGACTGTGAGGAAATCTTTGCATGGGTTAGATTATATTGCAGCAGAGGGGACCAAAGGATTTGACGAACTGCACCGTATTTTGGACCGTTTAGGAGAATGTGGTCTTAGAAGAGAAATGGTGAGCCATTATCAGAAATCGCTTAAGGAAGCAAAGCAGTACTTGAAGTCAGATCATAAGGCACAAATAAGGTATAATGATGAATGTGTGTAAAAATAGAAATGATAGACAGACGATTTGACGTATTCTTGCCGTCAAGCGGTTGAATTAAGCGAGGAATTAAAAAAGCACATCAACTACGCAGTTGCAGACAAGACGAGGCTAGATCTTCCTAAGTAAGGAGTTAGTTCCTTGCCTACAAATGGCCTTGAATATCTTTGCCACATTCCAATTTTAACAAATTGAACATGTGCGGGATTTGAAACGCTTGGACCGCACGTGCCACCAACGATTTGAGAACAACTGCTGGTGGCCATTTTTTAGTTGTTATTGTCATGTGATACCACAGTCGAGGATCACATGACCGCGGCATAAAAATAGTAGATCATGGTTTTTCACCGCAATGAGAGTTTCAAAATTTGTAGACTCATTTCACAAGTCTTTATCAAGTGGTCTCAAAGCATCATGATGTATCTGATACATGTATATATACAATGTACATATCTTTTTTTGATGAATTCAATCTGCAAAAAGTGACTTGTCAATTATCGTCACGCCATCTCACCACTATCACACCCAGTGTAACACTGCTGATCATGAGTAAATCAAGCCATACATGTGGACGGCAAGTCAAAAGCTATATGTTGTTTAAAAATTTGAGAAGAAAACCTTTCTATTTGGCAATACCATTTTGTTTTAATGAGAACACCAAACGCCTTGCAGCACACGAAAAAGAACTTATCAGATGGAGTAAATTAAATATTCACAAATTTCCGCTTCAGTAAAACTAAACAATTATGCACATGCTCATTAACAAGTAAGAAGTCCTTTTCAGCGTAAAAAAAATAAAATAAAGAGTCTTCTACTTCATTGATCGGCAAAGAAACGTCTAATTCCTCTGCACAGTTCTCCTCAAGGTGCAATTCTTTCTTTCTTACCGACTCTGATCTTGGTTTTGGTGCCTTTCGCTTTCAAGCATGTGCACAACTGGCTTCTGATGGCTTCTGATGGCTTCAGATTTGCCTTTAGAGGATCGGGATGTTCTGTAGTGGGGCCTTTTTCGATGGGCCAATGAAGGGCACAAATGTAAGTACTTCTTGAGACATTCTTTTCGGTAAAGAACTGCCTGGAACAAGCCATTAACCATCTCTTGCACTTTCCGATATCTTGCGTCGGTTTAGGAAATGGGATGAATGCTTTATTCCCCGACTCCTCAAACTCCTTGAGCGATTTTGGCCATTTCTTTTGTACCTTGAGTCGGTTTTGCATTCACCCCAACAGCAATGCTTGGTTGAATCACGCGGGGGATCTCATGAGACGAAATCTATTTTTAGAACTAGTGCGCGACGCTATTGTTTTAAATTTACATACTGTCTCATTTTCTTTGCATAAAGCCAGTACCAAAATCAGGCAAAGTAAAGGACTTAGAGAAATGTAGCTAAATTTGTTCCTGAGCCTAACTTGTAGCAGCAATTTTATGTTAACAGTATTGATTAGTAATCCAAATAACAAAGACTCAATCGACAACGAGGATTCCGACTAGACGTTTTGCAGCCATTTTGCTACAATTAATTTTTACAACCATCTTTTATCATCAGGCTGGGCTTATCCCAGTTGCAGTAGCATGAAGCGACTAGGAGTATTTCTACTCCCCCTTGGATGGGATGCTACATGTAGTCCATCACAGGGTTACCTCCAGCATTAAATTCGCCGGTACCCATTTTCTAGGTAGAGAGAGGCACTGTGGGAGTAAAGTATCTTGTCCAAGAACACAGCACAATGTCCCAGGCCAGGGCTCAAACCAGGACCACTCACTCCAGAGTAGAGCGCACCAACCATGAGGCCACTGCGCCTCTCAATTTTATAGGTACATGAAGCTAATCTTGCCCAAAATTTCAAATATTGGCAAAAATTGGCAAAATTTATGGGGTACATGTATTGTATTGGACAGCTAGCTGTAGTACCAAATTCTCAAAATTGAGATTAAATGAAATACATGTACACGGCATAAAGTTTTAAGCTATTGTACACGTACATGTAGAAATTTGAAAACATTGAAACCATATGCATGTACATGTACATCTACTGTAACCTGGTCTTATGATATTTGTTCCTTGGTGAAACTCTTTCAAGAATCTTAAGCAATTTAGAGGCACCCCTCTGCTTTGACAAGTGAGAAAAACACTTTATACCCTGTACATGTACAATGACATCATGGCTATAATAAAGACACTTAATTAGTTCCATCCCCCCAGTGTTCATGTTAGAGCTAATGGGATGTATATAGCAATCACCTGTTGACTGTTATTGTCTTGCAGAATGCAAAGCACAGTTGTCATGAGGGGGATGAATACCAGACATCAAATTATGCTTAAAAGTATGCTTTTTGATGATAATTACTTGTATGTGTATTTTGCTGTAAATGTAATCAATGAAATTATAATGTTTCAGTCTTGTTACCAAAGATTCATATGTGTCAGTCTTTGAATTTGTGCTGTAACTACAACTACTGTACCTATTTCAATCTGTTTTCAGTCAGGAGAAAGAAGAACTATTGAAGCCAAGGTATTTAAATTAATGAGTGAGATTTGAAGATGTGTACTATTAGTACATTATATGTAACTCAGTACAGAGATTCAAGGTGTAAAGTGAAGCAAAGTATTCAAATCTCAACAAAATGAGTGACGTGTTTTTTTAATTAGTATTATAAGTAGTCTTTTTTTAAACCAGAAATATTTTTTCTTTGTCAGTAAGTTCTCAGAACCAACACAATCCACTCATCAAATTTAACAAATTGACCTTAGACTACTTTGACGATGTTATGACAAAATTAATAATTGTCAATAATGTCACAGACACCTGAAAAACTGAGGTCACTGACAATTTTTTTTTTACAGTGACAACATCACATTAATTTTAAATTCATGTGTCTGTCTGCTTATTGACAATAAAATAGGCCAATGAGAATGTGAGAATTTCTGCAGTGATTGTAAAACTGGTCATTTCAACATGTTCTCAACTTGCAGAAGACTGTAAAAATATATTGCTTCATTTTTTTGTCACCTTTGCTGTTGTGAACTGCATAAGGTCTTAAATGTTTCCAGAGTTCTTGTAGGACTTTTACTTGAAGTGTTGGCAGAAACATTTTTCCCTCCAAAAATTTGTGATTGCGGAAGTGATGTCACTGCTATACCAGGAACTGGGTTCTTCTTAGTCCTTATTATTTTGATTGTCCCATGACATAAATTATCAGAAAACGTATTGCTGCGAAAACAAAGCATGAGGTTGTTGTCTGTAAATCTCCAACATATTTTTAACCTAAATGGCCAGTGGAAGGCCTTAGGCATTCACATTCCATTTAAGACAGGTAACTGGTTATATGTACATGTACATAATATTTAAAAATTATAATAAATGTATACAATTTTGCTTATTCAGTCAACCATCATCTTTCTTGTGGTGATGTCATTGCTTCTTGCAACTCCTGTTGGTGGATCAATGTGGACATGAACGAACCTGCCCTTGTGTTCATTGTGGGTCAAGCACTGATTTTGAAGTGAAGAAGGATGGTGCTGCCAAAGCGGAAAAAATTGGCTTTAATTCCTTCTCTCTCAAGGTAAGTTAACTTCAATTGTCATTGCCATTTGTATTTTAGGGGTATGGTTTGCTAAACTACTGAATGTGGTGTCTTGCTTTTTTTTCCACTCAACCCAATCTACAGTTCAATACTCCAAGACCACCCAATCAAAATTGGCCAATAGCATTCGAGTGTTGAAACAATAAAACTGGTCAAAAATGTATTGTTCTTAGAGTGCGCTGCTTTTTTAGATACATAATTTCTCAGAAATATTTCACGTTTGAAAATTAAGGTATCTGTGAGCCCTCTCCACAGATTTTTTATCATTCATTTATGGTGTATTTTATCATGCCTACACAATCCAATAAAAAAGAGTGGTCGCCAAGCATATTTTAGGTTAAATTAAATAACTTAAAGCTAAAGTAAAGGCAGTTTCTAGCAGGCTGTAGTATTTTTATGGTAACCTATTACCATAAACATTGCAATTATTAGTTCACCAATGGCTGGCTGTTTGTGTGATACCAATATTATATGTTTCAGTTGATGAGAATGTCTACCCACATTTGTAAACTAAATGGATCTCTAACTTTGTATAAGAGATTCATGTAGCTGGTGCAAGAACTCACCCACATCGCAGCGCATTCAGTGAGAAGAAAAAAATGTTTTCACCATGGGACTGTCTGCATGTGCTGAATGGATCTTGAACTTTGTACAAGAGATAGCTAGTGTAAGTACTCACCCACAAGGGAGTTGGTCATCTAAGCACATTCTCTCCCTGAGTTTCTTGGTCTGTGAATAAAAGACTGGTCCTTCCTTAATAGTTGAATGAGAACAAAAAATGTTTTGACCATGGGACTGTCTGCATGCACTGAATGGATCTTGAACTTTGAACAAGAGATAGCTGGTGTAAGTACTGACCCAGAAGGGAGTTGGTCCACTAAGCACATTCTCTTCCTGAGTTTCTTGGTCTGTGAAGCAAAGACTGGTCCTCCCTAAAAATGGAATAATAAGGAAAAATGTTTTGGTCATGGGACTGTCTACATGCGTTGAATGGATCTTGAACTTTGTACAAGAGATAGCTGGTGTAAGTACTGACCCACAAGGGAGTTGGTCCACCAAGCAGATTCTTTTCCTGAGTTTCTTGGTCTTTGAAGCAAAGACTGGTCATCCCCTCAAATGGATAATTAGGAAACATGTTTTGGCCATGGAACTGTCTGCATGCACTGAATGGATCTTGAACTTTGTACAAGAGATGGCTGGTGTAAGTACTGAGCCACCAGGGAGTTGGTCCACCAAGCACATTCTCTTCCTGAGTTTCTTGGTCTGTGAAGCAAAGACTGTTCCTCCTCTAAAATGGAATAATAAGGAAAAAATGTTTTGGTCATGGGACTGTCTGCATGAGCTGAATGGATCTTGAACTTTGTACAAGAGATAGCTGGTGTAAGTACTGACCCACAAGGGAGTTGGTCCACCAAGCACATTCTCTTCCTGAGTTTCTTGGTCTTTGAAGCAAAGACTGGTCCTCCCCTAAAATGGATAAAAAGGAAAAATGTTTTGGCCATGGAACTGTCTGCATCCGCTGAATAGATCTTGAACTTTGTACAAGAGATAGCTGGTGTAAGTACTGACCCACAAGGGAATTGGTCCACCAAGCACATTCTCTTCCTGCGTTTCTTGGTCTGTGAAGCAAAGACTGGTCCTCCCTAAAAATGGAATAATCAGGAAAAATGTTTTGGTCATGGGACTGTCTGCATGCGCTGAATGGATCTTGAACTTTGTACAAGAGATAGCTGGTGTAAGTACTGACCCACAAGGGAGTTTGTCCACCAAGCACGTTCTCTTCCTGAGTGTCTTGGTCTGTGAAGCAAAGACTGGTCCTCCCCTAAAATGGAATAATAAGGAAAAATGTGTTGGCCATGGAACTGTCTGCATGCGCTGAATAGATCTTGAACTTTGTGCAAGAGATAGCTGGTATAGGTACTGACCCACAATGGAGTTGGTCCACCAAGCACATTCTCTTCCTGAGTTTCTTGGTCTATGAAGCAAAGACTGGTCCTCCCTAAAAATGGAATAATAAGGAAAAATGTTTTGGTCATGGGACTGTCTGCATGCGCTGAATGGATCTTGAACTTTGTACAAGAGATAGCTGGTATAGGTACTGACCCACAATGGAGTTGGTCCACCAACTACATTCTCTTCCTGAGTTTCTTGGTCTATGAAGCAAAAACTGGTCCTTCCTAAAAATGGAATAATAAGGAAAAATGTTTTATTCATGGACTGTCTGCATGTGCTGAATGGATCTTGAACTTTGTACAAGAGATAGCTGGTGTAACTACTGACCCACAAGGGAATTGGTCCACCAAGCACGCTCTTTTCCTGAGTTTTTTGGTCTTTGAAGCAAAGACTGGTCCTCCCCTAAAATGGAATAATAAGGAAAAATATTTTGGCCATGGAACTGTCTGCATGTGCTGAATAGATCTTGAACTTTGTACAAGAGATAGTGTATGTACTGAGCCACAAGGGAGTCGTTCCACGAAGCACATTCTCTTCCAGAGTTTTCTTGGTGTCTGAAGCAAGGACTCTACTCCCTAAAATTTGAACTGTCTGCAACTGCTTAATGGATCTTGTACTGACTTAATAAAATTGAATAAGGAAGGAAGGTTTAGTGAATTGTCAGGGCTGCATATTTTTCCCTGTTAAAAGTGGACACGTCTTCTAGACGGGTACTTTTTTGGGTCTGAGGTGCATCGACTATTGGCTAGCTGGAAGTTTGATTGTAATTTTTCTTTTCTTTCTTAGTTGCAAAGTGTGGACTGATAAGTGTTCTGTTTATTACTCAAAACCCTTCTAGCATAGCATGTGAGAATCATCAGTCAGTAGGAGATTGACAAGTAAGTTCTTTGTTATTACTGATGCCTGAAATTCACGGAAGATGTCAATGGATTTACTCAGAAAATGTCGACCTCAGTATTGAACATCAAATTGGTTAGTTGACCCGACCGTTTTATTCTGGACCGGATGCACGAGTTATCCACTGGCATCTGATTGGTTTATAAACAATGGAATTAGTGTGGCTACATCATAACTTGCTTATTCGCTGAAACGGTAGCTATCCCTTTAAGACTGTAGTATTTCAAATTATTGAGAGATTTGTTCAAGCAGTGGAGTTTCCGCGAACAATCTTCTTTGATTGAAGTCACATGTTCAGAGTTGGGATTGTATGTTGTACCAGGGGGTTTTTCCTATGTTTAGGCATTTTAGAAGATTATTTGTGAAGTAACGAATTTGAAAGCTTTTCTTTATTCTTGCTATCTCAAACTAATAAATGCGTTATTCTTAATTTCAGTGATGTGCTTCACCAAAAAAGACACGAGACAACTACTATTAAAAGAATAGTGTTTTTAAAGGTTAACTAATGTAGAAGAACTGTCTTGGTCAAGTGTTGGAAGTAATACATCAAACACGAGTGACAGTGTTTCATCGGATATCCAAACACCGAGAAGAGAGTTGAAAATACGACGCGCAGCGGAGTATTTTTGACGAAATTCGAGGTGTTTGGATAGCCGATAAAATACTGTCTCGAGTGTTTGATATATCTTCTCATTCGAAACAAAAACTAAGGAGTGAACGGAGAAGTTAAATCGTCAAAATCTATGCTAATTAAGACCCGGGTATCCCAACCCCCTTCCCGGTTGTGATTTTCTTTGTTTTAACTTGATGAATTATTAACGAGTTTTTTTGAGAATCACAGATCAAGTTCGACTGCGAAAAATAATGCAAACAAATTGCAGTTTATAGTCATTCCTCTTTTGAGAAATGTGTTCAAAATAATTATGTACTTGTGTTAAGTTTGCAGTAATTTGGTACGTGCTTACTATACAAAAAATAGCGCTTCACGGTTCGAGTGTCCCTACTGTAACAAATATAGTTGCACAAATATAGTTGAAATTTTACTTAACTAGATGTACTTTCAGTTTGATAATCAATAAAAGCCATGTGATGTTTTCACTAAATAAATGTTTTGTTGTCTCACTTTACGATCCGTTCCTGCCTAAACCCATAGCAAACTCTACCCCCAACTTGGAGGAGTGGTTACACTGGTCTGAAAAGTCACCTCAAGCCCTTTATCCTCAAGCTAGATCCTCATTTCCTGGTTTTCGTGTTTTCATTTCCAAGCAATTACGTTATTTCTGACGATTGAGGGACGAATTAGCCGGAAATCATTCCTGATGGCACGTTGGAGAGTCTCGGGTGCATCGCGGGATGCTTAGGGACTATTTAAGGGTTTGGCGGGAGATTCAAGTCATTCTAGGTCGCTGGTCGATCAGTTGTGTTCGCCCACTTTATTTTCTAGGATTGCTCCGATTTTATCAATTTGTGTAAATAATTGTAAAATACCCTTTCCTCGGGGTCTCATGCTGCTGCATTAGATGAGGAATACGTTTACACACATTTTTTGGCCACATTTAAAAGGTGGTTTTTTAGTGGTTTTTCGTGTGGCGTAGCACATGTTCTATTTCTTGGAACCCCTAGTTAAATTTGTGAGGTAAACATTAGGATACATTGAATCTGATGGCTGACTGACGCATACTCAATAAACTTTTCACATTGAATGTCTCGTGCGAGTGTCGTGAGAATAAAGTAAGTCTGACCTTCGCGCGGATTTCCGAAGAACTCTGTCGGCTAAATGTGCAAGCGTTTTTCTTCTCTACAATTTTTACCTAATGCGCATGTGTATGAGTAAAAGATGTACCACATGGACGAAACATTTTAACGAGCTAAAGGGCAGATGCTTTCATTTTCCTCATGCATGTGTGTGTTTCAGGCGGTTGAATGGATCGACGATAACTTAGGTTAGGGAACACGCTCTGAGCGAGGACGAGGAGTTGAACCCTACCTAACTAAAACATGGGGGGAACCGGGAGACAAATAAAAACAAAACGAAGAAAGAACATTAGAATATTGAAATATCATAATAGCTATCAACCAAGTAAATGGCTACCCAGTACAACCAGCTACAAAATTTTTGAAAATCTTCCGTCATATTTGTCTACTGGGTATGCGTCTCTGTGTACGATGTACCACAAGGAGCAAGGACTCAAGTAACTTTAAATTGCTTCCATCCTAAAGCGCATGCTCATTTGTTTGTGACCTACCACAAGGACTTGCAACTTAAGTAACTATAAAGCATATTACCTTGCCTGGGCTTGGTGGTGGGGGTATGTTGCTTTTGTCAATAAACACTTTTCAAAAGGAAAACTACTACTAGTACACACAGAAAAAAACAACCTACTACTACTACTACTACACCAAAAAACAACACTTCTTTGGACACCAAAGAAATAGTCTTTTGGACAGATTTTAGTTACTACCATCCCAAACCCCCTCCCACCACCCAGAAATTAAAATTTCTTTAGTATCAAACAAACTATCCATTCCTTGTGGTACTCATCAATTAACTACGCATGCGTAGTAGTACCCTGATACAGGAAAAAGCCCACTTTTCGACAATATCTGAATCAAGAACGTTCAATCTCGAAATGAGTGAAAAATCCAGATGGGATCCGTCCACCATCCCCCGCCACCACACCCAGAGATAAACAATTCCATTTAAACTTCGTCAGGTTTTTATCCTTGTGGTAGACTCGCGCATGCGTATAGAACCAGTCTGAGCCCTTGCGAGGACTATTTCAACTCTCTGTTTACTTCTTTCTTTGTGGTATATTTTAACAAATACGCATGCGTATTGAAACAATACGAGCCCTTGCGAGGACTATTTCAATTCTCTGTTTACTTCTTTCTTTGTGGTATATTTTCAACAAATACGCATGCGTATTGAAACAATACGAGCCCTTGCGAGGACTATTTCAATTCTCTGTTTACTTCTTTCTTTGTGGTATATTTTCAACAAATACGCAGGCGTATTGAAACAGTACGAGCAGTTCAGACATCTTCAATTCTAAGAACATATCTATTCTTGTGTTAGTTTTTAACAAATACACATGAGTATTGTAATAGTACAAACCCATCTTACTATTCCTTCTATCTACTTTATCCTTCCTTAAGTTTCTTATCCTTGTGATAAATCTATATATAACAAATGCGCCGGCGCGTAGAGAGAGCTGTTATGACGACTTTAAAAATCAAGACAAACCCGGGATTCAACCAAAAAGTGATGATTTTACATTGTATCCTACATCCCTGCATAAGGAGAACTGAAGGAACTATAGAACTAATGGATTGAACATTTCCAAGATTTTTATTTGAATCTTTTACAAAGAAACTTTGAAATAATTTCAAAGTGCACTTACAAAACAATACAAAGAATAACGATAATCTGGGCTCATGAAAAGTAGCTGTGAATTTACCGTGACGAGAGTGGTGTTTAGTTATAGGTTTCGCTCCTATTGGGAGAACTCGCAAAAATGACTTTTTTTAAGTATCTAAATATAATAAGTTAAAATAAGAGGTTTTATGAAACTTCACTACTTGAAATATTCCCTACAAACCAACAGTTTTATATCAAGTAAAGTTGGACTGTCTGATCTTCGATTTGTTGTTCATCGGTGAATGCAAACTGAAACTAAACACCCATTCTCAAACTCATTAATAATTCATCAACTTAAAACAAAGAAAATCACAACCGTGAAGGAGGTTTGGATACGCGGTCTTAATTAGCATAGAGTTTGAGGATTTCACCTCTCCGTTTTCTCCTTAGTTTTTGCTCCGATTGAGAAGATATATCAAACACTCGAGACAGTGTTTCATCGGCTATCCAAACACCTCGAATTTCGTCAAAAATACTCCGCTGCGCGTCGTATTTTCAACTCTCTTCTCGGTGTTTGGATATCCCGATGAAACACTGTCGCTCGTGTTTGATATATTACGTCAAACTCAATTATATGTTATTAACTTTATCATTATTTGTTTGCATTCACCAATATGACATATGGACACTTTTCCGTACATATTAAGGTAATATTTCGTTTATTTCTTCACTTGAAAATGAAAGCGAGATGACATCTAAGCGTTGTGTGATTTCGCTAATTTCTATTCTTTATTAAATCCATTTTGAAATCACCGGTTATCCTTGTAATGTAATTGGTTCTGAGCGGTGCGATTTATTCACGAATCGCACTATCTTTTGCTATAAATCACATCTTTTTCTCAGCCAATGAGATTGAGACAGTAAAACAAAACAACCAATCAGATTCTAAGGTTTTTTTAAACTCACCAATCACATTGCAGGAAAATAAAAGACAAAAAGGCCATTGTTTGGCAAATTTGGCAACTTGGTTCAATAAATATTGGTCCTGACCAAAATCTTGTTCCTGTATTTAGGCTATTAAATTGAGCGATTTAAAAATGGATCTAATGAAGTAGTAATTGAACTTCGGGTCGTGCAATTTTGGTCTGGAATCAAAATCACGCGTATGATTTCAGACCAAATTGCACTCCACTCAGTTCAATTACCATTATTAGCTGTTTATCTAAAACAGTGATTAAAAAAGAAATAGTTGTGAAAATAATTTGAATATAACTTATTAATAAATAAATAAAAAGTTAAATAAACTCTATAAGCTAAGCTGAATCAAATGGCACACTGTTTTCCATTACTACCAAAATGTTTCTTAAGACGTTAAGTACAAACATCGCGCACTTGTTTAACTTACAATCTCATGGCTACTGTCCTGTTCTTTGCTCAGTGTGGTTATGGACTACCATCCCATCCAGGAGAAGAAAAAGCGCGTTTCATTGTTTTTCGCCACATTACTTCTAGTCAACATCATGTTTTTGTTAGAGTTCGCTAAAGCATTTTCTTTGAAGACATTTGTGATTAAGTTCTCAGCGAAGCAGCAGAACGTTTAGAGGACGAGATATGTAGCACTTTAGTGGTATTAAATTGCGTCAGTTTGCTTTGTTGTTCCTACTCGAGACGTGTAAAATCTATATCATAAAGCAAATGAAGAAGCCTAATCCGTGTATTACACTGTGATAAAACACTCCGGACATTTGAGAACCCGAGGGAAATGTAGAAAACGCTACCCTGCGTCTCGCGTTTTCTACATTTCCCTCGTGTTCTCAAATGCCCGTCGTGTTATATACGGCTTAGGCTTCTTTATTTGTTAACTAAAAGAAACTATTAAGCAGGAAGCTGAGCTATTGACGAGTATAAATGTATAAACGAGTCTTTTGCCGAAGTTTAACGGCATCAACTCAGATGATTCTCTCTGACGTCGTCTTCTCAGACGTTCCAGATAATGAAGGCCTAAAAGAAAGGAGATCCAAACATTAATAGACAAACAGAAATAAATATACACTCTTCCCAGTTACACAGCTTTAAGATACGCAATTGCAAACCTTTTTGCTAGAAAAACCAGACCTTGAGCCAAGGAAATGCGCCGCCTTTAACCTAGACATTGCGCACTTCTTGCCAGGACAATTGTCTCTTTTGTACATTTTTGGTTAAAAATTACACGTCTTTACCTATCAATTGCGTATCGTTCGGCTAGAAAGGACGCATTTGTAGACCAAAAATTACAGGGTTTCCCTATAAATCTATTAAATCTTTTAGCTAGACATTCCACATTTTTTTGGCTAAAAATCACAGGATTTTCCTAGAAATTTCAAATCTTTCAGCAAGAAACTGCACAGATTCAGGAAAGAAAATGGCTCAACGCTTAACACCTTTCACCTGGAAACTGTTCAATTGCTTGCTAACAGCTGCACAATGTCTGATTCAAGCACTGCTAGTGCTGCGTAAAATGTCGTAACTTTAACATAAATTTTACAGCTAGGAATTGTGCAGTTTCGACAATAAACTTATTAGTTGTGTTATACAAAAAAATAAGTAGCTTTTAGAAGGCATTGCACAACTTTGAGAAACTTTTGCCCAATTTTTACTTGATTGAAATTGGCCGAAAGAAATTACGAACCGTATAGCTGGAAATGACGTATATTTTAGTGAGCTTTTTTAGTGAGCCAGCTTGGCGCAATTTGGGGGAACTATCGTGCACCTTTTGGCAAGATACTTCACAGGTTTGAGCCTTAATTGCGAAAAATTAAGCTGGAAACTGCGCAACTGCTAGCTGCTGGCACCTTAAGTGCTAAGCAATCAGTGTCACTTCATTTGCAACAATCTGCCAATCAGAATTTGATGTACGCAGTCTCAACATTCAAATGGACCGAGAGCTTTGCAGAAAATCTCCACACAATAAAGCATCCTGCGAGCAGTACAAACTTGAACTTACAGTCGAAAATCAGGAATAAGCGTTAAATTACCCGATTCATGCAGAAATTCAACTTCTGAATTTCTGAATTTCACCTACGGCATAACAGTCTTCTCCGCTCTGAATATTCCTCTAGCAAGTGTTCACCATACGGTACCTAAGCCGGGTTATCCATAGTATGAAGCTATTTATTTACATGTATGCTACATGTACATATGGAGTCAAAACGTTCATAACAATTACATTATCCAGCACCTATCAAGTAACCATGGGATGGACCTGACTGATCGGGTGAGGAGAGTGAGGGTGACAATTCTCTCAAAGAGAACCGAATAGATCTGGAACAAGAAAAACAAATCCCAGTTCTTTGACTTCTACTTGATCATAAATAGTGAATAAATATCTCCAATGCAATTAAAAAAAAAACATTTTACAATCTTTCAATTAATACTGCAATTTAATTCATGAACAAACGCGCAGACATAAGTATAGTAACTCGAGTCCTGCAAAGCGAGCGAATTCAGAATGTAAAAAAAAGGATGTACTTGTCAATTTCCAGCTTATTCATGCCTCTTACAAGCTAGAAAGGTTTGGAGTAATCAACTGAACACTTACCAGTCCCCACATTGCAGCTACGAAAGAGAACAATTACAGTCAAACTGCCCAAAAACCAACACCCACAACAAAAATGGCCCATCTAAAAAACAGGGGCCAAACGGAGAGCCATGATCATTACCCAACACAATTTTCTTCTTTTTCGAGTTTTAGTACCAATCCCATGGCCAAAACAGGTCTTTTTTGTCTAATTGTTAGGCAGGACCACTCTGCTTCGCACACCAAGAAACTCAGGAAGAGAATATGTTGATGGACCAACTCCCTTGTGGGTCAGTACTGACATCAGCTATCTCTTGTACAAAGTTTAAGATCCATTTCGCGCATGCAGACAGTCCCATGGCCAAAACAGGTTTTTCTGTCTATTTTTTAGGGAGGACCAGTCTTTGCTTCACAGACCAAGACACTCAGGAAGAGAATGTGCTTGGTGGACCAACTCCCTTGTGGGTCAGTACTTACACCAGCTATCTCTTGTACAAAGTTCAAGATCCATTCAGCGCATGCAGACAGTCCCATGGCCAAAACAGGTTTTCTGTCTATTTTTTAGGGAGGACCAGTCTTTGCTTCACAGATCAAGAAACTCAGGAAGAGAATGTGCTTGGTGGACCAACTCCCTTGTGGGTCAGTACTTACACCAGCTATCTCTTGTACGAAGTTCAAGATCCATTTAGCGCATGCAGACAGTCCCATGGCCAAAACAGGTTTCTCTGTCTATTTTTTAGGGAGGACCAGTCTTTGCTTCACAGACCAAGAAACTCAGGAAGAGAATATGTTGATGGACCAACTCCCTTGTGGGTCAGTACTTACACCAGCTATCTCTTGTACAAAGTTCAAGATCCATTCAGCGCATACAGACAGTCCCATGGCCAAAAAAAGGTTTTTCTGTCCATTTTTTAGGGAGGACCAGTCTTTGCTTCACAGACCAAGAAACTCAGGAAGAGAATATGTTGATGGACCAACTCCCTTGTGGGTCAGTACTTACACCAGCTATCTCTTGTACAAAGTTCAAGATCCATTCAGCACATGCAGACAGTCCCATGTCCAAAACAGGTTTTTCTGTCTATTTTTTAGGGAGGACCAGTCTTTGGTTCACAGACCAAGACACTCAGGAAGAGAATGTGCTTGGTGGACCAACTCCCTTGTGGGTCAGTACTTACACCAGCTATCTCTTGTACAAAGTTCAAGATCCATTTAGCGCATGCAGACAGTCCCATGTCCAAAACAGGTTTTTCTGTCTATTTTTTAGGGAGGACCAGTCTTTGCTTCACAGACCAAGAAACTCAGGAAGAGAATGTGCTTGGTGGACCAACTCCCTTGTGGGTCAGTACTTACACCAGCTATCTCTTGTACAAAGTTCAAGATCCATTCAGCGCATGCAGACAGTCCCATGGCCAAAACAGGTTTTCTGTCTATTTTTTAGGGAGGACCAGTCTTTGCTTCACAGATCAAGAAACTCAGGAAGAGAATGTGCTTGGTGGACCAACTCCCTTGTGGGTCAGTACTTACACCAGCTATCTCTTGTACGAAGTTCAAGATCCATTTAGCGCATGCAGACAGTCCCATGGCCAAAACAGGTTTCTCTGTCTATTTTTTAGGGAGGACCAGTCTTTGCTTCACAGACCAAGAAACTCAGGAAGAGAATATGTTGATGGACCAACTCCCTTGTGGGTCAGTACTTACACCAGCTATCTCTTGTACAAAGTTCAAGATCCCTTCAGCGCATACAGACAGTCCCATGGCCAAAAAAAGGTTTTTCTGTCCATTTTTTAGGGAGGACCAGTCTTTGCTTCACAGACCAAGAAACTCAGGAAGAGAATATGTTGATGGACCAACTCCCTTGTGGGTCAGTACTTACACCAGCTATCTCTTGTACAAAGTTCAAGATCCATTCAGCACATGCAGACAGTCCCATGTCCAAAACAGGTTTTTCTGTCTATTTTTTAGGGAGGACCAGTCTTTGGTTCACAGACCAAGACACTCAGGAAGAGAATGTGCTTGGTGGACCAACTCCCTTGTGGGTCAGTACTTACACCAGCTATCTCTTGTACAAAGTTCAAGATCCATTCAGCGCATGCAGACAGTCCCATGGCCAAAACAGGTTTTCTGTCTATTTTTTAGGGAGGACCAGTCTTTGCTTCACAGATCAAGAAACTCAGGAAGAGAATGTGCTTGGTGGACCAACTCCCTTGTGGGTCAGTACTTACACCAGCTATCTCTTGTACGAAGTTCAAGATCCATTTAGCGCATGCAGACAGTCCCATGGCCAAAACAGGTTTCTCTGTCTATTTTTTAGGGAGGACCAGTCTTTGCTTCACAGACCAAGAAACCCAGGAAGAGAATATGTTGATGGACCAACTCCCTTGTGGGTCAGTACTTACACCAGCTATCTCTTGTACAAAGTTCAAGATCCATTCAGCGCATACAGACAGTCCCATGGCCAAAAAAAGGTTTTTCTGTCCATTTTTTAGGGAGGACCAGTCTTTGCTTCACAGACCAAGAAACTCAGGAAGAGAATATGTTGATGGACCAACTCCCTTGTGGGTCAGTACTAACACCAGCTATCTCTTGTACGAAGTTCAAGATCCATTTAGCGCATGCAGACAGTCCCATGGCCAAAACAGGTTTTTCTGTCTATTTTTTAGGGAGGACCAGTCTTTGCTTCACAGACCAAGAAACTCAGGAAGAGAATATGTTGATGGACCAACTCCCTTGTGGGTCAGTACTTACACCAGCTATCTCTTGTACAAAGTTCAAGATCCATTCAGCGCATACAGACAGTCCCATGGCCAAAACAGGTTTTTCTGTCCATTTTTTAGGGAGGACCAGTCTTTGCTTCACAGACCAAGAAACTCAGTAAGAGAATATGTTGATATACCAACTCCCTTGTGGGTCAGTACTTACACCAGCTATCTCCTGTACAAAGTTCAAGATCCATTCAGCACATGCAGACAGTCCCATGGCCAAACAGGTTTTCTGTCTATTTTTTAGGGAGGACCAGTCTTTGCTTCACAGACCAAGACACTCAGGAAGAGAATATGTTGATGGACCAACTCCCTTGTGGGTCAGTACTTACACCAGCTATCTCTTGTACAAAGTTCAAGATCCATTCAGCGCATGCAGACAGTCCCATTGCCAAAACAGGTTTTCGGTCAATTTTTAGGGAGGACCAGTCTTGGCTTCACAGACCAAGAAACTCAGGAAGAGAATATGTTGATGGACCAACTCCCTTGTGGGTCAGTACTTACACCAGCTATCTCTTGTACAAAGTTCAAGATCCATTCAGCGCATGCAGACAGTCCCAAGGCCAAAACCGGTTTTTCTGTCTATTTTTTAGGGAGGACCAGTCTTTGCTTCACAGACCAAGAAACTCAGGAAGAGAATGTGCTTGGTGGACCAACTCCCTTGTGGGTCAGTACTTACACCAGCTATCTCTTGTACAAAGTTCAAGATCCATTCAGCGCATGCAGACAGTCCCATAGCCAAAACAGGTTTGCTGTCCATTTTTTAGGGAGGATCAGTCTTTGCTTAACAGACCAAGAAACTCAGGAAGAGAATGTGCTTGGTGGACCAACTCCCTTGTGGGTCAGTACTTACACCAGCTATCTCTTGTACAAATTTAAAGATCCATTCAGCGTATGCAGGCAGTCCCATTGCGAAAATATGGAAAGAGAAAAACTTACTTTGGTGGAACCAATCCATCTTCAAGCCAATTGAAAAAGTCCATGTACTGCGCCACATAGCAACAATTAACACTAGCAGTACTCTCATTGAAGGTGATTCCGTTTGAACTCAGCTCTAAAAACATTTTTTGCTTCAAAGTACAGCTAAAGATCTTTTGTGGTGAAAGGAGGCAGTTCAGATTGTGTTTATTCTTACTCTCTAGAACACTTTGAGACATATTCAACTCCATACATGTGGGAATATGTAGGTGGGTATGGTGGATAAGACAATAACAAAGAGCATGTACTGTAATAATATTTAAGCTGTAGTAGGCACAATGATGTAAGTACTTACATGTATCTTTTCCTGCACTTTGATGTTATTGCCGCAGATCAACACATCTACTCAGGGGAGGAAAGAAGCTCTGTAAATGGCGATAAAAGGATATTAAAAATATTATACAACAAAACTGTAACTGAATCTAGTGTTTCTGATCAGTGAATGCTTACATTGTGTACCCTGCAGTGCTGGAAATAACAGTCGCTCAATGGACATTGTCGGACCAAATAATTTTGAATATGCCTGGCCAATTTCACATGAGGTCCAAACATTTCACTGACACATTTTGACTTATTCCCTTGGAATTTTTTCCATCCATGAAAGTTGGTTAGATACAATGGTAGAGGGCTAACATTTCATCTTTTGCAACAGAAAATTCTGATTTGGTTGCCACAATGGCCACTACATTTCTGTCTTGACGGTTACTAACAGTTATTTCTCAGACATTACATGTATGTCCTTCCAGAAAATCATATTGAAAGATCTTTGCTTCTAAAACATATACATATACATACACTTTGAAATCACCCTACATGTATAATGCATTGCAAACCCTTGAGCAATGAGTATGTCATGTAGGCCTACGGATTGTGTCTCCTGTAATGCACAGATCCTTCTTTAATAATTACGTTAGCAGATATTATAGACCACTTAAACAAATTTAGCGGCTAAAACGTCTCGGAAATGTTCCTCTTTTATGCCTTGTGGCAAGTTTTTTTTGTTTTTTCTTCAAACAGATGTTATGCATTGAGTATTTTTTTGAATAAAATTCCTACTTGATTTTTATCACTTAGTTTTGAATTTTGAACCCTGGACTGTGACTGTTTGAGCCAAATTTGATAGGTAACTCATAAAGCAGAAGTGGTTATCTTTCCTCTACTTGCGAGAACTCACCGAACTTCAGAACTTGTCCTACAATGCATTGCCTGCAAAATATGCGATATTCTGTTAGCATTTCATGACCTTCATGTATGTACCCTAAAACCAACTTTGGTCATGTCTATGTGAAACTGGGTTTGCTTGAATAACATATAACAAGGACAAATTGATGCATTCATCTAGTAGATTAAGTCATCTAGTTAATCATAAATGATAAATAAATCAAATTCAACTGCAGTTTTGAACATTTGTGTTGAAAATAATTATGCAAATTAATGTCCAATCAAATTGATGAGATGTCCGACCAAAATGAAGATTTAAAGAAGAAAAATTATTTCCAGCACTGATAGTGTGGTAATTGTCAACTATATGTAGTTCAGATGGCAGCTGAAGTCAGAATGCCACTGAGAAAGAAAGAAAGAAAGAAAGAAAGAAAGAAAGAAAGAAAGAAAGAAAGAAAGAAAGAAAGAAAGAAAGAAAGAAAGAAAGAAAGAAAGAAAGAAAGAAAGAAAGAAAGAAAGAAAGAAAGAAAGAAAGAAAGAAAGAAAGAAAGAAAGAAAGAAAGAAAGAAAGAAAGAAAGAAAGAAAGAAAGAAAGAAAGAAAGAAAGAAAGAAGAAGGGGACAGCAAGGGAGGCCAAGCATTTGTGCATCCATGCACAAAGAATCTGTCAACCAAAAGTAGAAAATTCTCTGTTTGTCCATTTCTTCTTACAGGTTATCAAATCATTTTCCTTGGTGGAAATATATTTTTCTGCTTGATATTCAATTTTGATTTTTTCTGAAACCCTGAAATATATGTGGATTGAAATGCATTGCCCCTGCAATCGTAGAGATATGTACCTTAAAAAACAACAAATTTGGATCAGGTTTACTGTAGGTGACCGCTAACAATATGGACTAATACATGAATCGACACAAGGCCAATAATTGGCAGACGTATTCACCAAGTGCCAGTCTATATTGGTGAATTGTGTCGACCAACACTACTTACAGTAAACATAATCCAAATAATCTAGTAAGGACCACAGTGATGTTGAAATGCTGATTATGAAACTTGTATGTGAGAACTTTAGGTTGTTAAGAGGGAGGTTGTCAGTAGAGGTGGCTGTTGGAAGGTATTAATGTGTTCTTTAACTGAACTTCACTGTAATAAAGCAGGATGGAGTGTTTGATCTGTAGAATTGAGTTAAATATTACAAGAAGCTGAAGGAAGCTTAAAACCCAAAGTGAATTTTTCCTCATCAAAATAAGTAGAAGCTTATTATTATACGAAGTTCATTGTGTTGAGATGGATTATATACACTTACGGCACTGTGTGAGAAGGAATGCAGATGAATTTCGCCAAAATATGATTATTGTTCACACAAAACTAGCAAAAAAAATTTGAGCAATAAAAAACACGATTTTTCTACTGAGATTTCAAAGAAATTTCACCAAGCCACACGAAAGCGTGACTACAATATGCCATATCACTGAATGAAATAGACAGAATTTTTATGTTTAACCAGTGGCTCGATGTTAGGTGACATCTCACCTTAATAACTTAGGTGGAAAAAAAATCTGAAATGAACAGGATTCCAAAGAAAACATATGGCAAGAAACTGATAAAATAGAAGTGCCAACATCATCTTGTTACGGCTCTTTTTTGCACCTTCTCTCTGAGAGAAATTACAGTAATGTTGTCAAACACAGTCTTGCATGTTTTATAAATTTCATGAATTAATACAACCAGACAATGGAACCAAAGGTGTTGAGAACTAGAAGGAAGTACAACAATTTGTGCTGAATGCATGTAGGAAAGAAAATGTCTGTAAGTGATTGAAATGGCCGATCAAGCATTATAAATCTTGTACATGTTAAGTAATAGCAAATATTCACCACATACATTACTGCAATCCTTTAACACCACAAGAAAGTCAGCTAGAATAAACTTATCAAGGAGCAAAAGATGCCCACCATAGACCCTTTGCATAAATGGCGCCTAAATTTGAATAACAATACTTTATACATCCTTAGCCTCGTACTGATGTTTTTAGACAAAGGATTTTTCAAATGCATGCGAGGCTAAGGATGTATAAGTATTGTAATTCAAATTTAGGCGCCATTTATGCAAAGGGTCTATGGGGCAACATTCTCTCCCATGTAGATATGTATAAACATGTGGGTATTACAAATGGTTGCCATTCCCTAGCCTGCATCAGAAGAAATCTCTTACATTACTGTAAACTACAATTGTGGGGAGCCAAAGACTTCACAGATAACCACCCCTTCCCTCAGGCTTAACATTATTTGATAGACGTACAGCACAGAAAGTCAAATTTGAAGTGATCTACATGCATTAGTAATTACCTTCAGAGGCCACGGCTATCAGTTGTTCTCAATCCTGAGCTTTAAACTTTAAATCTATCCATTGAAATACCAAAAGTTTTCTGTGAGAAGAATCACTTTACTAAGTAATGGTAATAGGACTGAGTGGAGTACAATTCAGAGAGTAATCCGGCAAGTAATTTCAAATCGGCCAAGCGTGCAGCGCGAGGCCGATTTGAAATTACGAGCATGATTACCCCTGAATTGTAGGACATGAAGTCTTATTACCAACTAATTGTATCAATAACAAAATGCATGAAACTCTTTGTTGTTTCTGTGAAGGCAGGTCGCTTGCTCGCTGTGCTTGTCGTGTTAGTTGTATTGTTAATTTCCGTCAGTGTTTCGTTTTCTTTACTCTCAAAGCTTTCGAAATCAATAGTGCTGAGCAGGTTGTCAAATTCTAAGGAAAACATATCTGAATAAATGTTATTGAAACAGCTAATTAATTTCATCCATTTTTAACACAATTAAGTGTATAATCATGCAAACAGGCAGAAAGGCGATCACAATATTGAAGAAATACTTGTTCACAAATCTAAAGATGATTGTGCTAAACAATACATGGAAATTGTCACTGGTAATTACAGAATTAGGCCCTTTTTTCTGCGCTGGGTTAGTCTAAGTTTACTTTTCTTTTATTTAGTTTCTTTATTTAGTGGGCATGGGCCTCACTGGGCAAGTGAGAATGAAAAGTTACTTGTCGGCAGGAAAACCTACTTGTTCTGGACAATTGGACAACCCTTTATTTTGAGCCTTGTGTCTACTTGCAGAATTTACAAAAATGGAAGACATTTGTAAGATTCTTATACAACGCACAGCACTGAGTAGTTGTTGGCATAATTTGTTTCCAAAGTGTTTGTTCAGAGTTAGTGTACCAGAGTCTCATAATGAGGTCTAATCCTGTAAACAAACAAGGCTGAAGTTTGAGATTTCTGGTAAAGACCAAATGTTTCAGGCATTTAAAGATATTTCAAGCAAAGCATACCATATGTGACCCTTCACAAATTCTTTGTTCCATGAACATGAGCCTTTCCTTCACTCGTGATGTGATGCACTGAAACAACAGAAAAATTTTAATAAGGTGCGCAAACACCACATGCTGACTTAATTATTGCCTGATCTGACTGCCTTCAATACAAGACACAAAAAAAGAGTTGATACATGCAAACCTCATTGGAGTCCTGCATTTTTTAGTGACCTATTAGCTCCAAGCTCTACCAACCACTTTAACATAAATAAAACACTGTTTTCCTATTGGTTGCAGAGATTCTTATGTGACCTTTCCAGAGGCTATTTACTTTCAAAGCAAACAAGAAATCTCTCACTTTCCTTGATCGAAGTGATTGAGCGAATATTAATAACAACAAGGCATCAAATTAAATTGTGCTAAATATAAAAATTCCGCAAAAATGATGCTTACGTCGATAGTCATGAGTAAATCAAAACAACCATTAAATTTTCACAACACTTTATTTAGTTACTTTATTTGTCTAATAGAATGGTTTCAACAACAAACCAAATTTACCACTGACTTTGAGACAGTTTTACCCATCTTTTTGGCTTTTTCTTAGAGGCAAAACATTTTAAAAAATTCGTAAAACGCTTGCCATTTTGACCATAATCTATTAAACCATGTGATCTGTGTGCGTAGTTGTTCATTGATGCGTGACAATGACAATAAATTAACCTTTTTCAGTCGATCATTCCTTTAGGTTTTTCTATAATCATATGAACAAGAACTGATTTAGAAAAGTATTTAACTATAAAAAATTGCGATAAAACGTTTCTTAAAATCATTTTTTTTTTAATTAAGAACTTGCTAAAAAAATGACAACGTTTCGATGTTAGCTTAATGCCATTATCAAGTCAAAATAATTATGTTATTCACTTAGTGAGTTTCAGTCTATAAATACTAAAAAACAATAGCTGATAGAAAATTGCAACACGACAAAAAAAGGAATGACTACAGGTATTAAAACAAAAAGTTTGGCACGTATGAAGTCCGTCTGGATATTTAAACAATCAAATTTGCCTTGGTACTTTCTTAAAACTGCGAATTGGTTTTCTTTCAAAAGGTTGTTGTTACCATGAGCTTCTAAGAAATGTCTACCGATTGCCGAATTTTTGTGCTCAGCAATGCGCTGATGAAGGTGTCGGGCTGTATACCCGACATAATCTGTATCGCACAGATAACATGAAAAATGGTAAACAAGACACTGCTTATTCGCAATTGACGGCTTGATTTCTTTGGGTTTAAAATCTTGCCTCAATTTTTTGCTCACGAAAACTGGCTGCAAAGTAGGGCCAATCTTATGGCTAAGTTCGAGTAACTGGTTGTGAACCGCATTAGCGGCCCCTTGATCTTTAAAAGGAAGACTAATTCTTACTGTGCTACTATCAACATTGTTTTTTTTCTGCTTTGTTCACTGAAGAATTTCGAAACAGAAAATTGTTGATAGCAGAATCAATAAGATTCACTGGATAGTCAAGGTCACTAAATATAAAGCGTAACTTGGCACATTCTGCATTGAAAGCCTCTGTTGTAGACGACAAGGCATAGGCACGATGCATCATTGTCTTTAATAAAAAGCCTTTGTAGTGTTTATCCGTGTGACTTTGAAAGTGTAGGAGCAATCCAGTGTTTGTAGGTTTTCTGTAAGTTGAGTTTCAAGTTTAGTTCCATTCTTGACGATTTCAATGCCGTTAAAAGGGATCTTGTAATCCGCAGGAAGCTCCATCGTAAATGATAGACTGGGATGTAGGCCATTCAGGGTACTAAGAAACTATGTAGCAACATCAGTGCTAGGCATTCTAGCCAGGGTATCATCGACATACCTCTAGATCTTGCACAATTGGGGCATCAAGCATGTAAGCTTTTCTTCAAGATGACACATGAAGACATTTGCCATTAGAGGACCAAGGGGTGAGCCCATAGCCACACCATCTGTCTGTTGGTAAAGTTGAGAATTAAACTGGAAAAGCTGATTGGTTGTGGCAATTTTGAGTAGTCTAGCAAGCTGATCCTGTTGCAGATTAAGGCCATAGGTTTTGTTGAACCAATCATCAGTGAAGGCTTTGTTGACTAAGATTTTGATAGTCACATCTAAAGGCACATTGGTGAAAAGAGCATTTCTTGTGGTATCCTGATTGCGACTCGACTAGAGAGCCAGAGGAGTACCATATGGCCGTTCGCTTGTTTAGTGGGGTGTGGTCAGCTCGTTGCGCTAACTACGGGTTGCAGAGAACTGCGAAAGACAACAGCGATGATTTTGACCCTGAAGTAGCTAGGTCAGTGGAGAAGAACTTTTACGTGGATGACTACTTGAAGTCTGTTGAGTCCCACGAGAAGGCTATAAGTTTGGTTGATCAGCTTCGAAACTTATTAGCACAAGGAGGTTTCAACCTGACGAAATGGGTCACTAACTCTAGAGCTGTCCTTAAGACGATCCCTGGACAACTTCGCGCGAGTGGAGTGCGGGACCTGGACTTGGGCGGTGAAGTTCTTCCAGTTGAAAGAGCTCTTGGAGTATGTTCGAACATCGAGACTGACGAGTTTGTTTTTAGAACGCAACTCAAAAGGAAGCCTCCTACACAAAGAGGTTTGCTGAGCATGGTGTCCTCAGTTTATGATCCATGATTATGGGTTTTATATCTCCCTTCCTATTATCTGCCAAGATAGTTCTTCAAGATCTCTGCCGGAGAAAGCTGCAGTGGGATGATGTTATTCCGAGAGACCATCTACATCAAACTCAGATGTGGCTCGAGTCCTTGCCAGCTATGGAACAATTTTCAGTCCAGCGATGCTACAAGCCTAAAGAGTTTGGTACGGTTGCAGACGTGCAAATCCACCACTTTTCTGATGCATCTAAGGTTGGTTATCGTGCTGTGTCCTATTTAAGGTTCGTCGACGCTGAGAGTAAAGTTCACTGTTCGTTTGTCATGTCCAAGTCCCGCTTAGCCCTCTTAAATCACTGTCAGTTCCCTGACTGGAGGTAACTGCCGCAACCCTTGCCGTCAAGCTGGACAAGATGCTTAGAAAAGAATTGGAGGTTCCAATCAACCGTTACGTGTTTTGGACCGACAGTACGTCTGCTCCGCTACCTTGAAAACGAGGACACACATTTCCACACGTTCATCTCTAACAGGCTCACCATGATCCACGACGGTTCCACGCATGACTAACGGAAATACATAGATAGCAAGCGAAATCCTTCCGATGCTGCTTCTAGAGGGTTGTCTGCCAAGGTTATAAAATGATTCAAGGAGAAGAGATCCGGATTTCCTATGGCAACACGAATCTTCATGGCCTGCGCCCCCTCCACGTCAAGAAAACAACTCTGATGATGATCTAGAGTTCAAGACAGAAGTGCGTGTTCGCGCAGCTGAGCTCGATAAGTCTATGGAGACTGTTGAGAAACTATTGTGATATTTCTCTTCTTGGGACAAGCTTGGAAACTCAGTGGCGTACATATTGTGTTTCAAGTCATGGTTGCTGAACAAGGTGCATTGCAAGGTAGACCAAACCGAGGGTCAGTGCTCGCCAGTGAAACGAAAAGTTACTGTTGATGAAATGTTAATCGCCGAGCAAGAGGTGCTGAGGGTCGGTCAGAGAAAGGCCTTTCCTAAAGAGGTGAAGCTTACAGAAGCCAGCCTTAGCGATAACGCCATGACAAAGTCAGTTAACAAATCGAGTTCTATTTGCAATCTTGATCAGTTTATGCTACCAATTTTCTATGTGTTGGAGGTCGTTTGAGACACGCCGGTATCGAACCTGAAGCAAGAAATCCTATCATCCTGCCAAAAAAGGCCCATGTTGTTGATCTGCTTGTGAGACATTACCATTCGAGGGCGGGACATTCCGGAAGAGAGCACGTTCTGAGCTTAATTCGGGAGAAGTACTGGATAATCAAAGGAAGAATGGCAGTGCGCAGAGTGCTGAGCAGTTGCTTTGATTGCAAACGGAGACTGCTACCACCAGATTTGCCCTACGAAAGAGTTACGCCAGGAGAACCCCCGTTTACTTTTGTCCGTGTGGATTATTTCGGGCCTTTCTATGTTAAGCGTGGTCGCTGCATGGAGCAAAGATACAGAGTTCTTTTCACCTGCTTAGCCGTGAGAGCTGTTCACATTGAAGTCGCTCATAGTTTGGATCCCAGTTCATTTATTAACGCCCTTAGAAGGTTTATTGCAACGCACGGATCGCCGTGCGTAATCAGATCAAACAATGGTACTAACCTTACGAGTGGAGAAAAAGAGTTACGAGAAGCTATTGGTGGATGGAACAAATCAAAGATAGGCGAATTCCTACTTCAAAAAGAAGTGCGTTGGGTGTTTAATCTGCCAGCGCCATCTCATATGAGTGGGATCTGGGAACGAATGATCAAGTCGGTACGCAAAGTCCTCAACGCCCTTCTAAAAAATCAAAGTCCTAATGACGAGGGACTGTCTACTTTGATGTGTGAAGTAGAGGCCATCCTCAACAGTAGACTGCTGACTAAGGCTTCAGATGATCCG
This sequence comes from Micromussa lordhowensis, assembly GCA_964020085.1. Lineage (NCBI taxonomy): Eukaryota > Metazoa > Cnidaria > Anthozoa > Scleractinia > Lobophylliidae > Micromussa > Micromussa lordhowensis. The sequence goes on along the minus strand of OZ026597.1, from coordinate 19,325,539 downwards.
AACGACCTACAAGCCTTGTCCCCGAATCACTTACTCATTTTATGCGCTGGACCGGAGTGCCCTCCTGGAATCTTTGCAAAGAATGATCAGTTTAGCCTGAAGCGTTGGAGGCAGGTCCAGTACCTCTCGGATATGTTCTGGAAGCGGTGGACTAAAGAGTATTTGCCCTCGTTGCAGAAATGTATGAAGTGGTCCGAGTTTCGACGAAATGTTGACGCTGGAGACCTGGTTCTAGTCATGCATGACTCGAGACCGAGATGTTCGTGGCCATTGGGGAGAGTATTGAAGATCTACCCGAACAAGGATGACGGACTTGTGCATGTTGCACAAGTTAAAACTAAGTCGGGAACTTTTCTTAGGCCTATAACCAAGCTGTGCGTATTAGAATGTGCACAAAAGTGAAACTTTTGTGCCTGTAGTTCGACATATCAAGACTTGGAACTGTCAATAATTTCTATAAGTCTTAGCGTATTGACATTCAAAGGACAACTTATCATACTTGTCGACACTCAACCGATATATCGAACGACATAGCGATAAAGACTACCCACAGTAAACATGATCCAAATCCTTCACCAGTTTATGTTGCATGTTAAATTTAATGGCAGATACTGATTAAAAGGTTCTAAGATACAGTACCTATCCATTGAATTCCAAATACTAATATTGTTCTATAATAAAACGTCCTTTGACCACTAGCAGCCTTGAAAAGCGGAATATTCAGCATCTGTGAACTTCTTGTGGTACGCCTGCATATTTCTTCTCGCTTTATGAATTGAGAGGAAAGGTATTCTGGCACACGCGATGTTAAGCATTTAAAGGCCATGACAGCGTTTCTAAAGTATAACTGAGTTGGTACTCGTAGCCATGAATTATGTGTAACAAACTAAGGAAGTCTTAAAAGTTAAATAAATATGCAAATATGAACAATAAGTGTTAGGAAATCCATCTCAAAGACAGTTTTCAAGGTTTAATAATTTATGACTGTGCTTCATATGATCAAAGAAACAATACGCTGCATGCATCTGCATGTTTTTCCTAAGAGCCATTTGTATGATACCTTGCTCCACTGTAATCTTATTTCTCTCTTCTTGATTTTTGAAAAATTAATGTGATGAAACAAGATATCTTGAACAGGGGTTTCATAAACGTTTTCAGCAGGAGGACAACTGGTTTTCACAGGTGGGCAGAACAATTTTGAAACTGAACTTCTTTATGAAACAACATTCTGCTAGATAGCCAAACCAGGAGTGCAAAATGGTCCCTAAAGCTGGTCTGCAATTTGCCTGGTGCATGGCCCTTAATGAAACTCCTGCTTGCATTTCATATAATATTTAATATGCACATTTACAAAATAATTGAGCCACTATGCGCGCTCTCATTGGTCGATAGGTGTGTTTAGATGAGAGTATGTAAACAGAGTTGTGACGTTTTAGATTCGCGCATTCAGAGGGTTGGGAGAATTCTGGAAAGTTATGCAAACCCTTGACTACCTCTTGGGTTTGCATAACTGTCTCGAATTCTTCCAACCCTTCCCGTGTTTAGATGAGGTTATATAAACACGGAAAAAGTGCTCTATTGCTTAAGTATAGAACATAAACTCATGTTACAGTTTGTAATGTAAAGGTGGCATGGACATGGCGTGGCCGAGAGGTTTAGGGCACTGGATTTGAAATCTGGAGGTCCCTGGTTCAAATCCTTCACCCTACCACTATCTGGATTTGTTCTCGGTAGTCCAGAGTTCAGCTCCTCGACAGCGTTGTGTAAATAGCCAAGTGGTCAGCCTCCCACCAGTTGGAATTCTTAACAATTTACGTTCTACTTGAAATATTTGTTTCTTTATTTACAGTGTCCCCAATTAGCACAACAGAGCTTAATACATACTGTACGACACTTAAATACACTTCTACTTAGTTACAGGGTTTTGACTGCCTAGCACAGGGTGGCAATTAATGATCATTGATACTTTGTCTTCATTTACCTGTTTTCTGTAATGAGTTGTACTGCTGCAGTTTGCAGTGATTCCCATGCACACACAGTTTGTACATCCATCTGGGTTACTACTTGTCAGGTAGAAAAATCCACTCTTGCACTCATCGCAAAGCAAACCAGCAGAGTTGTTCTGATAAAAAGAAGATGAATAATTAATTGATGAGGGGCACTAGACTTACATTTTGACCTCTCTGGAAGGAGAAAAACATAAAACACTAAAAACAGGAAAGGATTACACTAGACAAGATTGAATGAAGTAACAAACCACTTCTAATGAATCTGATAAACCTCTTAAAATTCAATGTCTAAAACAGGTCATACCTATGTCCCCTTTTGGTCTATATGGAGTGGAGGACACCATGATGAAAGTGACTTACATGTAGAAACTGAGGTATGTTTATTAACCTTACAAGGACACTGGTGAGAAGACTTATTACACACTTCACTCAAGCTGCCATTCCTGTCACAGTTACATGGAGAGCAGCCTGAACTTGAGAAATCCATCCATACATTCAGTACACGTATGACCCTGTACACCAGGACGGCAGCTGGAAAAGTCAAAACAAGAAAATAGACAATTGTAAATAAATTTTGCCTTTAACCCTCACAGGTACCATGCATCTCGAAAATAATGGTTACACCACAGCTGACCAGCTGATACTTCCAAACGCCATGAGTTAGAATTATACAAATGTATTGTACATAGAGCGACACTTGAAACACACTGCTGTCTGAAATCAGTTTATGAATGCTGTCTCACAGAATAACTTTGCACTGGTTAGAATTTTACAACTCCCTTTTGTTTAAAGTGATCAGTTTGTAATGCAAATTTTGAGGAGAAAATAGGTGCTCATCACGACAGATAATTCGAAGGGTTTATAAGGTTAAATGGTAAGAAGAAAAAATCATGCCATTCGCTACTTGCACATGACCCATAATCCCTTGCGTTTTGGGGGGGGTAACCAGTATAAGAAATGTATGGTATCATGACAAAAATTAGTTCGGTGAGCTTGCAAAACCAGCTACTAATGCTTAAAAATGCACCAGAATTTACCAAAATCACGATAGGAGAAATTTGTACTAGTTTATAACTAAATGTAGAGAATTTTTTTTTGTCCATACATCGTCTGGTAAATTCTGGTGCATTTTTAAACATTAGTAGCTGGTTTTGCGAGCTCACCGAACTAATTTTTGTCATGATACCATACATTTCTTCTACTGGTTACCCCCCCAAAACGCAAGGGATTATGGGTCATGTGCAAGTAGCCAATGATAAGTTCCGTACACCATACATAGTTGGCCTGCAAGCACCAGTAGTTGGTATGACAGGCACAGCATTAGTGTATGGAGAGCAGAATTCAGTGTTCTGTACCTGCACAGTCCAGTGGTAAGGTTACACTGTAAATCCATTGATCCTACTGTGCTGCAGTTACAGGTCTAATGGACAAGTTTAAAAAATAAATAAATCCTCTTGCAATTCACATGTAAAAATCCTTCCTGGCCCAGCTCTGGAGGTCTCCTGAGTCACATGGCGGACTGTGGTCTATCAGTCAATTATTAGTCACTCATCAAACCCAAAATGGCACAGTGTCAAGTCTAAATATTAAGCTCTGGTTAGCCTAAAAAGCACAGCACAGCACTTTGCTTTGTCTCAATAATGCTCTGATTAGAATGAATAGTGCTCTGGATAGGCTGGTTACAGTTAGCCCTCAATAATAGTATCTAGAAGTAACATGATTATACTTGAAAGACTGATCATAGACTCATTTTACCCATATAGATGTACTTTGGTCCCATTAGTCTACAATTTATCAAAAAGCTACTGCAGAATTGAAGAGGCAGGACAATCAATCATCACCTCAAAATTTACAGTACCCTTACTAAACCTATAGACTTTGTCTTCTTCACTTTGTAATAAGTAATTGCATGTTGACCACTTGAGGAAATGAAATGGTTACACAACCTAACTACCCAATAATGGCCAAATAAAGCCCCACAAAAATCGAATGTTACCTGACAGGTCTAATGTTACCTGACAGGGGTCGAAATGTTGCCTGTCTACCTGTCGATTCCAGGTAATTTCAGAAAGTGACAGGTAAAAAATAGTCATGCCTGTTGCTGGCGACAGGTAAGAAAACCTTAGTAATACAGAATTTATTGATTTGAATAATATTTTCATCCATTTTTCCACCCGAAGTCGTTCTCACTCGTGCAGCTCTCGCACAGTCTTTACCAGACTTTACTCAATATTAAATAAAAGCAAGATGATACAATCTTTGTAGTGCGCATGACAAAGACAACAAATATGTCTTGCTCCTGTGTTTCTTTGCCGATCAAGCGCAAGTTCGCAATATGGATCGTTTTCTGACCTGTAAGTCATTGCTTTCTATCAGTTTATTATTAATGATTGTACAACCCCAGTTGAGTTTCAAAAAGTGAAAATAAAATAATATTAAAAAAATATTGTTCAAGTTGGATGTTGGTGGAGACAGGTAAAAAAACATTCTGCCTGTCACTAGACACAGGTAAACAGTCTGGAACATTTCGACCCCTGCCTGACAACCAACCATTCCATCCCCAAATTGTGTGATTACATTGGTCACATGTGCGACCAATAGTATTGGGAGGACACGTACACTGGCCAGAGTTCACATCACACACTTTATTTTCTCCCTGAAAACCACATTCTGAAGTAGATAGAAACAATTTAGTCAAGATTTCACATATTACATGTTTATCCTTTTTGTCTCAATTATACACTAAGATCTAGACTACGAGTAGTCCCTCTTTCGCTTAGTCCATGTGTGATGCGAAATTTGAAGATTGCGTCTTACCCCCAGGATCTCACGCAGCCGTTTTTTCACGCAATCTTCAAATTTCGCGTCACGCACGGACTAAGCGAAAGAGGGACTACTCGTAGTCTAACTAAGATCAAAAAGAACTTTTTTATCACTTTGCTCCTGCAATTCTTATTCTGTCACTGAGCTGCACAAAACAGTCTCTGAGCTGACATGGCACAATTTGAAAAACTGTTTGACTTGCTGTTAAAATTTAATGCTAGGTTGAGCCAAACAAGAAAATGTCTTCTTCAAGTCTTGCAGCGCATGCTTTCTGCTTCCCTCTACAAGTACATGTACTCTGACTATATTATAGAACTTGAAGACTAGCACTAAACAGCACCATTCCCTTCTGACTCAGAAAATTGAAAGAACAATCAGCTGCAGTCAAACTTCTATAACACAGGCAACAAAGTAGCCTCCTACACAGATGCTCTTTGGGCTCGTCACACAATCTTCCTCCCCCACGAACGTCTGCTGAAGCCAAGGAGACATTCCTTACCCTTTGTTTGCTTGCGTCCTGGTTTGGACTCAAAGATCAGCTGGAGATCACGTGAAAATTACCAATCGGAATTGGCTAATTATGTAATTAAAAGCTGATAAACTGAACAGGCTCCCTTGGGGCAAGAAGTACAACTCGAACTGTTGCATTCTCACGACGGCAACACCAACGTTTTCAAATTTACTATGCAGCTTTTCTGTAGTTAATCCAGTCCGCGTTTGTAGATCTACGAGCACTTCATCTTTTTCACAGTGAAATAAACAATAGTTTCTTGATGGGGATTTAAACAGATTATCATAAATGTCTCACACACTCAATGAAAGGACATGCCAAATCACCCTTTCGGTTGCAGGCAGACTCAATCAGATTAACAATGAGGATAAGATGATGAAGATTCTCCGCAGAGTTCCCCTCTATCTCCGTTCCCGCTGGCAGAAAAGAGTGCAAGAAGTCAAAGCTGAGGGTAGAGACCCCAACCTTGATGATCTTAAGAAAATGATTAGAGGCGCAGCTAAAGAGAAGAATGATCCAGTATTTGGCTCAATTTAGGATCCTGCTAAAGATGTGCGAAATAAGGAGAAATTTAGAAGCAAGCCACAGCTTCCCAAGAAGACCAACAGCTTTGCAGGTTCAGCCACGTTTCCTGACAGTTCTGTACAAGTTGGCGGGCGTGAACCACATCCTAGCGGTCCAAGCGGAAGTTCTTCCTCAGGACTAAATGCACGGTTTAAATGCTTCCTATGCAATGGTGGTCACAAGCTTGAAAAATGTGAACAGTTTTCAGCCAAATCAAGTGAGAAGAAGTTGAAATTTGTGCGAGATAGAAAGCTGTGTGAAAACTGTTTGTCCTATACGCATTTTGTTTCTGGTTGCAAAAGTGCATGTGCGTGTAGTGTTGATCAGTGCTCTATTTCTCGAAAACATCTGGGCTCTCTTCATGATGCCTTACTGGCTAGCTTCCGCAAAAGATAAAAAGAAAATCGCGAACAAGGACCTAGTGTTGGGTCAAGCTCGAATCTCACACAGCCCCAAAGTGATCACGTGGTTACGAAGAATAGTGTTTCTATCGCTGCTGATAGCCATGAGTACAAGGCCTTGCCAATCGTACCTTTATGACAGACCTTTTCGATAAAGGCTACGCTAAGAAAGTAGCGGAGAACCTTCAGGATCAAAACGACGGGAAAGTATGGTACCTTCCGCATCATTCTGTAGTACATCCGTAGAAACCGAACAAATATCGCGTGGTTTTCGATTGTGCAGCTGTATACCGTGGAACGTCGTTAAATGCACAAGTTTTACAAAGTCCTGACCTTACTAATAAGGTGGTGGGCGTGTTGCTGAGATTTCGCGAAGAGCCCGTTGCGCTGATGGCCGATGTTGAAGCTATGTATCATCAATAAAAAGTCCATCCTGATGACGTTGACGCCCTGCATTTCTTGTGGTATCCTGATTGCGACTCGACTAGAGAGCCAGAGGAGTACCATATGGTCGTTCACTTGTTTGGTGGGGTGTGGTCAGCTAGTTGCGCTAACTACAGGTTGCAGAGAACTGCGAAAGACAACTGCGATTATTTTGACCCTGAAGTAGCTAGGTCAGTGGAGAAGAACTTTTACATGGATGACTACTTGAAGTCTGTTGAGTCCCACGAGAAGGCTATAAGTTTGGTTGATCAGCTTCGAAACATATTAGCACGAGGAGGTTTCAACCTGACGAAATGGGTCTCTAACTCTAGAGCTGTCCGTAAGATGATCCCTCGACAACTTCGCGCGAGTAGAGTGTGGGACCTGGACTTGGGCGGTGAAGTTCTTCCAGTTGAAAGAGCTCTTGCAGTACGTTGGAACATTGAGACTGACGAGTTTGTTTTTAGAATGCAACTCAAAAGGAAGCCTCCTACACGAAGACGTTTGCCGAGCGTGGTGTCCTCAGTTTATGATCCACTGGGTTTTATATCTCCCTTCCTATTATCCGCCAAGATAATCCTACAAGATCTCTGCCGGAGAAAGCTGAAGTGGGATGATGTTATTCCGAGAGACCTTCTACATCAAACTCAGATGTGGCTCGAGTCCTTGCCAGCTATGGAACAATTTTCAGTCCAGCGATGCTACAAGCCTAAAGAGTTTGGTACGGTTGCCGACGTGCAAATCCACCACTTTTCTGATGCATCTGAGGTTGGTTATGGTGCTGTGTCCTATTTAAGGTTCGTCGACGCTGAGAGTAAAGTTCACTGTTCGTTTGTCATGTCCAAGTCCTGCTTAGCCCCCCTTAAATCACTGTCAGTTCCCTGACTGCAGTTAACTGCCGCAACCCTTGCTGTCAAGCTAGACAAGATGCTTAGAAAAGAATTGGAGGTTCCAATCAACCGTTCTGTGTTTTGGACTGATAGTACGTCTGTGCTCCGCTACATTGAAAACGAGGACAAACATTTCCACACGTTCATCTCTAACAGGTTCACCATGATCCACGATGGTTCCACGCATGACTAACGGAAATACATAGATAGCAAGCGAAATCCTTCCGATGCTGCTTCTAGAGGGTTGTCTGCCAAGGTTACAAAATGATTCATGGAGAAGAGATCCGGATTTCCTATGGCAACACGAATCTTCATGGCCTGCACCCCCTGCATGTCAAGAAAACAACTCTGATGATGATCTAGAGTTCAAGACAGAAGTGCGTGTTCATGCAGCTGAGCTCGATAAGTCTATGGAGACTGTTGAGAAACTATTGTGATATTTCTCTTCTTGGGACAAGCTTAGAAAGTCAGTGGCGTACATAATGCAATTCAAGTCATGGTTGCTGAACAAGGTGCGTTGCAAGATAGGCCAATCCGAGGGTCAGTGCTCGCCAATGAAACGAAGAGTTACTGTTGATGAAATGTTAATCGCCGAGCAAGAGGTGCTGAGGGTCGTTCAGAGAAAGGCCTTTCCTAAAGAGGTGAAGCTTACAGAAGCCAGCCTTAGCGATAATGCCATGACAAAGTCAGTTAACAAATCGAGTTCTATTTGCAATCTTGATCCGTTTATGGTACACGGTTTGCTACGTGTTGGAGGTCGTTTGAGACACCCGGTATCAAAGCTGAAGCAAGAAATCCTATCATCCTGCCAAAAAAGGCCCATGTTGTTGATCTGCTTGTGAGACATTACCATTCGAGGGCGGGACATTCCGGAAGAGAGCACGTTCTGAGCTTAATTCGGGAGAAGTACTGGATAATCAAAGGAAGAATGGCAGTGCGCAGAGTGCTGAGCAGTTGCTTTGATTGCAAACGGAGACTGCTACCACCAGATTAGCAAAAGATGTCAGATTTGCCCTACGAAAGAGTTACGCCAGGAGAACCCCCGTTTACTTTTGTCCGTGTGGATTATTTCGGGCCTTTCTTTGTTAAGCGTGGTCGCTGCATGGAGCAAAGATACAGAGTTTTTTTTACCTGCTTAGCCGTGAGAGCTGTTCACATTGAAGTCGCTCATAGTTTGGATCCCAGTTCATTTATTAACGCCCTTAGAAGGTTTATTGCAACGCACGGATCGCCGTGCGTAATCAGATCAAACAATGGTACTAACCTTACGAGTGGAGAAAAAGAGTTACGAGAAGCTATTGGTGGATGGAACAAATCAAAGATAGGCGAATTCCTACTTCAGAAAGAAGTGCATTGGGTGTTTAATCTGCCGGCGCCATCTCATATGAGTGGGATCTGGGAATGAATGATCAAGTTGGTACGCAAAGTCCTCAACGCCCTTCTAAAAATCAAAGTCCTAATGACGAGGGACTGTCTACTTTGATGTGTGACGTAGAGGCCATTCTCAACAGTAGACTGCTGACTAAGGTTTCAGATGATCCGAACGACCTACAAGCCTTGTCCCCGAATCACTTACTCCTTTTACGCGCTGGACCGGAGTGCCCTCCTGGAATCTTTGCAAAGAATGATCAGTTTAGCCTGAAGCATTGGAGGCAGGTCCAGTACCTCTCGGATATGTTCTGGAAGCGGTGGACTAAAGAGTATTTGCCCTCGTTGCAGAAACGTATGAAGCGGTCCGAGTTTCGACGAAATGTTGACGCTGGAGACCTGGTTCTAGTCATGCATGACTCGAGACCGAGATGTTCGTGGCCATTGGGGAGAGTATTGAAGATCTACCCGAACAAGGATGACGGACTTGTGCACGTTGCACAAGTTAAAACTAAGTCGGGAACTTTTCTTAGGCCTATAACCAAGCTGTGCGTATTAGAATGTGCACAAAAGTGAAACTTGTGTGCCCGTAGTTCGACATATCGAGACTTGGAACTGTCAATAATTTCTATAAGTCTCAGCGTATTGACATTCAAAGGACAACTTATCATACTTGTCGACACTCGACCGATATATTGAACGACATAGTGATCAAGACTACCCACAGTAAACATGATCCAAATCCTTCACCAGTTTATGTTAAATTTAATAGCAGATACTGATTAAAAGGTTCTAAGATACAGTACCTATCCATTGAATTCCAAATACTAATATTGTTCTATAATAAAACGTCCTTTGACCACTAGCAGCCTTGAAAAGCGGAATATTCAGCATCTGTGAACTTCTTGTGGTACGCCTGCATATTTCTTCTCGCTTTATGAATTGAGAGGAAAGGTATTCTGGCACACGCGATGTTAAGCATTTAAAGGCCATGACAGCGTTTCTAAAGTATAACTGAGTTGGTACTGGTAGCCATTTAAGCTCTTTTAGGACTGGTGTGACATGATCATATTTGCTCGTTCTGGTCACAATTCGAGCTACAAAGTTCTGAATACTTTGTAATTTACTCATGTTACGCTTCAATGTGTTCGTCAATACGTTCGAACAATAAAAAAAAGCTTATTAAAATTGAAAGTGTTTATTAATAGAGTGCTTTTGTCAAAAGCGTGCTTTGTGCGGCTGATTTGTCTGAGACAGGACATGCAAGAAGAGAAGTTTTGGTAATGTGTTCGTCATAGGTGAAATTAGTGTCCAAAATCACACCAAGATCTTTAGCGGAGTGTTTAGGAGCGATTTCTCCTCCCATAAAGGTGAGGCGAGGAGTGACCAACCTAGAATGCATTTGCCTGCTACCAAACACCTTAAGTTTAGTTTTGTTTGGGTTCAACAGTAAAAGGTTGTTGGAACACCACTGACCTATTGTATGCAAGTCATCTCTTAAGTCAACATACACTAGGCTTCTGAACTATCTTTCATTTTGGAGGAGATAACTAGCTTGGTGTCGTCTACACAACTCTGAACACTCAACTTCTCTGGTGCTAAAGGAAGGCCATTAGTGTACATGTATATGCTAAATAAAAGAGGTCCAATAGCCAATATTGCGCTTTAAGTATTTATTTCATTTTCTTCGGCCAATTACTTTTTAAAACCATTCAATAGATCGTCATTCACCTTGGCAATGAGGCCTAGAGGAGTGAATTTTAATATACCGAATAGGCTGAATTTTAATATATCGAAAGTGGCCTATTCTGTGTTTTGTTGTACTTTGTTTTATACTTGTTTTGCTTTATAAATGGTCGCATCTATACCAAAATTCTAGATCGTGGTTCGTTCTCCGCATGCCTATTCGTCATGTAATCCGTATGCCAACATGTGGGTACCCAATTACAGGTATATATTCCACTTTTTGTAATTTGATACCTGTAATTGGATATTTTGGCCATTTTCAATTACCTGAACTTTGAGGATTCCTTCTTGATGTTTCCTGCAGTTTTTACAACTCAAAACACTAGTGACTTTTTCACTTAAAAAAAGTTCTCAAAATATCTTTATAAATAATGCGTTGAGGGTTAGGGTTTAGGGTGTCGTACAATTACATGTATGGTCTGCAAGCATGAGAGTATGATTACAGATAGTATTGGTTAATAATTTCATTTTAAAAAAAAACGATACCTAAAAAGATAAAGAATTGCTTGAAAATGACTGTTACGTTTCTTTGAAAACAGTCACCAGAGATAAATCTCCTCAGGTTTAGTCACTGCTTGGATTGGGATTGGTTACCATAGTGATTGTAATCAACATTGTGATTGGTGGATTTAGTTGAGAGGACTGAAAATGATCGGCTCATGTAACTGTCTGATTACAGCTTTCCGATTACAGCCAACTGTTCGATTACACAGTGCAATTACAACTTTGCAGATTAATAAGTGCAAATGCAGCAGTTTGTGCACCAATCATATTTTAGGAAATTGTAATTGTTATGATTAGTCTTAAAATTTGTTATTGATACGATTAATTAATATTGGACATCGTGTCGTACAATTCAGGAACGGAAATTTCTCGCCCGATCATTCCCTGAATTGCATTCCACTTGGTCCAGTTACTATTATTAACCGGGGATGGCTTCAGATCACGTACAGTTAAGCGGAAAACGAGGTTCATTTCACGTTTTATCTGTTCAGGGATAGCTCACAGATAAAGTCAAAATGTGGTTAGAACAAACTGATGTCCTTACCACATTTACAGACCAGTACAGCCTTTCACTTGGTACTGAGATTTGAATTCTCACACATAATTAAACAATTCAGTCCATGCTTAATCAATGCATTTTTATTCAGATAATCGGAGAGGCAAGGAATGGTTACGGATGTTCACATCACTTTGAAAGGTTTTCAAAATAGAGCTCTTCAACTAGCAAAATAAGCATTATTTAAGCAACAGAGCATTTTTTTGTGTGTTTACATAGCCTCATCTAAACACGAGTAGGGTTGGCAGAATTCGAGACAGTTATGTATAACTTTCGAGAATAATTTTCGAGGATTCTGCCAACCCTCCGAGTGTTTAGATGAGGCTATGTAAACACAGAAAAAGTGCTCTATTGCTTTTATAAAATAATTCTGAAAAATATGTGTGAACAACCGTGTCTACATACTCTCATCTAAACACACTTATCGACCAATGAGAGCGTGCATAGTGGCTCAGTTATTTTATAAAGCGATGTTCTTTGTTGACTGGAATCAAGTCAGTTATATTTTGAGGGTAGCCTATTTGTGATATCCAGTTTTAAGGTTATCAGCCAATTGTCCCTAAAAATCGTTATAGAGGTGTCTATGTTTAACTTATTGAAGATCAAGGACACAAAAAGCAAAACACTATCAAGAGAATTATTACAGGGCTTTTTTCAAGATAGAGCGCATGTGCGACTTTGATTGACACTGAAAGTCTAGTGGTGCTCCATCAACTCGAAAACTAGGTACCACAAAGTACCACGGGCTCTGTGTCGTTGGAAGCATCATTACCCCACCATCGACTCTTTGTATTGAACAATTGAAAGCTGCTTCATTTATCTCCGCGGGATAACATCAAATTTCTTCACGATCGCGGTGAAAAACCTTCAATTCAGACAAAAACTTCTTAAGAGCGGCTACCTGTAAATATCACCTACAGCTATGCAAGATAGAAAAATCGAAAATCCCCAACCTTTGTCACAATAAAAGTTTTTGGTACCTTATTACAGAAATATATAAAGTTTTAGTTCATTCACGTAAATATTTTTCCTTTGAAAAGCGACTTTCCTTCTTAAACGCTCCAGGGGCCAGTTTGCAGAGTATGGCAGAACTCCACGAGATCTTGCGCGTGCAGAGCAACAAAAAGGTTGAGAGACCGAACAGAGAACGCCAAATGTACAAATGTCACGAACCGTAGCAGTCGTGTAGGCTAGTCAACCTCATTTTACACTGATAGTACTCTGTGATGAAGTCACAAAAAATTGGAAGGCAATTTGCATAAATCTTTGAATGTTTGACTGAGTCGTGAAGAAATCCATCGCAACTGTTAGGAAACGGTTGTTACACAAACTGTTGCCTTCAATTCCTTTGCAATGAGGAAAAGACGAGGACTTTCCCATAATTACGCCTTGAACAGATAACCGTTCACCATTGAAATTCAACACTGCGACACACTGTACTTACGGCGTGTAGTCAAAAACAATACTAGATTGTGACGTAACAACTGTCAAATTCGTGCTTCCTCATTCCAAAGACATGCCTACCTGTAGCTATTCGGAATTTGTCGGAGGTTGTTGTGGCCCCAGTTTGGGGAACCCTGTGAATACGCCAGTGTGTGACATTAGCCAAGTGCAGCAAAGATGTCAGTGGCCACCTGAAATCCTACAAAGTTTGAGACTCCTGTGTGGATACAGAAGCCTTGTCTAGCGCGCTGGCACGAGCAAGTAATTACTTCCTTCCTGTTAACAGTGTAATCAAGGGGTGATGCATTCTTCTTTGAATCTCGTTTGCTGTTTGATTCATTTTGAACTTAACTAAATAGTAAAAACTAAAAAAAATAATAATGTATATTAACTTAATTCCAAGTTCACACTATGCCGGAGGAATTTGAAAACGCAGCTTTATGCCTATGGCAGTGCTTTCAATAGGACCCGGCACCTGCCGGAGCTCCGGCGGGTATTCTGTTGAAAGTCTGCGGGTATATTTAACGTTTAAAAATTCTCCAGAGAGAAATTCTTGTGGGCTTCTCATAGTACTCCGGCGGGTGCTGTTCCAAGGTAGTGTAGCCACTTACTTCAAATCTTATTGAAAGCACTGCTACGGTGAGGCCTACCATCCACACTAATCCGTTGCGCAAACGGAGCTTTTCGAAACTGAAGAGTTTGAAAACGCCGGCTTCTCCTTTTTGTGTGGAGGAAAAACATTTTGAAAATGGAGGTTGATTTCCCATTTAAATACAAATGTAAAGTGACTGGTGGTTGTTGCATTTTTAAATTCCTCCGGCGTAGTGTGGACGGATAACACTTGATGCGTTTCCAGAGTGAAACCTCCGTCTCAAATTCCTTTAGCGTAGTGTGGACAGAACCTAATAGACGAAACAACGAACAGACAAGGAGCGAATGAATGAAAACAACACATTAATAAATCCACCGTGAGAAAAAGGTACAAGTAATTTAAAATAAGCTTTCAACGAAGGGCTAACGCTCGAAACGTCAGCTTCCAAATCTCTTTACAGTGGCCAATTCACATTATCAACCTAGTTGATAAAACCAAATTATCTTGTAATACTCCCAACGATGCAGCACCAGAGTTGCTTTAGAAACTTGCCCCCTTTATTTCAAAATCATAGTTTGCTAATATTAAATGCTCTACAGAGCTGGTTTTTCCCTCATTAGAAACTGGCATTATCGCTATTTGAATAGTTTACTAGTTTAATAGCTTCCTGCCTACCTGAGATTCGCCAGTGTAGCCAACATCGACACTAGCCTTCATCCAATGATCACACTGATCTCCTGACCCTTGCCACATCAAGTAATTGTCTTGTTGTTTTCGAGGCCAAAGTAACACACCAAGGTTTCCAATATCGCTTCAATGCATGTAGTAGTGGAAACGGAGGCATTTCGGTCCACGGGTGAGCGGACTCAACAGCTGTCTCCTGGGCAACTTTTGATTTCTCGATGAAAATGTAAAATCCACCTCCTAAATGATAAAAAAAGTAAAATTGAGACCAAAACAAATATTGAGCTAACCGACCCACTACACTGGGTATGTTGTATCTTTTATTCAGTACGCACCACAGAAATTGGACTTAAGTTAGTCTGCGAGAATCCCTGAATATTTCTTTGAATAACAACAAAATAAGGTCTGGTCAGAAGACCTACGATAAAGGGGCTTTTATTGCTATGACTTTCCAATTCAATAGCCGAGCACTTCACAACCTTATCGCCATCAAGGCAAGTTAGAGCAGTTTGCTGCAGGTCAAAGCCAACAACCAAGAGATTATGATGCTCCATATTCTGTTTGCAACAACTCAGCCAGGAAAACGTGTCTCTTTCTCCCCTACATCTGACTGTTTAGTGTCAGAAGTAATTTTATCGACAGACATGAGATAGAGGGAAACAGAAAATGCGTACTGTCCCAACAATCTTCAGACTTCCACACAAGGAACGACTGTCTACGTAGCATTTGTAAGCTGTTACGGGCAAGGCTGTTATAGTACGTACACAGAATAATTTGGAGTTGAGCTTATTTAATTTACCAGTGTGATCCTGACTCCCTTCAGTCCCTTGGCTTGGGTTTCCAGATCTCTTTCGGTGCCAACTGATTTGGTCATTACGCTGTGTTAACATGTTACGCCATCCACAGTAGCTCCTATCGAAGGTACAATTCACTAACATTTAAAAATTACAGAATGTGACGCCAATAACCACCACTGATATAAACGTTAACCTCATGGACTCGGGGTCCTCGACTCTCAAGCACTGATCGCTTGTGGTAGGAATATTTTACAGGGAGTAATATTTAGAACTTACACTCAACCAACAATATCGCATGAACATTCTAATCATGTCTAAATTTCACATTTTTCCTAACAAGAGGCACTCTGATGGGTAGTTTGTGACCAATCGCGAACCTAAAATGACATGGCGTTCAAACCGGTTGTCTGAGACAAGTAGCTGATTAGAAATAGTTAACGATCGCCACTATGGCGGCAATCATTTCAAACACAAACCAAGAATTAAGAACACTGTATTCGATAAGTGAACAAGCTCTTGGAAGGCCCTCAGAAACATCCTAAATAAGTACTGATTTGACAAAACCAATCGAAGTTCTAAGGTGACCAGGCCAGTGTGATTTTAGACTACATTGGACGTGAGTAATATGCCATGCATGCATTTCTATTAGATCCTGATCTGACTGCCTTTGCTCCATCTAATTTCTCTTTTGGTTTTGCTTTCAAAACATCCCTCGTGACTATAAATCACAAAATGAACTCGTCTTGACACGAATTCCCACACGTATTAGTGTCATTCACGATTTCTGTGATATATATTTTAAAAAAAAATACTTAAAGCAAATTTAGCGATCGCTGGATAGTAGGACATCAACCTACGTTACCCCACACCCTTCTTTCATGTATGAGTTTTCCCAACAAATATACACAACCACAGCTGCCCAAGTCACCGTCGAAGAATACATATCTCTTTGGCTTAGGATACTTACTATACTATACTACATTGTATACTATACTATACTTACTATACTGAGTTACCTCAACCTCGGGAAAACATTACTATCAAATATTTCAGATGGTGTGTAAAGATTACAATGAACCACAAAGGGATACAGCAAGCCAAGTGCGAGTTCTTTTTAAATGTTAACCAATACTGGAGCTTAGTAAAGCTAAACAGAAACAGCACTCAGCACGTTCCAACACACAATTGATAATCGGTATATTCTACAATTTATGGATTATGTTCTTAGTTACCCCTCTGTCTAACAGGTTCATATATAGCACAAAAGGGGACGTGATGCCCTGATTCACTCTTTACACCTCACAATATACTATCGCGTTTAACACTTCATCTAAACAGTACAAATTTAATTTTCAATAGGGAATTATTTCTACCTGGTAGGTCCCAAGACCGTTTATAGACACGCAGCCCTTGGTCCAGCAGCTTGATAAGTGGTTGCCATGGCGACTCCATATCCTTTCTTCACTGCCATTGATTCTAATATACACAGACAGGGACTCGACAGTGCTACCGTGCATGGAGTAGGAAAACGTCATCTGCTGTGCACCTCTCGTCCAAGGGCTGTTGAGCTTGGCCTGCTTGTTATATTTATGGGGATGTGATGTCTCGATATACATATATGAGCCATTACCTATAGAAAGTTTTGTTTTTGTTCTGATATATTCTGAGGTGCACATCGCTATTTCATAGAACGTGGCCAGCAGCCATGCAAATTTATTGGAACAAAAGAAAGAGTTTACAGAAGAAAAGAGTTCAACTCCCACAGGACTGGTTATTGTTTTGGGACACCAATATGGCTGCCGCAATGTCATGTAAAAACACTCTTTACTATTTAGTAAAATGCCCTCGGCCTCTTATGGTTAATTACGCATGGCGGTCCTGTGGTCGATGCAGTTCAACTGCTGCAATCGCTGTTAAAGAAGCCTCGTCACAGTTTTCGTATCTTGAAAAGTTCAGCCTAATTTCTTTCAAGTTCATGCTTTGTAATCCATGTTATACTTCTCCATCCTTAACCATCCTTGTTTCTTTATGGTTTATTATCATCTCTTTAGTAATTTTCTATCTTAGTTAACTATTATTTTCAGGTTTCCTTCAATTTTCAATTTCAAATATGAAATGCCGTATTCACTGAATTTGCCTCGTATTTTCGTCTACTTCCAATACTGTTCTACAACTCATTAATAATTCATCAAGTTTACACAAAGGAAATCATGACCTTGACCATGGCCTTATTTGAGTGCTTGTAGTTGAGTGTTCAAGGTCCACCCTAGCCTGAATTTCAGCCGTCTCCTCCTCTCGCTAAGTCTCGGGAGAGAGACGTCTGAAAGCACTGGGCGATAATGTCGTCCAGTGACGTCACGAGTCAAAAGTGGTAATTTATGAAATTTCACACGCGACCTTCGCTAGACAGAACCGTTAAGTTTGGTGGACGTCAATCATCTCCGCCTCCTTATCGACCGTATGCAAAATTTACAAAAATAGTCTTAAACTTTGCAGCGGTCCACTTGTAAAAATTATCATTTTACTTTCAGTATGCTCGGTTAGCTCACTAAATACACTGGAATTAAATATTCCTTGAAGTTTGTAACTTGACTCGTGCGGCTTGGGTTTCTCAACGGCCATTCGCATGCATGAATGACCCCGAGAGCAAGCAAATCTACACGTGAACTAAATTATCTATGTACGTATTCATGGGGCTACGGACTAAACAAAACTTCTAATAAACCTGATAATTTTATGGTAATAGGTTGTAAGGTTTATAGGTTTAAGTATATGTTCAGTCCGTAGCCCCAAGAAAATACTTGCAGAATAATTTGTTTGCTCACGTGCAGATTTGCTTGCTCTCGGGGTCATTCATGCATGCGAATGGCCGTTGAAAAACCCGACAAATGTCTTCATTTAAGGATTTGAATGAGTGCTTTGCCAATGTATTTAGTGTGCTAGCCGTACATATCGAAAGTACGGTAAAATGATAATATTCTACGAGTGAACTGCTGCAAGGTTTCAGGCTTTTTTTTTCAGGTTAATTTTGCATATGACTATGCTTCGTTTGGAAAATGGCTGTACCGCTTTGAAAGCTCAATCACCACTGATGAGTGGAGCCATACATATTAAGGGTTTTTCATATCCCGTAGGCAAGTTTACGAATACATCGCTTCCGCTAAGAATTTTCCTGTTGCGGATTGAGGTTTTGAACCCCAAAGGTCGAGCATACACCAGAAACGGCTTTAACTCTTGTGGCGTTAGCCCGCGATTTTCTTCGAACGCGCGACGTTTGGCAATAAAATTATTCAAATTATCCGCGGAGGGCGAATAAATTAAACACGGCAACCAATCAGAAGCACTACCAGGTTTTCTGGTAGTGACGTCACTGGACGACATTATCGCCCAGTGCCTTTAGACGTCTCTCTCCCGAGACTTAGCGAGAGGAGGAGACGGCTGAAATTCAGGCTAGGTCCACCCTTGGCAGGTGCCCGGTGTTCGAGGCCGACTCGACGAAACCAATCAGACCACTTCCCTTAATGGGACACATATCCAAGTCTCAAATCAAGGTTTTGAAACGATCTCTTAAGGTACCAACACAAATTACCGAAAGATTATTCTAGGCGATTTCTCAACGTTTAAACGTTCTTTCCTTCTTGAGAAACAATGTCCACTTTGAAATTGAAGAAACTGAAGCTTCATGTGTATCATGGCACTTCCTCTCTTTATGCAAAAAGTGAACACAGGATTCGAGAAGTGTTCAAAAGTAAAACACCGCATATTTCATAAGTTCACGAACAACAAACAATTGTGAGAACAATTACAAGAAAACAGCAAAATAGTTGAAAAGACTTGATTTCAGTGACAGAAAAGTGTTTTGAAGATGATTTCCAGTCCGTACTGCGCACTCTCGAGAGTTTGTTTCCGTTTTTGTTTTGTTTCATGTAAGATATCACAAAACGTAAACATTTCGCAACTACTTACATGAAGTAAATTCAAAGTTTCAAAACAACTGCCATTGCCAGATTTCATACCGTGAGGGCCTGGGTATGAGTCCGTGTATTATGGGATTAACAGCACAAGACCCATATATTCAGAAAGAGCACACTGAGCTTTACAAAATCCTTAAGTTTCGTGTTAATTGGGCCAACATTGAAAAAGATACAGCCATTCACAAACTTAAAAATTTAGTAACAAATGTATGGATTGCCGGACACTTGTCCGGAAATCCATACATTTCTTTGCAAATTTTGAAGTTTTTGAATGGCTGTATCTTGTTCAATATTGGCCCTTTTAACACGAAACTTAAGGATTTTGTAAAGCTCAGTGTGCTCTTTCAGAATATATGGGTCTTGTGTTGTTAATCCCATAATACACGGACTTGTACCCAGGCCCCCACCGTATGAAATCCGGCAATTATGGATAAGAAGCAGTCAAAGCTTTATGCTTCATTCTTTCTCATATCACTTGATGAAACAACTTCACAGCTGTAAAAATCAATGAAGCTGTTAGAAAAACATTTGAAAGACCTCAAAAATATGCAGTTCGTAATGAATAACATCGATTCCATCGAGTGGGAACTTATGTTTATAAACATTAGAGTGCTGCAACTGCGCAGTACGGACTGGAAATCATCTTTAACAAAACATGGTACCAAATTGTCAGTTTTTTCTTTTTTTGTGTTTTTGACGTACTTTAGTCAACTGAAACCATAAAACGTTTTACATGTATCTAGAATGACTTCAGCTTTTTCACAGAGTCCAGTTGTTCCACCTTATAAATCGCTACCAGTGGATAAGTGTTCACAAAACAAACCACACTATACACTAAATAGTGATTTATAGGTTGGATAGTGTCATTCATCTTTTGAAAAACCCATCCCCATAAAGTGTCTATCATCAACACACAGGGAACCCACAGTGTTGTAAGAGTAAAGGGACATACTTACCGCGTACTTGCTGCCGTTCTGTGCAGTGACAATTAAAACCTTTCATGACGACTGTTGGGGATTTTGTCAACAGCTGTGACTGATGAATGTTGCAGAGAGACTGGACCTCAAATGGCATCTCACTGTAGCTGTCACGGTTTAAAACGCAGTGCAGTCAGTGGAGCAAAGAACAAAAGAAAAAAGAAAAAAGACAGATTTGACTCATATTCCAAATTTCGGATCATAACAAATTTACCATAAAAATAAAATGGCATTCATTACGACGTAATTTCTTTATTGTTTTGGGAGAAAATCCACAACAATCTAGTTCCCTTCCATACCAATAATCACCCAGAGAACGAAAATTCGACGATTTGCGAAACAAAAAGCTATTTCTTTCTTCGGAGGTGTACTTCAGAACAGTTATCAATAAGGTGAAAGCAGTTTCGTCAATCTTCGTCCTCTTCTATTCTACATTATCTAATTCATTGAATAAAAAGTGGTTACCTTCCAGTACTTAACACTACAATGTAAATAAATATTTGTTTTCGTAAGTGCATTGCTTTTTGAAACCTAAACGGAAATCAGTCAATTATACGTGTTTTGAAAGACAGAAAGATATTTCGGTTCCGGATTCTGATAATAATTGGTTTTGGGAAATATCTTGCATGTTAATCCAGTGGAATGATGTTCAGACTACGATTGTTGTTGGTTTTGTTTTGTTTTGCTTTGTTTGCTACTGTTGTTGCCGACCAACAGAGCGAGCTATAACTTATCTGAATAAAATATTTACGTAGCTTACCCATAAAATAAGCTCTCTGCAAGAGTAGAGCAAGTTTGCAACGACATAAACGGTATGGCAGTCCTGCCCAGGAACTAATTGTACCTTGAATTGCGATTGTAAATCTTCGCTTTTCACGTTCACCGCTGCAGAACATGTCTGTCAGCTCGAGACTCCTTTGAAACCTTTCACGAACACATAAGCTATGAAGAATATCATCACCGGCGTTATTCTCAGGAGGAGACCGCCAGTTTTCTCCAACCTTTGTAAGCGGCTGTAAGACATGTACCACGTACTGTGCAAAACTTTACATGTGTTCAAATTTAGCCGCCATGTTCAACTCAAATGAGCTTGGTAACCATTCCTTTCGTTCTTACCCGGGCAACAGGGGCAAAATCGCCCGAGGGGGGCGGGTAAGCACTCCTGCTAATAGACCATTTTCGATATATTAAAATTCTAACTTGGCTCCGAGGCTTGGGGGAATAAAACGAAAGAAATCACGTCGAGGTTGAGGGATGAATAATTAATTTCTTTTGTTTTATTCCCTCAAGCCTCGGAGCAGTGTTAGAATTTTAATATATCGAAAATGGCCTATTGAAGGAACCGTAATTCTCTATTTTCCAATTGTCCATAATGCACTCTGTTTGCCCCCCAAATTTTGCAAAAACTATTGTTGCAGAATGCTCTAGGGAATATGCAGACCTCCCAAGAGTATTTCACAACAATAGTTTATGCAAAATTTGGGGGGCAAACAGAGTGCATTATGGACAATTGGAAAATAGTCAATGATTCGATTTAGCGCCCTCCTTCCAATAAGCGCCCCCTTTGAATGTGTTTCATTAATAAGCGCCCCTATTATAATATCATAACATTACAGTGCCGTCAGAGTCCGTTTTTTAAAAGGAGGTTCGTCTTTCTTTTTAATTGCCGCATTACAAAAGCGGTGGTCTTCGTCCGAGTTTCCCTACTATTATGTCCTGTGAATGCATGATTCCTTCAAACAAATCATTTCTTCTTCAAGTTTTGCTTTGAATATTCGGTTGTTTCTCAAAAAAGAAATAGGCGCCCTGTCACGAATAAGCGCACTGTCTCGAATATAAAGCAAATAAGCGCCCCGGGCAGTAAATCGAATCATTACGGTAAACAGTAAAAACAGAAATAATTAAGACCTACAGTGGCATTTGGTAACTGCAGGCCGCAGACATCAGACGTTTTATATAAGTAATATGGTTTATAAATTTCTATCACAGAAACCTATCCGCTGAGCGCTATTCAGCCTAGCCTGGGCAGGGTTGTGCATGAAAATGCTTTTCACTGCTTATGTTTAGTGTAGTTTGGAATTATTCAGACTAAAGACTGAAGGACAAACTATATAAAGAACAAACCTCGCCTAAAAGTTACAAGACTGGAATCAAAATTCCCGCTAATCCTGTTCAGGCGGGGTTCACCTGAAGGCCGCATTTTGACTGAACATTATGGTTTTAACGCAAATATCTCGTTCACGTTTCAGGCAGTCAAAAATCTGTCTGCTCATCCCATATATCTACGCTTTGGGCTGTTTTGAAATTTTTTTGGTGATATTTGGGTATATTTGGGGATGAATAGTCTTTCTCAAAGGATTAGTGGAATGTATATAAATAGGAAATTTTGAAGATTTGAGGTTGTTTTATGATTGAATTTGAAGTTAAAAATTGGTAGACGTACACCAAACAGTTGTTCACCGGTGGTGGACAAAACACTGACCCCCAGTCCATGGACTACCCAAATGGACTACCCTTGGACTACCCTAAAATCGACTACCCCCTAAAAATGCTAGATAGCCAGACCCTAAAATTAAGGCTAACCGCAAGCAACCTGAGAAAACAGCAAATGTGGGCTAACCAGAATGCTGATTTAGGCTAACCGGAGTGCCATTTAGGTTAACCGAAGCTCTACCTCATGTATATAGTCTCACGCCTGGGGGTTGAAAACTCACGAGTCTCACGCCTGCGGGCCAATTTCTCACGCCTGAATGAAAGATGTGAGTTGTTGTCGTCTTAACCTGAGATTACGCGTCCCTTATATTTTTTGACGCCTGATCGCAGGTTATTGCCATCTTGCTTGACACAATTTCCAAAAATATGTTAACTCAGACGCATGTAAGGAACGAAAACCATGTGTAAAATGAATAAATGACAATACCTTACCTCGCAATCTCTGATTTTTGAAGTGAAAAGCATTGGGAGCGAGCTCGCGTTTATGCGCGTCCTATCCCGGGGCTGGGAAATGCGAGGGCAGTTTCCGCTTTCGTCCACCGTATAGTCCACTGAATAGTCCACCGTAAAGAGATTCGGAAGCTGACGTTTCGAGCGTTAGCCCTTCGCTCCGACGAAGGGCTAACGCTCGAAACGTCAGCTTCCGAATCTCTTTACGGTGGACAATTCACATTATCAACCCAGTTGATAAAACCAAATTATTTCGTAAATATGGCCGTTTCTGGAAACACCAACATCACAACTGCCTTAAAAAAATGAACATGTCAGTCCAAAACTTTCCGATTATAGAACTATAGCGCTGAACTTATCAGCTAACGTCGGTCCCTGTGGCTAAGCGTTTCTCGATAACTTCAACTTCAGTAGACTTCGGACGTCTTTGGGAGACTTCAGACGTCTTCGGGAGACTTCGGACGTCTTCGGAAGACTTCGGACTTCTTCGGGAATCTTCGGAAATGATCGTGTCGTCTTCAAAAATCTCAGCACTCCCAGGATAAAAATCTCACGCCTATATCTCAGAAAAAGTTGGCAGGTATACATGTATGACCATTGGTTGGTCTCGCGTACTGCTGAACCGTTTAAAAAATAGCTAACCGATGAAAATAAAGAAGATACATGCAACGCTGCTTGCGGTTAGCCTTTCTTTTAGGGTCTGGATATCTAGCATTTTTAGGGGTAGTCGATTTTAGGGTAGTCCAAGCGTAGTCCATTTGGGTAGTCCATGGACTGGGGGTCAGTGTTTTGTCCATCACCGTTGTCCACCAACCTGGGGTGCCCTTTCGGGGGCGTTCAACAGTCTCGTGGTGTCTCCCCCTAAGTCTTTTAAGTTATGCATTGAAACGTATGCTGGATTTTCTGTATCAGATTTTACTGGTTACCATTTCATGTGTTTTTAACTTTTCAAAAATCTATATGCTTATCGCAGTAAACAATTTGTCTTCTTTAATGAAATATAAAAATGATTCCTTTTGATCAGTTCTTGTAGGAGTTATCTTTTCTCAAGTAAGCCCTGGCATTCCCCAGCAGGTGGCAGATTTAATCAAACGGTTTCAGGTCACAATACAATTATAGGGTACAAAAATAAATTATTTTTTTTCATAATCTTTGGTATTTAGGCGTTCTAAAAATGTATACTTTGCCATGATTTAGAATTAAATCTTAGCTACGAAAAAAGTTTGAAAAAATTGTGTGTTTTTAGGTTATTCATGTTAACCCCAGCCTTAATCGGGCTTTAAACTATTCAAGCTATAAACCGGAGCGCTATTATATCCAGGACTAAATATAAATCTACAGTGCAGTCTGCAGTCTGAACCAGTCAGCGTTCACATCGTCTCTAGCTCTAACACGGAAACCTCCATAATACGACACTTGGTTCTGTGTCTTTCAGTGTCCGTATTAAAAACTTACCGAGCTTCACGCCTTCGCAAAGTTTGAATACTCAAATATACGTCCACAACACGTCTTTTGGACGTATTGCAGACGTATATTTGTTGCGTGTTTAGTATCTGAGTTTTGTACCCAGGCCCTGGTCTAGCATTTTAAAAGATCGCAAAAATTTTACCCAAAAGTATTTGAAATTGCCCTCAGTCAAAGACATTATTTTGCTCAATTTTGTCAGAACGAAGTCTCTGTCGTAGACACTTGAAGAGTCCTTACATGACGAATTTCCCCTACTAAGGGAATACCGCTAATTTGAGCCATCACTTCGTCTGATCTCCTGGGACTGTCCTGGATCTGGCCACGAATTTGCTGTGAAAAACTCTCCATTGTGTGTATTAATATTTTCCTTGATGTCCCTTGTAAAAGCCCCGACGGCTTCACTATAGAGGGCAAGTCTTACTGGATTGACCAAATCAACTTGAGACTCATTGTTTATTAAGCTTTATAATTACCATACCACGTGACCAAAACACCGTAACTTCCTTCTTGGAATTGACGAACGCTTTTGCGATTCGGGGAAATGCTTCACCGAACAGCTCGTGCGTAGATTCAGCAGTTGATAGTACAAGTACGTTTTAATGGACAGCAATGTGGTCGGACGACGACGACTACTTTTCATACTCGCCGTATTACTTCGGTTCGAACGATGACATGGACGATGATAGCGACGATCATTACCTCGAAGATGCCTATGATGATTACTGCTACAGCAGCGGCGAGGATTATTCCGGCATCGTTCTCGTTGGTGGTCGTGTTCGGACAAAAAGCGACGAAAGCGAAACGCTTTCAGTGATAGATTCTACGCCAAGTTACAACGTGTCTTCTCTTCAAGACTTGTGCTGTCACTTCATTGCAAGGAGATTTCCGTTCGCTTTTGTCGAGCACCGCTCACCACCCATTCCAGACGAACTTCAGCTGAAGATCATTCAGTATTCATTTCCTGAAGATGAGAAGATGATACAAAAGTATGCCGAGTTTAGTCGGAGCAATGTCGACGTCTGCGCTGCGAAGAGGATGCTTGAAAATGGCAATGTGAAGGAGATGAATCAGATTGGTGGGTGTGAATGATAAGAGTGCAAACAAAGACACGTTGTGTTCCCAGGCTCACCTTAATAATAATAATAATAAAATATTTATATAGCGCTCAATCCACTATTTGTCCTTGGCGCTTTACATTAACAAAGATATTTAAAGAAGCTAAAAGTTCCACAACGTTATATAAAAAAAAAGATAAAAAGTTAAAAAGCTTGTTAAAAAGCTTGTTTAAAAAGATATGTTTTTAAATGTCGTTTAAAAATGTCCGTCGAACTACTGGATCTTAGTTCAAGTGGGATCGAGTTCCATAGTCTCGGTGCCGCCACAGCAAACGCTCTCTCTCCATATGTTTTCAGTCTGGCTTTCGGGGTCGCCAGAAGGTGTTGAGAGGACGATCTTAATTTCCGTTCAGAAGTGTGGTACTTTAGTAATTCACTGATGTAGGAAGGCGCTGTTCCATTGAGAGCTTTGTAGACCAGTAGGAGAATTTTAAAAACTATACGGTAACGGACAGGTAGCCAATGAAGTTGTTTGAGGACCGGAGTTATATGATCAAATTTCCTAGTACATGTAACAACTCGAGCCGCTGTGTTTTGAATAGATTGCAGTCTTGAAATTAGATGTTGTGGTAGCCCATATAGCAGGGAATTGCAGCTATCCAATTTCGCAGTAACAAAGGCATGAACAACAATTTTGGCACTCCCCTCGTCCAGATACTTCCTGATTTTGGCGATATTTCTTATGTGAAATCTATATCTAAAGAGTGCGCATTATCCGCACATTATCAAAAAGGACGCATTATCCGTCTGGACGCATTATCCGTCTGGACAAACTTGGGCAAACATTTGTAGTTCATCTGGTTATGCATCTTCAGTGTGATGCTTTATACATCTAGATGAACTATAGTTATCCTTCGAAATGGGTCTTGAACGATGCACTTCAAGAGATAGTTCATGTAGACGGATAATTCATCTTGTGCCCGTCTTTATACTAGAGATGCATAACCAGACGAACTTCGAATGTTTGCCCAAGTTTTTCTGGACAGATAATGTGTTCTTAATATAAAACAGCCATTGTTCTTAGGCAGGCTGCAGTCTTTTTGGTATTCCAATACCTTCGAGCTTTTCTGGAAGTATTCACAAAACTTACAAAAATTGTTGAAAGTCTTCAGTTAGTTCTGTATGATGTTCTGCAATCTTTGGAAATCAGCGTAAATTGAAGGTGAAATCTTCAGCAATCTTCCGAGGTGTTCGAGTGATTGTTGGAGGTTTTCAAAAATGTTCAGGTGATGTTCGCGATCTTTGGAAGAGGCCTTATTTGCCACTTGACACGAAGTAGTTAGGTGAAGGTTTGGAACAGTTTGGATAATCTTCGCAAGTGCTTGGATTACTTTTGGCAATCTTCGGAAGACTTAGGGTGAACTTTGTCCACCTCCAAAATATCTGGGATTACTGTCGGTGGTAATGAGTGTCCTTGTCCTAACTCCAGATATCTTTTATTGGAATTTGCACTAGCCTGCGAAAACAGCCGTCCTTCTTTGCTCCCGGCCCAAGTGGCATTTCGCGAGAAGGACGTCTGCCATACTGATGACGTAAAATTCCATACTGATGACGTAAGTGTGAACTTTGTAATGTTGCCTCAATCTGCAAAATAGGCATAAATTAACATTTGAGGTTTGTTTCCCTGAGGAGATAAATATTCATGATCAGGAAGAAACTTGCATTCTTTGCAGAAGAGTCACTGAAAAGGGCGACAGATACTATGTGGGGACTCAGTGATATTAAGATGACTGAGCTCCTGCAAAAGATACCGCGATATCTCGAACATTTGTTCGACTTTCTCCCTTCGAACTCGACAAATTCACTTCTTTTCACGTTTCCGTTTTGCCATCTGTCATGTAAAAAGCAAATCGAAAAGCGACACAAGTTAGTGGTTAACATTATTACCATGGAAAATGACTTGCGTAGTCGACAATTTCTTGATGAAACCTTTTCGGATAGCTGCAAGAAGCATAATATCTCTTGACAAACGTATAGCTTTCTCGAAGTAAAGCTACAGTGCAGCTCAGATATGTCCGAACCAAAATATACGCGTAATTCGCGTCAGCCCAATACGCGTATACGCGTATGCATATACGCACATACGCATATACAGTATATATGCGTATGCCTCATTAGTATGTATGAGCTAACCTATTGTTTCTTCTTTTCTTAACAGGTCATTGTAGTTTTCAATGGCTTGACAGCTTGCCACAGAGCGAGATAGAGTTTTCATAATTTTGAATACGCGTATACGCGCGTATGTCTTCAGACTAGACTTGGCTGAAACTAACATTTTGCAATTGGGCACTCTGACAGAAAATTAACTGACTGAATCGTAATTAAAAGGGAGATTATTTTGCTCTTGTGCTTCAACAATCCCATCTTCATGGAGCAAACACAACCGAAAGATAATTTTTTTTTGGACACAAGTAAACATGGACCAAGCAAGCGACTTGAAAACACGTGCCCAAACAAACAACTTTTCCTTATAACAAAATGTGAGCGGCGCACCGTAGAAACTTCGATAAACAATTGTTTGGTTAAAGAAAGAGCAACTGAAAGAAGGATCTGTGTCAAATAGAACCGGAGATATCATTTTTTCGACGCTTTAGACAATAAACATCTCGCAAGAGACTTGCCGACGCGTGCCGAAACACAGAACTTTTCCTTGAAGCAAAAAAAACTAAGTTTGAGCGGCGTGCCATAAAAACTTTGATAAACAATTATTTGGTTAAAGAAAGAGCATTTTACCGTTTGAATGAACGATCTGTGTCAATTATAACCAGAGATATAATTTTTTCGATAAGGTCTTCAGAACGCTTCATAATAAACATCTCGCAAAGTGACTTGCCGACGCCTGCCGAAACACAGAACTTTTCCTTGAAGTAAAAAAAACTAAGCGTGAGCGACACGCCATAGAAACTTTGATAAACAATTATTTGGTTAAAGAAAGAGTATTTTACCGTTTGAATGAACAATCTGTGTCAATTATAACCGGAGATATAATTTTTTCGACGCTTTAGACAATAAACATCTCGCAAGAGACTTGCCGACGCGTGCCGAAACCCAGAACTTTCCCTTGAAGTAAAAAATAACTAAATGTGAGCGGTGCACCATAGAAACTTTGATAAACAATAATTTGGTTAAAGAAAGAGCATTTTATCGTTTGAACAAATGATCTGTGTCAAATATAACCGGAGATAGAATGTTTTCGATAAGGTCTTCGGAACGCTTTAGACAATAAACATCTCGCAAGAGACTTGCCGACGCGTGTCGAAACACAGAACTTTTCCTTGAAGTAAAAATAAAAACTTAACGTGAGCGGCGCACCATAGAAACTTTAATAAATAATAATTTGGTTAAAGAATGAGCAACTTATCGTTTGAATGAATGATCTGTGTCAAATATAACCGGAGATAACATTTTTTCGACGAGGATCTTAAGAACGCTAAATTCAGACAATAAACATTTCGCAAACGACTTGCCGACACGCACATGCCGAAACACAGATTTTTCCTTGTCAAAACATAAAGTTCAAGTGTTAGAATAGGGACTTCAAGCGACTGTTTCTATTTTGCTTCCCATTTTTGGTAGCTTAAGATCAAGCAAGTGTCAAAGAAACGGTATCGGTGAATTTGCAAAGTGATCAAAAGCACTCGAAATATGATAGCTTTCACTGATCAGCATGTCGCTTTAACAATATGCAAATTTTGTTTTTGAAGTCTTTTGTTTGACCAACAATGCTTCATACAAGAAACTTGTGGGAATGCATAACAAAGAGACATATACGCGCGTATGTGCGCGTATTGACATACGCGTATACGCAAAATACGCTCGTATAATACGCGTATGCGTAGTTCGCTTATATCTGAGCTGCACTGTATGTCGTCTCCGAAGAAGAATGTACGACGACAAATATGATATCTGTGATAAGAATCTACCTACTGTACTTGCAAACAGTTCTAATCACAGCCACGCCCGGTGTCACAAGATAGAATGCAAGAAAGCAACATGTTCATGGTAAATTTCATTTTTTGTTCCTCGAAAGCAAACACTTCGAGACTTAAAAACAGATCTCTTCTTGCAATAGAAATGAGCCTGAACAATGCTTTTAACACAGGGCAAATTACAGAGGTGTCAGACTTGACGAAGCGACAGGGAGATAATAGCGGAGATCATGCAGACCTGTGACCTCTAAAAATTTACCTTAGCACAGACTAACGGCTCAACTCTACTGGAAAATCCTCCTTATAACCCAAGATAAAGAGTCCTTCATAAACAAGAGTGAAGCAACAAAAACGGTCAAGCGACCGAAAAGAGAACGGCAAATGTACAAATGCCACGAACCGTAGGAGTCGTGTAGGTCTAACCCCATTTTAATAACACATATTTGTTTTGGTGAGAATATTCAATGTCCCGGATATTTACGGACTTGTTATGCATAATTACCGATCAAACCAATCAGCATTCATGACCAGATTCAGGACAGATTTGCGTCATCAGTATGGAATTTTTGGCGGTAAATCACATTGTAGGTAGGCAGGTACATTGTAGACCCACATCAATCTGTACAGCATGTACATATATGTTGTGTTGATGTACCATGTGTGCATTGCATTTTTGATACACAGTCCAATACATATGTTGTGTTTTAAATTGATACAGGCTTCCGCTTGAGTGCCTTAGTAGATGACAGGAGAAGCAGTATCCGAAGTTCTGACACTGGAAAGTATTATGTGACTGTCCACTTTGACCGAGGGAAGATCACGTCTGCACACTGTTCATGTGAATTGTCAACAAACTGGTGTTCACATGTTGTTGCAACATGCTTGGCTCGAATAAAGGACAAAAATGCTGTGAAAATTCATATGCCAGTCTCAGATTCATTGAATTCACTGGACAGAGAACAGCTGTTGAAATTTGCGCAGTACCTTCTATGTGAACACCAGAATGAACGTATTGTAGAAACGGCACAGCAGCTGCTTGGTAAGTTGTTGTCACGACAACAGAGAGACCAACAAGAGGACATCAATATGATTGCTGGTGCACCTGATCCAACTGCTGGCCCTGGTAAGGATGTTCATTAAATTTTTGTTCTACATGCAGATGTTCAGACAGAGGGGTATTAAGTACATGTGGTCATACACGAGTCTAAGGGTGCATTCCTTTGGGGTGATCTGGATCAGGATCAGTGATCCAAGATCTGTCTGGATCATGGTGCATCAAAGGAACCAATGAATCCATGACCAGAGTGGATTCATCGGTTCCTTTGATGCACCATGATCCAGACAGATCTTGGATCACTGATCCTGATCCAGAGTGGATTCATCAAGTTCTTTTTTGAGCCCTGCAAATCACTTTTTACATGTAACCAGATTTTTCTATGCCAGGTTTTGTTACAGATCAGCCTATTTGTAAGTCATATACCAATACATCAATGAATACTCTAACTTTCAAAAAAAAAAATCAGGTTTGGATGAAGAAGCCCACTGGTTTGTGTCTAAGACTGGATTCAAGTCTCGATGTGAAAACCTGATGTATGAGACCCAGACAGATCTGGGCTTTGTAATGTACAATGACAAGGACAATGAGAGAGGAAGCTCTGTAGCTGAACTGTGGGATAGGAATTGCCTTCAACGAGCACTTGTTAGAGGTACATGTACATGAACACATATGCATGCATGTACTTCAATGTAGTGGTTTAGTGCTCAAACGATTATCTGTTTCAGGGTTGTAGCTAAGAAAATAGTCTCCCAGCTAAGATTTTCATTGAGCTGGTCATCATTTTTTGTGAAAGAGTTGGAACAAAAAACTTTGTCCCCAATCTTTTGTAAAATGTATTTATTGACACAAACTCTATAAAATTCTATTGTTTGAGTGTCTAATAGTCAGATCTGTAGGACAGTCACTCATGTGTGAGAGCAATGTAATTTATCATCTTATGCTAAAGCCAATTTACATTTAAGAATTAGAAAACATGTACCGTGTTTCTATTGAGTTATAGAAACACGAGTGAAAGTTTGGGAGAACGAGAAATGCTGTGAGAACACGAGCCGCACGCGAGTGTTTCCACAGCTTTTTCGAGTTATCCCAAACTTTCACAAGTTTTCTATAACTCGATAGGAACACGGAGAACATGTTTTCTATTTCTTTTAGAAAATACTGCGACGAAGAAAAACAACTTGTTTACTTTGATCATCAAAATGTAAATTCTCTTTGTTCGTGCCATCATTGCGTCAACAGCTCGTGCTAGTTCTGTGTTTCTATCGAGTTATAGAAACACAGTTTTAAACCAATCAGCGTGTGTATTTGCTTTGGGTTATTTTCTAATAATTTGTACTGTCAAGTGCCCTCTAAAGTTGCCAACTTTTACATTAGATGAAATGGACCTACAGCTTGACAAGGAGTATTGCAGCTACTCTTCATCCCGACACTACAATGTTCTTCAAGTTCTGGAAACCATAGGTGATCTTCTTCAGGATGATTTTATGAGTGCAGTGTCAGCTTTGACGATATGCACAGAGCAGCTTATTGAAAAACTGACCAAGATCTGCCGTGTGGACTCTCCTTATGATAGATACAGAACAGGCCGTAGGGTAAAACATGAACCAAAAGAAGCCATTACATTGTGTGGATCTCTGGCTGGAGGCTTTACTCCAAGGGTTTCAGGGTAAGAAAGTACAAACTTTATACATGTACCACAAGACATGTACATACAGTGTACACTGTATACATGTAGCTGTGCACATGTATTTCCAAAACTGATTGGGGCTTGCTATATAGAGATTTCCTGCCAGGCATTTACCCAGTGCAGGCTTCCACAGGTTGCCCACTTTTTACAAAAAATTACATCTACAAGTAAGTATGCATGTACATGTACATGTACCTCTCACATAAACAGGGTTGTAGCTAAGAAAAAAGTCTGCTGGCTAAGAATTTCATTGAGCCTGTCACCATTTTTCATGAGACCTGGAACAAAATTTTTGTCCCCAATGCCGTAATGCAGAGCTATCAAGCTCTGCATTTACGAGATGGTGGATGCAGTGCACGGAAAGAGAACTTGCTAAACAACTGCTAGAAATAACTTGTTATAGTGGCACCGATACTCAAGGTACATGTAGTCAGGAATTTATTCCAAACTTTTCTTTTGCATGGTTCAATATGGTTCAGATATCAAGTGATTGTACGTGCGTAACCTAAAACAGTTGGTTCATTGTCTTTTACTGAGTGATTCCTGCCAAAATCCATCCTGCGATCACCTCTTTCTCGGCTGGCAAATTTCGCTGGCAGCCAGCTCTAAGCGACAACCTGCATAAAACATGATCTAAATAGTTATCACATGTTGCATGATTTGTCATCAAATTTGACAGATCATAATGCGGACTTCAGTACCTACAGTTTGTACAGTTTGAATGTACATGTACATGCATTTGCTGGAAACAGTTTTAATTATTGCGTTATGCCAATTATGATCTGCTTTGTACTAACTAACCCTAACCAAAAGTTCGCATAGTGGTCTGCCAAACTTCAAATGATCAGTGGCGATTCATGCAATGTTTGATGCCCATAATTTTGTAGGTAGATCATGTTTTCATGGTGTTAACCATTGCTGTACCTGAATTTTAATTACCAGTAATTGAAAGTTACTTTTAGCAAATCAGTTTGCCTTAGATGCTGCAATGTTGCCCCCCAGATTGTCTTTAAGCCAAAGAGAAAGTTTTGATGCTCACTTTTTCAAAACCTGGTTAGAAACATGATCTGCCTAAATACTTGTATGTACTGGTATTGTGTGAACTATAACTTACATGTACAGTATGTGGATTCGAACAAGGAAAGGATAAAAACCTGACCTGTATTCCAAACATTATTCAAACCAAGAAAACCCTCGGCACAATTTGTCAAATTTTTAACAATGCACCTACCGGTAATTTCTCATCCAAGTTGTAGGACATTAAGCGATGAACTTTCCAGACTTTGGCGACTGACTGTCCTGAGTCCTGGCATTCCACCTAAACAGCGCCAAGGGGTGATTGATCAGCTTAGAGCATTGAATCAAACAGGTGATACATACAGTACAGTGTATTTGAACATGCATGATTAGGTCTGCACCAGGCCAACTTGCATCATGTTACCAGAGCTTTTACTGGTTCCCATAGCATTAAGTGACTCTGAGCATTTCAATCTACTCCTGTGAAGGAGATGCAACATATATTTAAGGGGTGTCTTAAATGTGAGCTCAAGATGTTCAGGTTCTAAGATGTTCAGACATCTTATACACACAAAAAAATCGGTACTTCAAGACATTCTTAGCCTTGCAAAAAGTCAAGACTGCAATGCCGCTTTGTGAAAAAAAAATCAAGACCTGTGAAATGCAATGAAAGTTGTGCGAGATTCATGGTTTCTGAAGGACCCTTTGCCACTCCTTATGTACTGTAGGACAGTCAAGACTCCCATAAGTGGACATGATGGGACAAGGAAAATTGTCCACTTACACAGACATGTATACATGTAAGAGAGGGGTCACTTATGGGAGGTTAAAAATGTTGTGTTGTTTACCAGTATATGTACATTAGGGTTAGGACTTCGACTACAGGTGTACAATTCTGTGAGCTGTCCCAATACAAGGGGTGTCATTAGTAAGGATTTAACTGTGGGTTATGGAATTACAGTACCTTCCAAAACATTAAAGCTACTAGTACATGAAAATATGACCTGGACGAAAAGAGGCACTGTGAAAGTAAAATGTATTGCCCTAGAATGCAACATTGGGCTCAGTCCGGTACCAATTAATGCAGAGATCAGCATGCTTAAAATATATGTGTACATGTACAAGGTATGTACAGTTTGAAGACCACTGATTTTGGAAAAGTATAAAAGTTAGAGCTCGGCTGTTTACGAGAATCCTGTTGTGTTACAGTTATTGCTATTGGTCTTTCTTTTTTTTTACTGTGCAGCCATGATTTATCTTCAACAAGATTTAAAATTGGATACAAAAATGTCTTGTTCTGCATTCATTTTGTTGTAAAAAGATAATAAAAAATTGACATTCAAACTTTGATTGTAATTAATTTGGGTGTCGTTTATTGTACATGTTCACACAGAGCTTTTTTGTTGTCCCTTTTAGTTTCTGTACCTTTCGTAACTGGGACGTTACGTCCCTGGCAAGGCCTAGAGGTTGCTATTCGACTATCCTCCATCAACTGGAATGACAATGAATTCCAGAAGGTGCTCAAAGGAAAATGGGTGCAATTTCCTGTTGTAAGCAGCTGTATGGCAGTCCAGCTAACCTGTCAATCAAAGAATCAGTATGCGTCAGAGTGGATGGCAACGGATGAAAACACAAGATGTGAGGATGCTGTCCATATTGGCTCAACAGTGTCAGTATCATTTCACAATCCTCACTGCATTTCATTTGGTGCACATTTTCACACTGACATACAGTCAGTTTCCTCCATGATCGAAACTTTGAATACAACTGGTTATAAAGTGGGAGCTATGCGCCTGACAGTGGCACTATCCGGCGCCCTTGTGGCATTCTACAAGAGTATTTTCTTTGG
Source organism: Micromussa lordhowensis (assembly GCA_964020085.1). Lineage (NCBI taxonomy): Eukaryota > Metazoa > Cnidaria > Anthozoa > Scleractinia > Lobophylliidae > Micromussa > Micromussa lordhowensis. Next base: position 19,290,213 of record OZ026597.1, on the reverse strand, counting down.
ATATTGCGATGTCAACTCATTGCCCGTCTCTGCAAGATGCTTCCTAGGAACAGTGCACAAGATTGGGCTGAAGCCAGAGGAGAAAGGAGAATCACCTATGGAATTTGAGATGTCTGATGAGAAGGCGAACAATGGCCTTGCTTGGCCAGAGGACACCATTTTGTCTATAACAACATTCTCATTTCTCTATCAGCAGCTTTCACAGAAGGCTGACCTAGCTGACTCATGTCTCGTAGAAATGAGGTCAAAGCTGGGTTCTACAGAAGTTGTTCCTGACCATTTAAAGAGTGTACAGTCTCTCAAGTTTCATGTAGGGGTTCTTGGTCTGTTTTTACAGAGATTACCAGCGCCATCCCTCCATCATGAGGTATGTGAAATTTTCTGCTTCACCCCACTGTACCTGTGCAGTACATGTACAAATTAAGGGGTGCCTCAGATAAATTGCTAGGTTCTCCTTCCAGATTGCCTTGTATTTGCATGTGAAACACAAGGAGAATTTGGCGTTACATCAACAGTCACTTAGGGCCTTATTCTGTGCACCCCTTCAAATGTTCTTCAATTCCCTGGAGACCAAGACCTCAGTTTTGTTTTGATTGCCCCCAAGAAAAACTCAGAGGTTAATTTCCAGTGTCAACACACATACAAACAAACTGACAGTCTCCACTTTTTTCAAGTATCATTGCTCTAATCGTCACATAGGCAAAATAATAAAAATGTAACAAGGAAAGGATTTTTTATACATTATAATCTCTGATAAAGCACGCTGTTTCAGCCAATTAGAGCGCGCGTTATATGGAAACTTTATTGTTAATTATACGACCAAAAAGCGGTTTCAGGTAAATGCTTTTTAAAATGGTCATTTAAAATAGACAATCTGAAGTATCGCGGTCCAACCCAACAATTTTAAGATTAACTTTCTCTTAAGAGCAGCGTGCACGGTATAACACTTTCACAATTAATTTTTCTCATTTGCATTTCAATGTAGTATAACGTAAATGCGAGGCAATTCCGGGCTAAATAAAATAAATAAATAAATCTACTTTGTTTAACGAGGGTGACACACAACAGTGTTCAACTGATAAACTTGTGGCCCTCGAATTCCCGATCGAATTGGAATTTAGAAATGTTGGTTTTTGAGGAGGGAGGAAAACCAGAGAACCCGGAGAAAAACCCTCGGAGCAAGGACGAGAACCAACAACAAACTCAATCAGTGAAAGGTTCCGGCAATTCTACTTTTCTAGAAAAAGATCAACTCTTCTACTTGAAAAGAGCAGAAAATTTAACTTTCTGCATTTATTTTTCATAGAACAAATGCAAAATTTTTACCCTTTTTGTTAATGCTAGTCGATCAGGTGAAAAGTTAAAAAAGGTACCTTTTTAGAGAATAAAGGCGGGTATTTTAAGCTTTCGATTGAAAATATTTTGACGTCAATATTGTCCACTTTTCATGCATTTCTCACTTTACCAAACAAAACTTTAAAGCGCGAAAAAGGTACCTTTTTTCAGTTTAAAGCGATCTCTTTAAAAGCGCGAAAAAGGTACCTGCGGTTAAGAACATTCCTATCAAAAGAGCAAAAAGGTACCTTTTTTGCGGTTGGAAGCGATGTTCTCATAAGTGTGAAAAAGGAACCTATAAAATTAAACCGGCCCGTGATACTTAAATGTGGTTGTCAATAGATGACAGGTGTCAGTATAAGCAATTGAAGAGACGGACCAGGCTTTTGTACATTATTCTTCTTTTTTCACACTAAAATGTTCCACCTTAAATAATGATAAAATGCTCATTATACAGAGTCTTTTTTATTAATTTTTACGCTAACAAAAACGTATTAAGTGGTATAACAACAAAGTATATGTTGCAGTTAACTTTTTTTATTTCAGTTAATTTTTGTTTTTGGGTATGGTATGGTAATGTATGGTAATGTATGCTAATGAATTTGAAACTAAGGAAAACCAAAAATTAACTGAAATAAAAAATATACTGCAACATATACAAGTTTTGATTTTAATACAACAACCGATAATCCCTTATTATAAACGGTAGTATCAGGGTGGCATTTGAATTTTCTTTTTTTTTAATATCACTTTAAGTATTCATTTTCTCTTTAAAACTTTTCATTTTCATTTTCTCTGAAAAAAAAATGATAATAAATTTCTCAAAAGATTCCACCAAAATGCTTCAAAAAATGCAAGCATAATAAACGTAAAAATGCCTAAGAAGGGGAAATAAAAGCTTTTCAGGCTCACTTTAGCGTAAGTAAGGGGGTCTCAAAGGGATTGCGGCATTTACGGTTAACGGCTTTACACCGATCGGCTTGTGGCTCAAAAGTCACCCGGGCTCAAATTCGAAATCTAGTTTGCATTATTGCAATACAGTTTATTAAACCTCTCTGAAGATAATAACCCGTTCCTGAGAGAAAAAAGGCACCCACGACACAAAACAGTTATTAGGATAACCCGCTCAGTTTAGACTTTAAAGGAAAAAACGCATATCTGCTATTTGCTGTAGATCGACGTAGAATTTGATATATTTTTTTCGCAGATTACAATGGTTCGACTTTTGATATAGTCTGACCTTTTTCAAGTTTTCGCTCCACGCTTTAAAATGGACTTGCTTAGGTCCTCTACATACATCTAGTTTGAAAGAACCAGTAGCTATTTATCCATTTGGATGGTAGCCAGTATTTTCGGATCTCTTCAGGCTAGGCTCAAAGGAGCCAGCTAATTTTTTTTAGTCCGATGATCCCCACAGTAGACCATCGTCCACGTACGAACGTAGGTCGGAAAATATGCCTAATAATGTACGACGCAAAAATTATAATATTGTGCGTCCGAGTCTTTTCTGTTAAATAGCCGAGGTCACTGAGGAATAGCCCCCCATACAGATGTTACTAGGGGAGTCTAGGATGGGTTTTGCTCGGTTTAAATAGATTCGGGAATGCAAAATTCGATTGTAGAACGGGACCTAGAGTCCCCTAAAAACGTCTGTGTATCGTTCGTTGGAGGCGCCAACGGTTGACATCTGTCAATCAGTAGGATTTTAATTGAAGCGTCATTTATTTTTAAAGGTACCTTTCTCGCGCTTTTGATGAGATTGCTTGTAACCGCAAAAAAGGTACCTTATGTGCTCTTTTGATAGGAACATTTCTAAACCACAAAAAAGGTTCCTTTTTCGCGCTTTTGAAGAGATCGCTTCTAACCGAAAAAAGGTACCTTTTTCGCCCTTTAAAGTTTTGTTTGGTAAAGTGAGAAATGGATGAAAAGCGGACAATATTGACGCTAAAATATTTTCACCCGAAAGCTTAAAATGCCCGCCTTTTTTTCTTAAAAGGTACCTTTTTTTTAACTTTTCACCTAATCGACTAGCATTAACAAATAAGGTAACAATTTTGCATGTTGTTCTATGAAAAATAAATGCAGAAAGTTAATTTTTCTGCTCTTTTCAATTAGCAGAGTTGATCTTTTTGTAAAAAAGCAGAATTGCCGGAACCTTTCACTGATTAAACTCAACCCACGTATGACACCGAGTCCGGGAATCGAACCTGGGACACATTGGTGGGAGGCGAGCGCTCTCACCACTGCGCCACCCCTGCTAAAACTACAAAATAGCCCGAATTTGCCTCACATACATGCTAGATTTTATTGTAATGGAAATGAGAAAAGTAAACCGTGCAAAGGGCTATTGGGTAACATCAGTGATCAGCATAACCCACTGGCAGACTATTAGGTAAACGTCTAAACGGGCAATCTAATTAGCTACACAGGTGCAGTTTAATTGTTAATAGACAACAATGGGCATACCAGTGAGATTCGTTAGATCGTTCTCCCGATGTTGTTTGCTCTTCAGAGGATGTAGGTTTTATTTTGGTTGGTCAATAAAGGATTTATTATATGGCGTTTGAGGAAATTTTTCTTGCGGGACAAGGCGGGTAGTCCCGAGCGGGCAAGATCGCTCCATCTTGCCCGCTCGGGTAGCCAATCACAGCGCAGGATTTGATTCATCTTGCCCGCTCACGGAGCTAGCCCTATAATAAGCCGGATTATTACATGGCTAGCTCCGTGAGCGGGCAAGATGAATCAAATCCTGCGCGGTGATTGGCAGCTACCCGAGCAGGTAAGATGGTGCTATCTTGCCCGCTCAGGATCACTTTTTTGCGCGTTTTGGGCCTCGACTCCGTCTCGGTCTTGTCCAATATCCAGCCATCTTGTCCTCGCGCTTGGTCAGTACTCAAGATGTATTGATGTTATTCTTACGCATACTTAGTCCTTTTTTTTTTAAATTTATTTACTCTACTTACAATACTAATACTTACACTACTTACAGTACAATACGATAATTCACGCTACTTACAATACTAATACTTACACTACTTACAATACAATACGATAATTCACGCTACTTACAATATTAATACTTACACTGCTTATAATACAATACGATAATTCACGCTACTTACACTACTAATACTTACACTACTTACAATACAATACGATAATTCACGCTACTTACAATATTAATACTTACACTGCTTATAATACAATACGATAATTCACGCTACTTACAATGCCAATACTTACACTACTTATAATACAATACGATAATTCACGCTACTTACAATAGTAATACTTACACTACTTACAATAAGGGGGGGGGGGGTGGTGCTATAACACACAAGATAATTTAAAATATCTAAAAATACATACTTAGACCTACTGAGAATTGTATTTTTCTAAAATCAGGTAGAACAGTACAACTATGAATGCTGGCTGACTTACCAGCTGATCTGCAGTTCTCCTGCCGACAACGACTTATCCTTCCTTACACATCTTGGACAACAAGTGCAAACTACGACCACGCCCAGGGTCACGCCACCCTCGTCTCTAAGCCGTGTAATATTCCACCACCTCTTCAAAGGAGCCCCTGCTGCCCTCAGTAAGTGTCTGACAGAACGTCAAAGTCAGGGACTCGGAGCAGCGTTTCATGTCCTTGGACATGTCAACGAGTACACCATTAAGCAGTGCTCCTCGTCTTGGATGCTTTTTCAGTATGCGAACTGCAGACTTTGGGCCAAACTGGCGGAAGTTGTTCTGCGCTCGCTTTCTGACTCACACGAGCTGTTGGAGAAAGCCATGGGTTGCATTCATCAACCAAATGGAATGCTCGGTGCGGAATCCTTGCAGGACTTGCCACTTGAATCGACGGCTCTGAGCGTGTTATCGCGCTTGCGTGATGTGGAGTTCGTTGGAGCCAAAGGCCGCGTTGCTTATTGCCTAGCTAAGTCGCTCAGCGAGAAACAGGGGAACTCCATAAAAATGATCCAGTACAAAACGGAAACTGGCGATCGAGGAGCGCGAAGCGAGAGCTTTGAGATGGAAATGCCAAGGAAGATCATGAAGTCGGGCGTTGAGAATGCACTGAAGTTGTGCGCCGTCCAGATTGCTGCTCATAGTCTGTGGTTGCAGAAGCTTTCTGACAGAAGCCATGTTCACAGCGATACTGTCAGGTATGTTATACAGTCTATCTCCGATATCTCACTTTCGCAGAAACTGGCACGAGATTACTTTTATAGTATGAGATCGAGGCTTGGTGTAGGGTTGCCCCTGTTGTTAGGAAATGAGCGCGTATTTTTTTTTTTTTTTGGGGGGGGGGGGGGCAGACATAAAGATCAGACAACGAGACTAAGAACTATATATTAAGAAGTGAGCCTTAGCGAGTCATACTGTGATGTTTTGCTCGCAAAATGGGCGATGTTTTACAGATATCAGTGCAATTATAAGAAAGCTACTTGTACATATTAATCATATATTCCTTGCGCTAGGCCTTGGGGCAAATACCGTATCTTTGCATACAACTTCCACACGTAAGGAAACTTACTTACATGTACAATAACTGTACATGTAGCTCACATTAACCTTTCAAACGATACTCTTCACAACTTCCATGTTTAAATGCAGTGTTCGTTGTGTAACTTTTTTCTCATTCCTTCCATAACTGGACTGTTTATTAACCCCGTTGACTGCAATTTTTAGTAGCTAAAAAGCAAACCTGACCACTTAATGTCAAACTTGTAGGTGGTTGACAGACTTTGTTGTCAGTTCTGGAATGGAGACCGTGAAGTGTCTCGTAAAGTGCAAAGGTAACGTCACTTGCTTTCTCTCGCAGAGCGAGCTGTTGGAGCTCTGCGCAAAAGTCCTCAGGGTAAGTAGTAACATGTACAGTGTAGTAATGGAATTAAGCATTTCTGAAAACACTTTCTTGGATCCTTTCAAGAGATAATCCACTTTGTTTTCTCGACTAGAATATCTAATGTGTGATGCTTTTGACTCCTCCCCTTCCCCATAACTCCTCCCCTCCCCTCCCCCACCCCTAGGGTTTGATATGGGTGCCTACTCAGCTCGGATCCAGGCTTCTAGCCTAACTCGAGGCCCTCTGGAAGCTGGAACAAACCAACCACCTTTTTCGTAAAGTTGTTTATTGTTTGTTGTTTTGTTTTGTGTTTGTCTGTTTTAGCAGTTACAGAGCACGGCGAAGCAATCTAAAGCAATTCTGGTTTACTATCAGCAATCATTTTTAAACCTTGCTCCCAGAGAGGCTTTTACAGCACATACGAGATAATTTTGTATGGGTGTGTGTGTGAAGCAGGTTTTTTGGTTTTAATCCTTGTAGAAAGAGAACCACATAGTCACAAGTCACGGTCAGGACATCGTCCAAGGCATTCTTCTGTCCCTGTTGCAAAAGGCCAGTCAGTCGCAAGCTTCAGAAGACATGAAGAAGATTATATCGTTTTGCAGGTATATTTTAGGGGCTGGTTTCACGGCTTGGTGCATGTGCTATTTATAACGCTAACCCGTTCGATTCCGTTGTCTATGAAACAATCGGAACCGATCTGATCATTATTTTGAGAATTTTGTTTGGACTTGAAATGTTCACTTCAGTCGTGAAAATTCGTCGGTCCAGTGTTGCTCTCCTACTAAATGACTATAAAGATCAAAGCAAGGAATGCTGAATGAGCTACTGGCTGGCTTGAAATCGTATCCATTTTAAAACGGTGCTCGTAAGAGGGAGATGTAACATACAGTGTTACTGTTTTCGAAAGGAAGTTGGTCAGTGCTTGTTGGCCGTCTCGGACACGTTACCCAAATATGATCGTGAAGGCGTGGGAGAAAGCCGAACAGCAACAAGGTTAAGGCCACTTCAAACCAAACCAAAAGCCTATTCATTATGGGGCCACAACGTATCTATTGTCGTAGTTTAAACTCTTTCTGAGTAATCAGTATACTTATAACAGCGTAAGTTACCTTGTAGTAAACCTACATGTATTGGAATTTATTGCACATTTTACCAACTGTCTTTTGTAGAGATGAGCGTTGTGCAACTAAAGTGGACCTACTGCCTTGGATCTGCAAAGGACTGCAATCTTTAGCATATAACAATGGGTTTTTACCGTTTGAAGTACTGATGGACGCAAGTCACGGCATGCTTAAACATTATAAGGAGAAGCTTGCAACATCGGAGAAACTTAATAATAGGGTGCTGTGGGGCCACAAAGGAGCGCTACATCTGGTAAGTGTACATCTATGTGCATCTCTTGTTACTGCAACTCAAGAAATTGCCTTTTTAGTGCAGTTTGTGGAGAATAAATCAACTGGTAACATTGCAGCCCTCCGTAGATGGCATCTGTCTTGCTCAACCAATCAGGTGAAAGATAAAAGCTTATCTCAAACTGGGTTCTCTAAGCTTTCTAATTTTCCCCGCGCTTTTCACGGATTGCAAGGTTTCTCCGCGTGCCAGGATTGGTTCATTGCAGTATTTGACTGCGTTGTGATTGGCCAGATGTGACCGCAGTGAAAGCCCTCGTAAGCCGGACACCCTCGGGACGCGAAACAGCTGTCCGTAACTGGAGCTGGCCGCTAACGAGAATAGTTCACGTAAGCGGCCACTAGAGTTCTAAGGGAAAGATAGCCACCTACGGGAGCTTGTCCACCTTACAATAAACATAAGGAATCCCTCCAAGCGTCCGCGGGCGCTCACGGGAGTGAATATATACAGAGTTTGGATGAGAGTTCAAACGGGGTTTTGTGAAGACGGTCGATAGTAGAGCTGTCCGCGTTCGAGAGTGTTCGTAAAGAGGGTTTTGGTTGAATGGCAGTCATTTATCGAAAACCTGCAATTATGTTTGAATTTTTGCAAGACAATTTGTTTTAAATGCATTTCAACCTCTTCCTTTCCAGGACAGGCTATTCAACGAAGGAGTACACGTGGAAGACGACTCGGACAATGAAGATGGTGATGGCACGTTAGTCAACCGAAACCCGTACAAGACTCCCGAGGCCCACCCTTTCCTTCAAACCGCGTTCGATCTGGGCATGATGGGATTAGAGAAACTCAAAGAGAAACCCGATTTGTTAGATGGAGGGTATCGTCATTATCGCCGCTGTCCAGTCAAGGAACACTTGAGTGAATTTTGCAGGTGCGTGTTCTTGTTTTCTGTGTGGCTAGCATTCAGTCCGCGGTGGCCTCATGGTTAGTGCGCTCGTCACCGGATCGAACGGTCCGGGTTCGAGCCCTGGCCGGGGACGTTGCGTTGTGTTCAACTTCTTTACTTTCGCAGTGCCTCTTTCCACCCAGGTGGGGGTCTAACTGTACTCATAGTCACTTCATGCTACAGAAACCGGAGATAAGCTCCGGCATGATGGGCCACTTGGCTCGTATGCAGACTTTTTTTGCATTCAGTATGTTAAAGCGGTTATAGCTGTGTTCTTTAATTTCGAGCTGTAAATGACGTCAAAATGGAATTAAATGTTGATTCAAATACGGTCAAATGTGGAGCACACGACCCTAGCGTTTTCACTTGAATGGTAACATACTAAGGTTTCCTTTATAGTCTTAAAAAAGTTGCTGTTGCATTATTTGGATCGAGTCGTTACAGTAATTTTGGTGATGATAGGAGTTCAGAGAAGCTTTTACCAAGAGAAGATCAAGGTGCTTTCCTCAGAAGTTAAAGTTGCCGAACATTTTTTTTTTGCAACTTTCTCTGAATGTTCCCTACCAAGCACTGTTTCGAAAAATACTCTAAAAAGGATAGGTCACCATTCTCGCTAAAGAGATAATAAAATGATGGGCCAGTCTTACCCCATTTATGCCTAACCACGCGCGTTATTTCATCAGTTGACATTACATTTTGCGGTACCTGGAAGCAAAGGTTATGACAGCAATACTCGAAAGAGATCTTGATAAGTACAGGCGTACATAGTCTCCGGCGCAAGGAGCAAAGTAATATCTGATTTATGGCAAAAACAGTATACTGTCCTAAGCGACATGGACCCAAAATGATTCTCGAATCGTTGTTTTCGAAGTACTAATTCGCATTCTTGCGTAACGGTTTTGTGCACTCTTTTAGCTATATCTTAAAAAATAAAGTCCACCATCCTCGTTTAAGAGAAAACGAGCATTTATTTCGCTGTCAAACTTAGCTTGAGGGAAATCTCTCACGTTGTGTACATGCACGCGCTCATGTGCGCGCGCTAACGACGCGAACATCGTGCGCAGTAGGCTTGCGCAATGCACTACTGAAGAATCACCTTAGGGCGGTTGTGGGGGGGGGGGGGGGGGAAACCTCTTCTGTGGATTGTGAGCGTGTATACTTTTGATTTTACAGACTTGTGTGCTATCTGGTCAACAAGAAATGGCTGGTGGATGCAAAGGGAAGTCCCAAGCAGGTCAAATCACCAAAGAAAGCAGACGAAACACCTCCGGCTGTCAATGCTAAACCAGGCTGCAGCCATTGGATTGATGGTGAGTTGTGACTCCTTATCCTTGTATAGCTTTTCAATTGCGTATGGTAAAGGCAAAAGCAACATAATCACTCTGGCCAATCACAAAGGACATGGCCAATCCAGTGAACCAATCAAAACTGGAAGCCAACGCCTGTGGCCGAGGCAAAGCGCGGGAAAACGTGCGAGTGCGAGTCACGACTGGTTTTGGTTTCACTTCTGATTGACTGACAAGGTGGGGCGAGTTTTTTAAGCCAATCACTCTACAGTGTTATTGTACATTGGGAACATTCCCGTCGTAACGACCTGTGTGTTGAGCAGTTTAAATGTTGTTGACAAGGGAATAAAGTTGCGGTGTACTTAGCATTCCAGCCTCCCCCCTTTTTATACCCGCCTTCTTCCCCCGTGTTGTGCGTAGTTTTATTCGCTGCTGACGGAAACAATTTTAACCCATCCCTAGAAGTCACAATATTTTATTAATCCCTTCAACCTACTTTATTTTACTTGTAGCCAAATCACAGCCTGACGCACGGACGTCTGTCGACAGTTGCTATCTTCACAAGTTCGTTTGTTCTTTGATCAGTGGCGTTAGTAATCCATTATGGCTTTTCGAGGTTCTTCAAGAGGTATTTCAAAAGAACCGATAATTTCTTATTTGTTTGGGGCGTTCACGTAATTCAGCTTATGCATGATGCGCTAAAGGGCAACACATGTTATGTTAAGTACTCAGATAGACCAGTTTCGTTTTCTCGGTATTGGACTGGAACTAGTTTGCAACTGAAGCTAATGCAGGGAGTCTTTTCGACAGGCAAATGTTGTTCTATAAAAATTCTAACTTGACTCCGATGATTAGAGAATAAACTGGCAAAAATCGAAGATGATGGTAAATTTAACAAATTGACGTCAGTTTTTCATGCGTCTGTCCTGTTGTTGATCATAAATTTCGTCATCACCTTGTCAAAGTAGCTGTGGATCCACGAGGCGATAGCCGAGTGGATCCGCAGACTACTTTGACAATGTGATGACGAAATTCATTGTCAATAACAGGACAGACTCATTAAAAACTGACATCAATTTGTTTTTTACGATAACAAATGGTCGAATTGCCCGCTCTCGCTCGCTGACGCGTCGCACGAATTTCAAATTCATGTGTCTGTCCGTATATTGACGATAAAAATTAGCCAATGAGCGCGCGAGAATTTCTGCAGTTATCGTAAAAAAATCATTTCTTTTGTCTTATTCCCCTAAGCCTCGCGGCCTAGTTAGAATTTTATTATATTTTAAAGATGATATCCAGTCCGTACTGCGCAGTCTCAGCACTGTAATGTCTATATTAAACCATTATAAGTTCCAACTCGATGGAAGGTAATCGATGTTATTCGTTACGAACAACATACCTTATCTTTGAGGCCATTCAAATTCTTTTTCAACAACTTCATTGATTTTTACAACTGCGTTTCATCAAGTATGAGAAAGAGCGAAGCATTAAGCTTCGACCGCTTCGCATCCATGGTGGCGGTTGTTTTGAAACTTTGAATTTGCTTCATATAAGTAGCCGCGAAATGTTTACATTGTAATGTCTTACATGAAACAAAACAAAAAACGCAAACAAACTCTCGAGAGTCCGCAGTACGGACTGGAAATCTTCTTTAATATATTTTAATATCTATATAATATAGAAAGTCATAGAATTTTAATATGCATGTATCATTCTCCCGCATGAGCCATTCACTACCGATATACGCAAATGGGCTATTGCATTTCTTTGAGTAAATGAAAACTACGAGTGTCTTTGACAACAGAAGACAGGATACAGTGAATGAGACTTTCTTAGTACAAGGTGATGACCCCACTACCCCAGGTGCCCCGTTTTGCGCGGTATTTGACCAAGCCAGACATAGAATGTCGCAATGTTTATGACTCAGTCTCGGTACTAGTGATGGCCAAGGTTTAATATTTCTGGCAATTTCTTCTTTCCTCTTAGACCCGATCCACAGTACGCCGGATGAATTTGAAAACGGAGGTTTCACTCTGAAAACGCATCAAATGTTAAAACGCAACAGTCACCGGTCATTTTGGCTTTGTTTTTGAGGAAAACTCGGTCAGGGAAGTCACGATTATCGTGATGCCATCGTTTTTCGAAAAGCTTCGTTTTCAAAATGTTTTCCGTCCACCCGGTAATGAAAAACCGGCGTTTTCAAATTCCTCCGGTTTGAAGAACGTTTTCGAAAATCTCCTTTTTCGTGACGGATTAGTGTGGACGGTAGGCCTGACCATAGAAATGAAGCTGCGTTTTTAAATTTCTCCGGCCTAGTGAGGACGCTGCCTTACACAGCATCTTCAGTGTTTTTCGCTACTGTTTTTTCGGTTTTAGCTTGGGGATCATTTGTGTACGGAAGTCCTACGTAGCAGTCCAACATCAAGGCAGGAAAGACAGAACCTTAAGATCAAAGAGGCTTGTCAAGGTTATCCCTCGGTGAAGCTTCTGCTACAGAGGTAAGCAAACCTGTTGCCAAACCTGTTGCCAAATTCTCCTTACTTGTTTTCCATACATTTCTTATAGCATTAGCTGGGAGAATTTGAGTTTGTCGAACAGTAATAACTCTTGGGGCTCAAATGGTTATGCATAACGACAAGAGCTAGTGGAACAAGAGCAAATAGGCAATTTCCGTGATGTGTTTTGTCTCTGTTTCAAAATTAGTTCTCGTTGAAAGCTTTACATGTCAAAATATGTATGATTTGCAAGAAAATGATCGTGCACGAACATTCGTTTTGACAACGAGGCAACTCGAAAATAGCCATTTTCGTGTGAAAGTAGCTTAGCCATAATGGCGTGACAAGTTTGGATGTACTCTTAGGTGTGTGGGTTATTCTTCGACTGGATGATAAGAATTTTTACAAGTTCTTCGACAGATATTTTTCTAAAACAGCACTTGTTACTCCGACGGGACGAGAAAAATAGCGCCTAGTAGAAAAAATTGTTGGAATTGCCGTCACGAAATCCAAAGTGAGAAAACACATTTGGACAAGTTGCAAGTTATGAATTAGTTTGATTTGCATGAAAACTGGGCTAAACAGAAAAATGCACTCTTGCTCTGCTTTCCGAGCCAATTTTGACTGAGCTTGTTAAGGCAGAGATGAAACATCATTTCCCTTCCATTTCCAGGAACTTGGATGAGTTTTCCAAACTTCTTTTGGGCCCTGAAATGTCGACGGTGATCGATGAAGTGGTTCGCCGTCGCGATCGACGCCGACTTGAGCAGTCGGAATTAACTTTCGAGCTGAGTCACTGTCAGATAATAAACACAAGACTCAAGGAAGTGTTGAAGACCGCCAAAAGAGCCTTCAGTATCTCCGACTCCAGCGGATCCTTGTTCAAAACCCTGACTGACGAGATAACCTCGCAGCACCCTATTCTGCAGTCTCTGGTCGATGTCGTTTTAAAAGAGAAGGAACTTTGTTCTTCTGACGAGCGCGAAATGGCGGTGTTTCCCCATGCTAGAATTCTACCCGCCCTGTTTGCCCAAGGCTTGTTTCCTGGCTTGTTCGAGAGAAATTATATAGATGACTACTTTTAAAGACTTGCGCGGTTTCCATATAAACCCGATAACGATTTATATCCTGATAAGTTTGATCTTGTATCTTAGGCTAAGGAAAGTAAGTTCATGTTCATTTGTTCAGCTTATAGCCTGTTACTGTTCAAGCAAAACGCTACATTTCATGCAAGGTCTACTCACTTTGATTCTTTTCGCTCTTCAAGCGACGACACAAATGTTTTCCACCAGGCTTCCACGCCTGTGTGGTGGAGAGCTGAGCCGCGCGCGAAACTCACGCCTCGCTTGAATGTTCGCGCGATTAGTCCATTAGTAGTAGCCTCATTTTCGTCTGTTTAATTTACAGAGCTATTTCAACACGTCGCAAAGCGACTCCGGAGAAATCAGGGTAAACGTGCTGAATATTTTTTATAAAAAACTTGCAACATGGCCATTGCACTAAGCGGTAAAATTGTGCTGTTTGATTTTTATATGTAATTCAACAATGTTACGCTGCCAAAAGCGTCTTTAGTTATTGTATTACTTACGTAACGCCGTTATAAAATAGTCGTGTGTTAGTTTTTTTGAACTACAGACAGGCTTTAAGTCTGGGCGGCGTTTAGCGGAACATTAGCCCCTTAGTTGGTAATTCTTTAGACGAAACAAAACGCCGAAGCGTCTCACTCAGGTATTCTAAAAAGACGGTAGATAGTATTTTTGAACTAACGTTTCTGTTAGCATTATCGAATCGTTTAAAAATGAAGCCTATACTTGTTAGAGTAAGCGATAACTTTCTATTTGATGTTTAATTTTTAGGGATCTCAGTTTCACTACATGGAGCTTTATCATTTAGGGCGTTCCTGACTACGTAATGCAAATAATGCAACTTTGCACTGAAACAATAAGAATTTGGTCTGGTTCTGTTCTTGTTTGGTGAAAAATAAATGAAAACAAACAGACAGGAAAGACCAGTTTCTTTCACTCAAGAAAGGCAACAGAATTCCTTCGATGGTCAACTAAATCCGCTCGAAAAGAAACTGCGGAAAGGTTTCAATATTCTGACGGGGGGGGGGGGGGGGAGAACCGGTTTTAAACTTGGAAGTTGGTAGACATGCAATGAATACCGAGGGTTTTCACTCAATATCAACTCTATATCAAAAATGGGCAATTGCAGAAACGTGAGAGAACTGGGAAAGAGTATGGTTGTTTTCCGTTTTTTTTTTGAAAAAATATTAAAATGAAAGATAAACTAAATTTGAGAGTCTTTACCAAGAATAGAAGTATTTAGACGACGACAATGGCAAAATGGTAGCTCTTCAAATATCACCTACAATAGAGAGTTTGTATGGATTAGGCAGACAAGCTACAAAATTATAAGGATTTGTATGGAATTTTGCAACTTTTGCGAGGCTCCCGTTTTTACAATTTTCCACTGAAAATTCTTAAAACTTGGCTGGATAACTTCATACAGTAACATTTCAGTTGAAATGTTTAGATTTTCAATCTAATCAATATAATAAACTCGTCCCAGTCCTCTCACGTTTCTGCAATTGGCTATTAGCAATAAAGCAATTTCTCCGTGTTTACATAGCCTCGTCTAAACGCTCGGAGTGTTGAGAGAATTCGAGACAGTCATTCAAACCCGACACGTAGTCGAGGGTTTGCATAGCTTTCGAGAATTCTCCCAACCCTCCGAGCGTTTAGACGAGACTATGTTAACACGGAAAAAGTGCTCTATTGCTTTTATAAAATAATTCCTCAAAAATATGCGGGGATATAAAACGTCACAACCGTGTTTACATACTATCAGCCAAGCACGCCTATTGACCAATGAGAGTGCGTGCAGTTTATATGCATGCGAAAAGAGTTAAACTCCCACAGTATTGGTTTGGAACACCAATATGGCTGTTGTGACGTAGGGATTTAAAATGTTGGTTACGAAAAATTGTCCAACATTCCTTTACCTGCTAAAAAATCAATTTTTCTAAAATGAGAATAAAGTTGTAAATTTCTTTATTCAATTGCTTAAAAGTTTGAATCTGACGATTTAACGCGTGATGGACTCGGTTTTCGCTTGGAGAAATCTGCATGTTTTTGTTTCTGTCATGCGACAATAAATTTGTTTCGACAGTTATGATAATCATAATTAACCGGATTTGTTGTTGTAGAATGCTGTTTGAAAATACGTTCTATTAACATTTTCTTCAACGGTAATTCTCCTTCCTGAGCATTCTTTTATTGTTATTTTCTTTCATTTATTTTTACTGTCAATTCGGATGTTTTCGAGAAAAATTAAACAAAAATGTTAATTTTCGAAATAACCATCGTTTATTCTTCAAACTCCTTAATTCCTAAGTATTGCATTGCGCAACCCTACTGCGCACGATTTTCGCGTCGCGCGTCATTAGCGCGCGCACATGAGCGCGTGCGCGTACAAAACCTAAGAGATTTCCCCCAAAATAAGCTTGACAGCGAAATAAATGCTCCTTTTCTATTAAACGAGCTCGGTGACCCCCGATTTTTTTTTGGGGGGGGGATATAATGGTCTAATAAAGAACATATTTGAAGAAGGAAAAAAGTTTGATAGTAGAACATGATTTTTATTTGCAAAATAGTTCCATACTGGGTGTATTTAAGCCAAGGCGAGGACTTCAAGCTAACCACGGAACTGTCCTAAAAGGTGCAATATTCCCGCAACCAGGCAATCAAAAACGGCTTAACTGAAGCAATACTACTTATGTGAATAAAAGAAGCTTTACTTTCAAGATAAAATTTTGTGTCTTTCAAGTTATGAAAATGTATGAAGATGATTCGAATTTTTAACGCGCAACCAGTAAAAATTACCCCATTTTAAGAGCCTGCTGACGCGTAAACAAGCACGGTGACCCCATTTTTTTATTTCATTTTTTTCATGGTCTTATCATGAATGTTGACTATGCCAAGTTTCAAAAACAGTTTGATGCTAGAACAATTTCAAGGGAATTACCTTAAACCAAGGAAATCATGACCGTGACGGTGTTTGGATATCTGATCAGATTTTAACGATTTCATTTCTGCCTTTAATCTCGAAGTTCGTCAAAAACACTCGGCTGCGCGTCGTATTTTCAACTCTCTTCTCGGTGTTAGGAAATGTGGTCAAACACGGTCTTGAGTGTTTGATATGTTGTGTTAAGTGATTTAAATTTGTAACGAGTATTTCAAACATTTCTTAGCGGAAACATCCACTTGAGCTAGGGTAATTATGTTCTACGCGCTTAGTATAAGGTTTTGGATTTATAAAACGAGTCGCTCAATATAAAACTGCGACCAAAATATAAAATAATTTTACTTTATTATAAAATCGAGCTATTCTCCGGCAAAAAAAACTGCAGCAACAATAAAAAAATTATTTATATTTTATAGCGAAGAACGTTGCACAAACTGAGACAACGCACGATTTTAAGCAACGATTATTAGGTGTCGCTTTATACACGAGAGTTCCCTCTTGCTCTTTTGAGATCGGTAAAATCAAAAGTTACTGTTAGAGGTTTTACTCCACAGAATACTCTTGACTCATTTCTCCCTCCTCGCCTGTTAAAACCATTCCGGCCTCTTGCCTGCCTTGGTGAGACCCAGTTCCACTCTGGACGACCTCCTAAATTGTTTGTAACAAACGCGTTTGAATGTTCCGCAATACTTGCCTTCTTCGGAAAACTACAGCACACAAGTTTGTTAAGGTAGCAGAGAACGAAACGGTTTCTCAAGATGTAAAGGATTGGAAATAGAGATCCTTTAAGACGAAACAAGAAGTACACAGCAAATGCCGTCCCAGGGGCAAGAACACGATTTTTCGTGAACATTGTCCAAACAATCGCGAAGAGAAACGGTGCCATGCATAAAATGTACACCACGAGCAAGATGATCGCCGTGATAGGAGATCTGGCATGCGCGCGCGTCACGAAACTTTCAGTAGGAACTCGTCGTGCGACTTGTATTACACCTCCGTGTGTTTTCACTTTTCGTCTTCGCCGCACTGTACTAAAAACGCGGTACGAAACGTACCAGATACCGAGTAAAGGAAGGAGAACGGAGACCATCTTGAAGAACACGGACAGTTCTTTTATCGGCAGTCCTGCCTCGAAAAGACGTGGGAGTATTCGGCATAGAGCTCGCTTGTTTGCAATGTCCTCGAGTCTTGTCAGTTTGTTCCATGGAGTCGCGACGACTACAGACTGCAACCAGCACCAAGCTATGACCACCATTGCTCGCTCTTTGGACATTCGCTTACGAGAGATTCTAACCTGGTGAACGTATCTGTCGATGGCTATGCCGCACATGCTTAGAATCGAAGCTACTTTGAACAAGCTGTCGAAGAAAGCCGACAAACTGCAGAAGACATCGCTGTCCATCAGGCTTGGAATATACGCAGGCGTTACGTAAAACACAACGTCTGACAAAACCAGGAACATGTCCGTGAGGCAGTGGTTCAATACCATCGTGTTCGTGGCGGTTCTCATCTTGTAGTTCCGACAGTAGGAATATATAATTACGGAGTTACCTAGTAAAGTGAAACCAATTACGAAAAAGCTCAAAAAGAACTTGCCGTAATCATATTCATGCGGTAGATTATTCTCCATTGAAAGCGATCGGTTGGCGAAATGGTCTAAGTAAGATTGATTTGCCATTGTATGCCGGAAAAATATCGGTAGAGGAGCTGAAGACGAGAAATGCTATGCTTCGGCTGCAGAGGTCTTTAATATGTTGGGAGCTTCACATTAGTATTCTGATAAAGAAATCAGACCCATTTTTGTTATCAGCGAGGAAGTTTTTTTGTTCTGGAGACGCAAGCGTCGTCTAGTGACTTCCTCCTTGTCATTGTCATGTAGATATTAGCGCATTTATATCTAGCGTATTATAAGAATATAAACAGATGCATTAATCTTCTGTAAAACAGAAGAGTTATCCACGTTCTGTTATGATTCGCAGCTAAAAATAAGGATGAAATATAAGGTTTTGTCCACGAATGGGGTTAAGGTTTACAACTGTGAAGCCAATCAAAAGAAAGCCCTTTATTTTGTCCAAGTTTAAGCTAAGCGTTGAGACAAATTAAAAATACTAGAACAGCGCATTCTAGAAATTGCCTTGAAGTCCATTTAAATCTAATTTTTTTTAATTTCGTCAAAATAGTGCCAATATATATAATTTTATATACTATATCCAATGTAGAAATACCGTCGGCGTTTCTGAGAAGCCAAAATATGAATTATATCTGTTAGGCTACATTTTGATGTTATGACGTTGCTTATTATAACAAGGTTTTCAACATTAAGTTCAAGGTTAGATTTGAATCAGATGAAACTCGGTGAAATCACATATACTGAAGTGCTCCGTCTTTTCCAGTTGCATCGAAAGGTATATATTTAGTACGAGACATCCAAAGTTTTAAAAGTCCTCAACTTTGAACTGTTTAGTGAAGGTCTTTACTTGTAATTCTTCTATTGTGCTTCAAGTTTTGACCGAACACCTACAACTCGAGATCAGTTTTGCTTGAGAAGTGCCGAAATGTTGACTGCCGCATGCTAACTTATAGAAGTTTCAGAATGCTTTACTGGCAATACTTAAAACTGAGGAATTCGACTTAGGAAGCATATTGAAAACAATTATGTGCCGAAAGGTCGATCGTAAATATATATCACCACTAGCAAACTTCTTATTAACTGCGATGAATGGACGAAGACCCTTCACTTTATGGGCTAGAAGTATACTAAAAAAATATTTTTTTTTATTTTCTCTGCTTTTTCTCCTTAGTTTTTTTTGTAAGTGAATCTACATTTAAGTGTAACCTTTTGTCAACTAAAACGTTTACTAAAATATTGCTGTGTTTGTTTCTTCGTCAACTTTAAGACTCTTTAACTTTCTTTCCCTGCAACTTTTTAACCAGATCGGAACATTGTAATTTTACAGAGCACTAATCGACTTAGATGAATTAAACACTGTGTTTTTGCAACTGATGTGGGAAAAATACAGTCATGCCTTCTGCCGTAAACGGCGCCGTCTTTAAATTCCACCGAAAAAATTAATATTAGCTGGCTTAGCTGGTAGGATTTTACTTTATTTTTCTATCGATGTGAAAACGCCTCGCCAAAACTAGCGAGGTGCTGACTCGTCTTGGATTTGAAACTACTCATTTGAGCCACTCTATTTTGCATGCATTCTGTTTATCATCAAAGACCGATTCTGTATTGTATTGTATGTAGTTTGGCTTTTGTTCTCTGCAGGTGCTCCCCAGACATACAGTTTTCCAAATTCGCCTGTCTAAATGAACCTATTCTTTCTTGGTCAAGATGCAAGCTAAAGAGAGCCGCTCATTTGCTCTTAGCGGATGATGCTCAGTCAAAATGCGGTTTAAAATAAACTTATAATTGAATTTTATTGATGATTCGTGAATAATTAAACGGTATGGCTTGAGGTGTTGTTTAATTATAAAAACACCGCTTCCGTGCAAGGCTCAAGGATCATGAAACACTCTACCAAAACTGAAATGAAAAAAACTCATCTTATCAAAGGGTTGTTCTGCTGTGTTGGTGCTATTCAAAAGTATTCCTTGCAGCTATCCTCTTGGTATGTCTGTCATATCCGTGCTCAGAAAGGAAATGATAAATGCTGCAAATACAGTACCGCTTTTCACGAGCGTGGTCAACCTAATTGTGTTAGTTCAGGCAGCGTCCCCACTTCGCCGGAGAAATTTGAAAACGCAGCTTTATTTCTACGGTTAGGCCTACCGTCCACGGCTCTAATCCGTCACGAAAACGGAGTTTTCGAAAACGCTCTTCAAATTGGAGGAATTTGAAAACGCCGACTTTCGGAAAACATTTTGAAAACGTAGCTTTTCGAAAACGATAAAGTCACGATAATCATGTGATTTCCCTGACCGAGTCAGTTCTTCTAACACAAATTTCTCCGACGTGTTGTGGACGAGGCCTCAGCCTCAGCGTAAAAATAAAGTTACTTTCTTACATACTTACAAGAGAAAGGTTGCATGGAACACTAAAACACGCGATTCCTTGGACTGAGATTTTCATTGATTCACCACATGGTTAAGGCGGGGGTACGCATGAATAGGAGTGAAATTTGAAGTAATATAAAAAAGGAAATTGTTAGGATTAAGATGGGTTGGAAACACAACCAGACAGTTGCCCTCCGCAAAAGAGAGCCCCAGGTTGGTAGGGGACTGTTTGGTATCCGTCTACTAATTCTTCACTTCAAATTTCAATTTTCAAATCCATCAAATCTTCAACATTTCATATTTACCTCAATTGAACCTATCCGTTGAGAAAAAAATATCTCTTTCCCAAAATGCCCAAAAATCACCCAAAAATTTACACAAAACCGCCAAGCAGTGGTTAATGAAATAGGCTTAGAGATTTAGTGTCACTTGAAACGTGACCGAGATATTGGCAGAAAGGCCGTATTAAGCGACGTCAAAACAGCCTTCACGTGTACGCCCGCCTTAATTTTGTTTCTTCTCTAAAATATTCCTACATTGGTTGACCGAGAATTTCTTTTCTGGTTACATGTAAATTTCCTTTGTTAAAAAAATCTTTTGAGGTCTGTGGGTGCTGTGCTGGAACGGTTTAAGGGCTTTTAGCTTGAATCAGAGGATATTTTTAGAAAAAAAAAACAATAAATTCGCTACTTGCACATGACCCATAATCCCTTGCGTTTTTGGGGGGTAACCAGTAGAAGAAATGTATGGTATCATGACAAAAATTGGTTCGGTGAGCTCGCAAAACCAGCTACTAATGCTTAAAAATGCACCAGAATTTACTAAAATCATGATAGGAGAAATTTGTACTAGTTTATAACTAAATGTAGATATTTTTTTTTTTTGTCCATACATCGTCTGTAAAATTACAAGACGATGTATGGACAAAAAAAAAAATTCTCTACATTTAGTTATAAACTAGTACAAATTTCTCCTATCATGATTTTGGTAAATTCTGGTGCATTTTTAAGCATTAGTAGCTGGTTTTGCGAGCTCACCGAACTAATTTTTGTCATGATACTATACATTTCTTCTACTGGTTACCCCCCCAAAACGCAAAGGAGTATGGTTATCATTCTCGTTCCCATAGCCCTTTTCTCATCTCTTAGCCGGCTAAGAGATGAGAAAAGGGCTTTGGGAACGAGAATGTATGGTTATGTGCAAGTAGCGAAAAATAGTCCCCAGGGCCCCCAGGGTTTTGATTAGTACACGGCTACCCTGGGCACGAGCAACATTTCGACAAGAAAAGTAACATGGCTGCCAGTGGTGACGTGGATGAACTCTTCGAAATCAAGAATTCCTTTTACATCGGCAATTATCAGTTCTGTGTAAACGAAGCCCAGAAGTTACATGTAAGTTTTGCAACTTGTGTTACATTTTTGATCTCTTCTAGTGAAAATTGCTTGAGGTAAGGTTGAAACATTATGCATTATGACCTGTCTCTGAATTCAACTGCATATTTGTCTCTCATAGCCTTCCTCTCGTGAATTGGCAATTGAAAAGGATGTTTACATGTACAGGGCTTATACAGCTCAGGTAAGTAACTGTCAATCTTGTTTAAAACATCTGATTCCCAAGAAAATGCCGTAAACAAGATTCTGGCTTGTCCGTGCATGGTTAATGTTGTGTTGTTCGATCGTGTTCAAATTAATTTTGTGATGACCGACAATAAGCTTAGTGGATAAGCGTTAAAATTCAGCGAGTTTCAAATGCCAGGTGAAGACCTTTTCGCGCCGAATTGTACATGCAACTGAAATTATTGTTTGTCTTACAAAGATTTAAAATCTGTTAATACCTGGTTGTCTTCTAATAATCTCACACTGAACCTGACTAAGACCGAATTCTTAGTAATAACCTCAAGGCGAAGGTGTATTTGTCAGACAACCTGTCTCTTAGGGTCAATTTACACGATAGGACTTTGTCGCATGCATCAAGCTTACGACAGGCCTACGACATGAATCTTTTCGTGTAAATCAAACCTACAACTTGCTTACGACTGTTGTATATGTCCAAAAAATGGTGTAGGATTTTAAAACATTTTTTTTAAAATGCTGCGACAATCATAGCGGAAATCTATAGAAATGACCTATTTTGTGACAAATTTCTACCCAGTAGGGGACGAAGGTGAAGTTTTCTTGCATCATAATGGCGGACGAAGTTGTTGTTGACTGACATCACATAAAGTCGTTTCTGTACTGAACGGATTAAAGCGAAAAACATCTCGTTTGAAAGTGTTTTTAAAGCGCAGGACAGCTGAAATATTTGTTTACCATTTGTTAGAAATTTCACTCCAAAAATCCTTTTACGTAATTTAATTTTGTAAGTGAAAGTGTTGTGCACATGTAAATGGTCCTAAGTCGCGTCACAGGCCTGTCGTAAGCTTGCGGTATGCGACAAAGTCGTATTGTGTAAATCGGCCCTTACCATTAATAACTTTCCCATTGAACAGGTGTCTTCTACAAAATTTCTCGGTGTACATGTTGCAGGTCAAAATGAAATTCAGGTTAAAATGATTTTAACCTAGTTTGATTCTCAATTTCCTTTGTCTTCTAACCCTAATTATTCATGGTCCATGAATAATTAGTTAAAAGAACAAAGGAATTTCATTTTAACCTGAATTTCATTTTGACCTGCAACATACACATCTATGAAAACTTAAGCTGGAATACCCACATTGAAAGTGTTTGCAGGAAAATTTCTTACTATTCTACACTCTTTTGAAAATCTTCAATGGTTTGGTAAAGTCCCAGTCTGACTATTGCAACACATCAAAAAGTTCACAATCTGATAGACAAAGTAAACAAACACGTTGCGCTTTGATTGCGGCTAGACTCCATAGCGCTGCGCTTGCTGCTGTTGGCTACAGTACTAGAAGTATCTTTACTAAAATAGCTTTTATTTCAGCAATTTTGCAAACGGCTCTGAACATAAAGGGTTATCCACATTTACAAGTTTCCATCGTCGACTGCGGGTCTACATTTAGTTTTGAACACAAGTTTTCTCAGAAAGAAATCTTGTTTAGTCCGCTATCGTATGGTCAAATGTTTTCACGGGATAACAATCGACGCGAAACACTTGTATTTTTATAGGTGTGAGCAGTACTGTATTATTTTCCCTTCGAGAAATAAATCGTTTCCTCGAAACCCTTTTGAGTTTTGTGCATATTTGAGAAAGCCTTGTTTCTCGATCCTCGAGACTCGAGACTCGATACTCGAGACTCGATCCTCAAACGTTTCGAGCATCGAGACTCTAGGATCGAGTCTCGAGGTTTGAGTTTCGAGTGTCAACTTACTTTTGAGCAGTACTGTAGTATGGGTGTGCTGCAGTATAAGTCTTGCCAAAAAACTTCAGAAGATGCAGACCCGACGGCTCATACATTGTTGTCTGAGTAGAATCTACTGTGTATATTAAATAACATGATCTATCTATCTACCTGCCTATCTATTAGTAATTTGCTGATAATTGCATCTTGACATCATAAATAATCAAAATAGATTCAAGGCATCTCAATGATCCTTCAGCCTCTGTATTTAGTCTTACCAGAACAGTATCGAGTCTCTTTAACTTTGTTGTTTAAGTCATATCACTTTTATCTTTAATGTCAAGCAAAATAATTGTTTTGATCAGAGTCTTTGGTCTGCACCATGAAAGTAATGACCCTGTTACTAAACATTTCACCCTACAAAAGTTGTGAAATATAGTTGTCACAAGTATGACATGCAACAGCTTGAAGTAGATCCTAGCACAGTGCAGTGTATGTGTATGCATGTACACAGCTCCTTACCATCTTGTTGCCCTGAATTTGTAAGAACTAATGTATCAGTCAATTCCAGCAGTGCCCATCCCCCCTCTCTGGGCTAATCCCCGGGCATTAGCATTTTTATAAAAAGATGGGCAAATTCCCTGGGGTGAGGACACATAAGCTGTCTAAATGCCCTCAGGTAGGGACAAAAGAAGAGGGCAAATGCCCAGCCCCCGAGATCATTGCCTTCCAACACCTGTGCAGTATTTTTTTTTTTTTATTAATCAGTGAATAAAACGTTCCACTTTTCAGTATTTCAGTGTAACGGTAAGACTTCTAGGACAACAGTACATGTTAGTTGATGTAATATATCAAACATGAGCGACAGTGCTTCATCTGGATATCCAAACACCGAGAAGAGAGTTGAAAATATGACGCACAGCGGAGTATTTTTGACGAAATTCGAGGTGTTTGGATAGCCGATGAAGCACTGTCTCGAGTGTTTGATATATCTTCTCAATCGAAGCAAAAACTAAGGAGAAAATCAAGAGGTAAAATCGTCAAAATCTATGCTAATTAAGACCAGGTATCAAAACCTCCTTCACGGTTGTGATTTTCTTTGTTTTAGCTTGATGAATTATTAATGAGTTTGAGAATTAATGATGATGCATTGGATTTTAAGCTTGCAAGATCTGTCTTGAAGATTGCATCATTTAAATTCGCAGGCCTTGAGTATTTTAAAGTGCACTCCAGGTTGACTTTCATTAAATTTTTAAAAATGATAGGCTAGTTTTATGCTTACAAGTAATAAAGAAATCTAAAACTGAGAAAATATACATGTACATGTATGTTTAAAAACAATCATCCACAAGTTTGTCCACTCCCTGACAGACTAGCCAACCTTCAACAAACGCCTCGTCTTTTCTGATGAATTTTTGGAAAAACAAGTGTTTCAAATGCCTGGGGGTACGCAAATGCCCAGCCCCCAGCCGCGATAAAATTGCGAATGCCCCCCGCCAAGACGGATAATGTGAGCAGATGCCCCGCGGTTGCCCGGGGGGTGAGGGGATGGTCACTGCTGGAATTGACTGACACATAAGGGCTGGCTGTTGTTGGTTGCAGGACTCAGACTGCATTGCTGTTGAACTGAAATGAGACTGCAGTGTAGGACATACAGTATCTGCAATAAGTTTTAAACCACTTGAACATTTTTAGATGGAATTTTTAATTTGTTGGGTCATGTGTTAAAATTGGAGTATAAGGCCTTGTCTTTCACTCAGTAGTAGGAAATCTAGGAAACTATATAACTCTTTAAAACTTGCTTCAAATAAGCAGAAAAAGAAACAGACATTCACAACAATATATATTAATACAATATTAATACACCGTGGGAATAAGATAATGATTTTTATCACAAGCTTTCTAGTATTTCTACCTCCCAAAACTGATTGTAAAATTCCCATACAAAGTCTTATAATTTTACCATGAGTGCTATTATGCAAGACGATCATTGCTTGGGTTTGGGCTGTCTGTGATTCCAGGAAATACTGATGCCTCATAAATATGCATGTATATTTGATTTCTAAAGATCAGTTTCTTTTCATTTTATTGATTTTTTTTTAGCGCACGTTTTTAACTCCAAGTCGGCAGCCCCTGAACCGATTTAGCTGAAATTTAGCCAGCTTATTGTCAGATTGTTTTTCTTGAAAAACGTGTCGGCGATTTTTGTTTTCTCTTTCCGTTTTCGAATAATCATCATTTTTTTGAAGGAAGTGCTGATGATTTGTCCCCTCTGACTTTATCATATTGTCACAAAAGAAACAAATAAAAACTGAGACACGGTTTTTTAGTAGAATGTGTCAAGAAGCAAATGCAATGGACTGGAGTTGACTTTACACAGACATATGCTTTCGCAAAAACGTATCAATTACGCTATCTTATCTCTTACGATTTTGAGATTTTTAAAGTAATGAGCCATAATCTGGAAATATTAAGCTTTCAGAAAATGTATGGTTTATTGGGGCTTATAAGAGAAATGAAAGCGCTACAGAGATCCGCGCGCCACGGTTCTGAAGGGTGTGGCTGATATCTTAAGTAGATATATGTCGTCAATAGGTCGATATCATGTTCACCTTGAATAAAAGTTACACTGTTAGGTAGATACAGCTGTAGATACATGTCGATGAATAGATTGATCAGGTCGAGTTCGCCACAAACAAGTAACACTGTGAAGTTTCGATAGTACTGTCGTCTGCCAAATATTGAACGTAGTTTAAGTATTTTTTCTGATAGCTTTGTCGTATACTCCTGTAGCTGCCATGTGCTTCTTGCCGAAGCACCTCGACAAATTTCACAGGCTTTCATGCGTTCGCACTTGTGCACTAATTTGCACAGCTACATTCAATATTTTTTAACAAGCCGTTGCATAATCACACAAAATCAGTTAATTTTGTTCATGAAATCTTAAACTCATGAACTTTATTGTTGGGTTATTTCTTTCATGAATTAAGCGCTTCAACTGATGACATCATGAACTGAATATAACCACATTTTACTCAACAATTTCTGGGACTTGACCAAACAAAATAACTTGATGACAACCATTTTCTACACAAGCTCTATACAATCCGGCCCTACTTCAATTTGCAAACAACATCCCAATTTCCTCAGCACTTTCATAGCTTTGGCTACACTAGTAAATATGCATGTATATTTGATTTCTAAAGATCAGTTTCTTTTCATTTTATTGTTTTTTTTTTTAATTCTTGCCATTAATTTACTTTAGGGTAAGCACAGAGTTGTTTTGGATGAGGTGTCATCAGTGTCTCCTCCTGAAGTACAGCCTGTCAGAATGTTAGCTGATTATCACCAGAATCCAAGCAAGAGGTACATGTATGTAATGTGTTGCATGTCTCTGACTTGTTGTCTTATAATATTCTGTGTAGCTGGCATGATTTTGTGTGTGATGTCCCTTGCACGCCCACTAAGGAATAAAATGGTGGCTCCTCCACCAGAACTCGCTCACTCACGAATCCTGCCTGCTGTAGAGAGACATCTCCCATAACCAGACACATAGTCAAGTTCCCAGCTACATTTTTATACAAACACAAACACCATTTTGTCAATACCTTTAATCTTCAATAAGCAGACATTTCTCTGATCTGTTACCTCTATTTCTGGTCCCTTGTTTTGGTTATAGTATCACATGTCCCCTGGTACATGTAACTGTATTGTCAAAAAGGTGTTGGGCTATACAGGGCTTCTGATAGGTCACAGAAAAAAGGTCCAATTTTGCGGGATTTTCAGAGACAATTCATGGACAATTTAGCAGGAAATTTGCGGGAATTTTCAGGGCAAATTTCACTCAAAAACGATTGTTAAAAAACAGCTGATTTTGTGGAATTTTCTGGGCAAATATCAGCGATAGGTTTTGCACTGATTTGATGAACATTTTTAATGTGAGAAGATGGCAATTTTGCCATTTTTTGCGAAAATGATGCAATAAGCCTATGCAACAACAACAGCAACAGAAATACTGACTACTTGAAAGTGTTGCCTTTCTAAAACTGGCGATTTCACAGGAAAATTTGAGCAACTTCTTTGGACTGCATGGATCTTACGTGTTTGCTATTCATTTGACCACAAGTTACATTGTACTCTTTATCAGAGATCATCATTTGCTCTTTTAATAACAATGCGTTCAAGAAATGCACCAATGGCAAATATTTTTACATTGTGGCCAATGCCCAGTTTTTTGCAACATTAATCTAAGAACACGTAAATGTAGTTGTTTTGGGATGTTGTTTTAATACCGTTGCAGTGACAAAGTTTCACGATCAATTGGCAAGTTTACAGCAAGTAAACAGTCCTAACAGCCAAGATAAGTTTCAAAAACATGTACATGTATGTTGTACTGACATGTATTTGGTAAAATTTATAGCCAATTTCATGGTATTTTACGTGTTTTGTGAATTTCACAGGATTTTGTGGATTTACTTGAAATTTATGACTCCGTGACCATGCGAAATTCTAGAAGCTCTGGCTTTAGGACCTATACAAATTACATGTATCTGATGCCAAGTTTAGGAGGGAATGGCTGTTAGATACACAGTAAAGAGCTACATGTATAGATAAAAAGAATGCAACTGAATTAAGCAGAGACTGCATTACATGTAAGATACAAAGCAACTTAGAATAGGAAGATCAGTTGTCCTACAGGATGAGCCTTCATGTACAAGTAATTTTCATGATGATGCGAGAGAAGACATATACATGTAGATAATGACGATGATTTCCTATCCCCTCAGCTCCCATGTCAGGAGGCACTATATGGCTGTACATTATAGATACAACACTGTAATTATTATAATAAAATTTGTTCATAACAAGTTGTATTTCTTTTACAATGTGGCTCAATCTAGGGATTCAATCATGAAGGCAATAGAAAAGAAGTTAAACTCTAGTGATCTCAACGACTATGACTTGTTAATGGCTGCATCTATATACTTTAATGAACAGGTACATTGAAAAGTTAATCTCAGTTTTGTTTAATGCTTGTCGATATACATGTACCCACAGCTTTTAAAAACATTTGTTGTCACTGACTAAGCACATCCCAGAGGAAATCCAGATTCCAGACATGTACACTATTTAGCCAATCATAAGAGGGACTCTCGCTCATTTAAGGCCTCGTTAACATCTTGACTTTACTTTGTATTTTTAGCACAAAACTTTTTATTAACCAAAATCTCCAAGTCAACCCTCTGATGATCTACTAATACATGTAGATTACATATTAGATACACATTTCTGTTTTTTTATTTAACTGAAGTTTCTGATACTTCCTTGTTGTGTCAAACATTGCAATATCAGGGCTTCTGACAGGAATGGCTGTGAGGGAACAAATTAAAATTGTGCGAGATTTTGAAGGCAAATTGTGTGAGAGAGACAATGAAATTGGGTGGCGAATTTTCAGGGATTGTGCAATCAAGGAATAACTGCAATTACACACTGTATCTGAATATACAGGTGTGTACAATCATACAAGTACATGGTATAAACAGTGATCAAATGCTCATTTTAATAATGAACTTTTTTAACAGTGCAATAAGTCAGCACTAGAATTTATGTGTTCCAACCTAGTGTTGTTTCTCTGTTAAAAACAGAATTATGAATCTGCATTGCGATGTCTACATCAATCAGAATCACTGGAGTGGTAAGCAATAGTGTTAAACAGCTAAAGGGTTAAGATCTTCATGCCTTACAGTGTTTTGAATAGCGTCATATTTGTTGAATTTGAGTATACTGTGGAAAGTGCATACAGTGTGTACATGTAACTAAATTTTGATACTAACAGTGGCTTTTTCAAAAAACATTTTGGCTGATGCAGTTACATGTACATGTATGTGTACCACATTCATAAATTGTTTAGGGTGCTGTCTGTCTGTGTATATATAAGTATGCAATGTACCTCTAGTCTGTTGTGTGAATTTGAAAGCTGCAGTTACATTTGGGTTGTTAGTAATGCTCCACATTGTTCCTTAGTGGCTGTCTCTGTTTCCAATCAACTACATATATAATATGTACTTCTAAAACCTTGTGATAATTGCAGTAACAATGGTGTATTTTTTCCATTTCAGCTCGTCACTGTCAGTGCAAATTTACATTAGCATGGACAGACTAGACTTAGCCAAGTGAGTTGAATTTTGAATAAAAGAACATCTTTTGAGATACATTTATGTTTAAAAATGAATTATTACTCGGCTAATTGTTGTCACTTTAATTTTTTTGTAGGAAAGAGCTAAAAAGAATGCAGGTATGTCTTCTTAGTTACTTAAAAGTGCAGTACCACCCAGAGATAAATGAACAAGCTTCACTGATCAGTCATTCGTTCAACTCAGGTTAAATTGCACTAACTAGTCATCATAACCACAATATACATGTACCACAATATACAAATGTAGACACTGAATTCTTCATAATGCTCTGGGTTTGTGTAAACTACATGTTTATCTTTTGTTACATGTATGTAGAATGCCTTCAACCAGGTTTAAATGTAGTCTAACTCTTCTGTAGGATCAAGATGATGATGCCACTTTGACACAGCTCTCCCTCGCCTGGTTCAATCTTGCTGTTGTAAGTGGGAACATACAATATGCTGTACATGTTGCATTACATTTCAGTTGTACTGCACCATTGTTAGAAGAGAATGCTAGTACAATAAACATTTGAAGTAGCTGCTACACTTGACAATAATTATTTCACTGTTACATTGTACATGTAGCTACAACAACATTGTATTTCAAATGCATCTACATGTACATTGTGTGTACCAGTGAAGTAGTGAAATAATCTTTGAAACCCATGTCTGGCTCCTTCTTAGTGTAGAAGACACAGGAACATCACAATAAAACACCGCCCAACGAACATTGTTTACCTCGTTCTTTTGTCCTTTTGTTCTCTATGGTTTTACATCAGCTGTGTCTTCT
This sequence comes from Micromussa lordhowensis, assembly GCA_964020085.1. Lineage (NCBI taxonomy): Eukaryota > Metazoa > Cnidaria > Anthozoa > Scleractinia > Lobophylliidae > Micromussa > Micromussa lordhowensis. The sequence continues at coordinate 19,259,652 of OZ026597.1, read as the reverse complement.
ACACCAAGTAAGAGCCCTCTGCCCCTTCCACTCAGTGTACTGTTGTGCTGCTGCTGAGGCCTGTGTTGTGTTAGAGATAGAAAATCCAGCATTGCCCTTGCAGAGGGGGTAAAATATATCCAAGTTACATGAAAATAGAATTTGAAATAATCAGTGTTTGCCTCAACCTTTGTTGCGCATTGTAGCTTTCAGAAGTACGCAGTTGAAGGAAGGTTCAACAACCTTCTTTTGCAATGCATTCATGTACATAATCTATGGTGTATGTCTGTAAAAGTTATGCTTTTTTATGCTACAGTCAATTCTCTCATAAGCAGACACCCTCAGGAATTGGAAAAAGTGGCAGTTAGTAGAGTTGTCTGCATGCAAGAATTATTCCCATAAGAAAAAAGGGGAAAAGGTAAAAAGGGGGATTGAAAACCGCAAGTAGAAAAACCACAAGTAGAGCTGTCCGCTTACAATAGTGTTCGCCAGTGGAGAGTTGACTGTAATTCGTGTGATGTCACTGAGTAAGGATTTTGTTTGCCATACAATACTTGCAGTAGAGGTCTTGTGAGAAATTGTTATAACACAGTAGTTGGTGGTTGACATGTACTGTATTGTAATCAACGATAGGTTTTCTTTTCATCATAGGGTGGAGAGAAATATCAAGATGCCTACTACATTTTCCAAGAGCTTTCTGACAAATACACTCCTACAGTCATGTTGCTCAATGGTCAAGCCATTGCATATATGCACATGGGAAAGTTCGATGATGCAGAAAGTTTTCTGCAGGATGCACTGGACAAAGTAGGGAAATTTTGTCTATTTCGTTTCAATAGCCTTAGGACAGAGATAAATTTATTTCATTGCACACCTTCTTGCATCTCCCATTAGAAAGACTTACTGTACATGTAGAAGTCACTCTTGCAGTAGATGCAATTGAGGGACCAACAAGACACACAAGACAACATCAAGGCTACAAGTCATGTAGCTTATGCAAATTCATTGTATTTTCTGCAGTCAAATCTTATTAAACTTCTGCTTGATAATGCAAGCTAATATTTGGAAAAGTGTAGAAAATTTCCTCTCCTTTGTTTTGCTTACCTTTTGTAGGAAAGTAGTAATCCAGAGACTCTAATTAACATGGTGGTTTTGTCACAGCATTTGGGAAAAGCCCCTGAGGTAAGTAGGACATGCCTGCAGTTGCTCTTTTCACTTTTGAACCAAGGAGAATTCCACTGAACTTCTACATGTATTTTCAGTTGTATGTTAAATTACCACAATGCTGGGATTAATAGTTTCTCAACCTTCAGGTTACCACAAGATACATCTCTCAGCTTAAAGACGGACATCCCAACCACCCCTTCACAAAAGACTTTCTAGCAAAGGTAGGTTCTATGGCTGTATGTTCAGGTTTGGCTGGCAGTCTGTTAGTAACAGATAATTTGATTTTATCAACTGCGTTGATAATGTGAATTGGCCACCGTAAAGAGATTCCAAAGCTGACGTTTCGAGCGTTAGCCCTTCGTCGGAGCGAATCGGTCGTCCTCCAACGAAGGGCTAACGCTCGAAACTTCAGCTTTCGAATATCTTTACGGTGGCCAATTCACATTATCAACGCAGTTGATAAAACCAAATTATCTTGTAATACTCCTCACCAACGTAGTACCACAGTTTCTTTAGAAACTTACCCCCTTTACTTACCCCCTTTATTCATTTGTTAAGACGTTAAGGACTTACAGTTAGCATTACTTCTAATGGGAATAGGTTGGCAAATAATTCCACTTCTAAGTGTAAAACGTGTTGAAAATGGTGAAAAATTGTTGCAAAAACAATCATTTTCAAGTAAACAAAAACATACTTTCTTTTAAACAGTCTGTTTCCATTGCATTTCAAGTTATAAGTACATGTACTACGTATACATGTACAAGTATTGTCAGGTTCCAAGGATTTATGACTGTAGAAATTGCCTTTGTAATTGAAACTGAAATTGAATTGCCTACATGAACAATGCAAAAACATTGTTGCATCATGACTAGGCACATGTACATGTAATTGAACATCAATACATGGTTACACTTGTATTGTAATGTTCCAGGGATTTGTTACGTACTTAAGATACGTATTGCTATCGGTATAGTATTGGTGCATAATTTTTGGTATAGTTTAAAAGTTGAAGCAAATTCAATAAGGAATACTTGTATTCCATGGGAAAGAGTAGCTTGGAGAAACGTTTGGCGTTTGTTCCACTTTATTTCAAACACTTGCGCCTAAAAACTAATATTTGGAGGCCCTAAAAAGGAAATTCTCTTCTCAGAGATGCAAGTTAATTATTGTTGGAATAAACTAAGTCACGATGTATTATTTGTTTTTATTCAGGAAAAAGATTTCGATCAGCTTGCTGGTCAATATGCAGTCAGTGTACAGTCGTAAAGATTCTATTGTGGAAGAGAAAGTTGTGCAAGGAGGCATATTTGTAAACCAATAGAGTTAAACGTCTGGACCTTAAACATCAGCTCTGTTATCTATGAAGATAATGTAATCTCTTTCAATCCAATCCTAGTTTAGTTTATTTTAAGGGTAATAATACTATTGCAGTCAGATCTTTAGTTTGAAATTCATAATGTAAAATTTGCAAGAAGGGCCATAAATGTTCCTTTCCTTCCGGAAGTAGCAAGCACAAAATAGCATCTACAAACACTTCCATTATTAAAAACTCGTTTTGAGTGGTTAAAGATATTCTTCAGTGATTTGCTACATATTTCTCCAAAGCACACCAGTCAACTGTTTTATAAACAGTTAAAGTGCCTATGAAACGAAATGAAAAAGTTGCCTAGAATAACACTGTGGTATTAATGATTATGTTTTGACTGTAAATTTTTCCATCGTACCTTTACTTTTCTCCCCCGGCCTACACAAAGACAGACGATCATGGGAGACATTTTCTCGCGCGGCCATTTTGACTTGATGACGTCACAGGGTTTGCACGTCTCCCGCCAATTTTTAAAAATCCAATACATACAGTGGAAATAGTAATGGCGGATAGAGCTTCTATCAAACGAGGAGGGAAATATTGTGTGGCAGGAAGCCGTGACAATGTTAGTTGTACTAATACGAGTTATTCTCCAGGAATATCTATGCATAGATTTCCCT